>OY992897.1:54858620-55103620 GCA_963921405.1 Cepaea hortensis
GGACGCATAATGTTTGCTGCATCTAGAAAACATTCCTTGATGAACTCGCCATCACAAAATGGCTTGTTTTGTTATACATTTCTGTGTGACAGCACAAGACTAGCTTCAGTTGAAGCATCTTGAATTGAAGACTGTTTAGTGAAAACAGCTTGCTGTTTCTCCAAATTTTTCACCAACTCCATGCGTTTCCATTCTCTCCATTCGGTTGTTAAATTGTATCCGAAATCGGAATGTGTTGTTTCTTCTTCATCTTCTGCGTTCATCCGGATTTTTTTTTTCCGGATGTGACTGCGTTGTGCCTGTTTACAGCAGAGCTTACACATCCGACTTCTGCGGGCATTTGTTGACCGGGTTAACCTTCCCGGGGTAATGTTTTGTTTGATAATGTCTTTTTAAATTGTACTCCTTGAAGACAGCCACTGACTCACAACACAACAAGCAAACTTATTTGCTACCAACTTGTATAAAACAGTACTTAATTGTCCATTCATCATTAAAATCACGGCATTCATCCTCAATCTTACGTTTGTTATTGACACTCATTGTTTTAATAACATTTGAACAGTTAGAATTGTACAAAACTTTAAAACGGAAATGAAACAAAATCTACTTCCGGCTGTGCGTGAAAATAAAATATATTCGGAAAACAAGTAGTAAATTCAGAATAGATTTCAGAAATATATCAAGACTACTACAACAAATAAATTAATTTGAACTTTGTAAATGTGGAAATAATTTATAACAGCAGACAACTTTTTAATTTAATCTGTTCTTACAAAATACATCATGTTATTCACCGAAGAAATATCTGTTTTTCATAAAATCACCCTTATTAAATTTTTACATGTCGATAAATATTTCTCTATATAAAAATCGATAAATTCGCATTTCAGCAATACATGATTCCAAGTGTTTGTGTATGTAGCCGGGGTTGGGGTGAGCGCCCAACCTTGCATAAATACCCCAATGGCTCGTGCATTCATCGCCTATGCAGCAAAAGTGCAACTCCTTGCCTTCTCGTGGCAGAACTGTTTTAACTAACAGGAGAAGGGGCGGCGGCGAGTCACTGGCGCTGAGAAATAACCATGCGCAGACATGTGTGTGCGTGCCTACACACCTAAACTCGAGTAAGACCACAGTCTGCTCTAGCAAAGGAAAGGTGCCGAAGACGGAGGCAACTAGCCAGGAGGCGCACCACAGAAATCAGGATGCCAGTTAATCATGCGTTATGAAATATGTCGACTGCTAAATGTTATGGTGCTCGCCCTGCTTTGGACCCCCATGCAGGTGCAGTTCCGGGCTATGTGCCTCGAAAGAGTCCAACAACAGCTACTGGAGGTCCTTTTCAGATGTCTTGTGGAGCCAGAGGACCTGAGAATAGAGCGTCTGGCCATACCAAACAAGACTAAAACTAATGCACTGGAATGCGGAGGGAGTCAGCAAAAAAAAAAAAATAGAACTAGGAGACATCTTTGACCAAGAAAGGGTAAGCGTATGTTGCTTGCAAGAAACTCACCTTAACGAAAACGAAATGATGTCTGGGAAATTGCCAGTACTAAGGACACTACTTTCTGAACTTAGCAGTCTGCGTAAGGTCACCAAACAGTGGATACCATCCCACTGCGGAGTACCCGGAAACGACAGAACTGATCGATTGGTTAAGGAAGGAGCAAAAGAATAACAGCCTGATGTGCCCGTTACATACCACCAAAAGAAAATAATGATCAAATCAGTCAGAAGGCGATCAAAACCTGCTCAAGACTACTACAACGTTATGGACAGACCAGAACAAGCCATTATTCTGCGCCCCAGAACAGGACACAATAGATTACGCAACCACATGTATACAAGATTCAAAATTGGTGAATCAGCCATGTGCACATGTGGATTTGCGTCGCAGACAGCAGAGCACATACTAAAAGACTACCCAAATTACAACATGTCTAGGCAAACCTTCTGGCCTAGAGAGACGACAATAAACTCTATGGACTGCTGAGTGAACAAAAATGGACAGTTAAATTCATACAAGAGGCAACATTGCAGTTATAGACATATTTAAGGCGAACGAAAGAAGAAGGAGAAGCATTATATTACGAATGTCAATGAATGTTTACAAAAAATATCTAATTAGACAGATATTTTATCAAAAATGTTAAAACATGAAATTCCTCCCCCGATGTGTCTCCACCTTGACGTGGTGGGGGAGCTTGCGTGTCCCATCGACCCCATTTGCTTGCCGATGGGTGAAAAATTACATATCGGACAGCTTATGGGATAGGGACCAGACTAAGAGAGACACAACCTGCTGCTCTGCAGGTATAGACTGAGGATAGCAGTCAAAATTTAAATCAGGTGCACGAAGGCAGAATTTCTTGGTTCGGACAAAACTCTTAAGGCTCCCTGTCGAGGGCTGTGGCTGAACGCCTCTAAGCCACAAACCCTCGGATCTGAGAGCCAGGCCGATACCCGTCTACCGGAAAATAGAAACGTGATACTGAGCAAGCTACATGCTCAGGTCTGATACATATTCGAAGGCTCTCAGCTGGGGGATATGAGGGATTCCCGGATGAGAGGGCCAGACCTTTTCCCGTTCACTGCTGCATGAAGGTAAGGTGATGAGCCGGCAGCACATGTAGCCAACCTCGTGAGCGAGTACAAAAAAGAAAGAAAAGTGCCCCAGTCGAAGGGCATGGTTACGGAAACTCTGTATCTAACTCATAGAGTAGATATAAGTGGAAGAACGTCTCAACACAAAATGGAACGCACGGCGAGCGTACCTATTGCGTGGGTTGAAGTCACAAGCAAAAGCTTACCGAGTGGATGTCGCCCGCAATCTGACCGCTCCTGGTGTGTGCTTGAGCGATCAGTGGCAAGCGGGATGCTCAACACATGGAAGTGAGGAACAAAAGCAGCCATGAGCAGGACGTGGAAACTCCTTGGGTGAGCCCAGTCTCAGAGCAATATGTGCCGGCTCTGCAATTATGGAAGCCTCCTCGGATAGTGAGATGATGCCCATGGTCTGCCCCTGCCTTCCCTTGAGGGCCGTCCGCGATATCGTTGATCGTTCTATCTTGACCAGCTGAGATGTGGGTGACATTACAACAGTCTAACGTGTCTCGAAACCAGAGGAAGGCTAACCTCACTAAAAAATGCCCGCCAGAAGTCGGAAGTGTCGGCCTACGGGTGGCAAACTAAAAATTGACACTACGCAATTACGTCCGAGTGAAATGTCTCGCCCGAATGTCTCTCGTGCTAGGAACAGCTCTGACTACCTAGTTTCCGAATGCCGCTCTTGTTCGGAACAGCTCTGACTAGGTAGTTTCCGAATGTCTGTCGTGCCTGGAACAGCTCTGATGGGCGCAACGACAAGCACATGTCCGAAAACTCGCTGAGTGGATGCCGTCTGCGAACATGTCTGGTTTGTGCGGGAATGGCCCGGGGAAAACGAAATGACCAATATATTGAAGTGAGGATTTAAAGCAGCCATGAGCAGGACGTGACGATTTCCCTCGGTGAGCCCAGATCCAGGGCGTTATGTGTCGGCCCTGCAACTATGGAAGCAACCTTGGATGGCGGAAAATGCTATGGACTGTCCCTGCCTTCCTTTGAGGGGTGACCGTTGTCTTCGACCGTTCAACCTTGGCCAGCATGGTTGTAGATGGCACCACAAAAGTGAGAGTCTCCCAGGAATGCTACCTGGTCAAAAAAGCACGCTAAAGTCGATGTGTTGGCCTACGGGTTTCGGCCCAAGGGCGCATAACAGACACACCGCAATGACATCTGAAAAAAAAAACACTCCGGATGAACGAAAAGAAGAAGAAAACATGAAATTCTGTGATAACGATTCTTCCCCGGTGCAAGTACGACAGGAGGTTCTTGATCGTCAGCAGCACACTCTCTGGGGAAGGACTCATCCGTGACTGTCGGGAGTCTTTCTACTGTGTGCGTTCATACCATGTATCTAGAGGGAAGACCAGGAGAACTGTCACTCAGACAGCGGCGGGAAGGATTCGTAGTGTGACTTTTCGCTGGCTGTTGAACGAGGGGATGGAGTGCGTATGGGAATGTCCTGAGTGCAATGATGTCATTTCATAGCTCAACTCAACTCAACTCAACATAACAATGTATCGAGACGCTGAGTTACTTCCCGCTTGAGTCACAACTGCGAATTGTGCCTGCTCCGAGGCCACCCTTTCTTCTAGATCTAGCACTCGATGACTTTCGAGTTTAACCCCAAGATCGTGATTTCTTAGTTAGAAACTGTCGCTTCTTGTAGAACAACGCTTTGACAGCTTCGATTCTCTTCTTGATTGTTGGTTCACTGCTTTCGTCGTCTGTTATTCTGTAAGAACAGAAGATACTTGTGGCTTGTTCGTGTCTTCACTTATTTACTTATGTTATGTGTTTCAGGTCTTAGTTAGATATAATTGAGCTACCGTATGGCAGCAGATGGCACTACCTGCTTTCTGTTAGCCCGAATGTTGGGCGGCGCTCACAAGTCCCGACACCCCACATTGTGCCAACGGCTTCGGGTGAAGGGGAGCAGATGGGAGGACACAAGCCTTAACCTGGTGCGAGGAAATGCAATCTAAAGACTAAATGTTATGGCAGGGCAGACCAGGCCCTAAGCTTTGGTCGGCAAATGGCCTAGGATCGAAGCTCCGACAAGCGGACAATTAGGACATTGCTTTGATGATCCGCAGCTTCTGCAGCTTGTCTTGTTCCAGATGTGTTGGTGTTCCCTTTCCTCTGTAGTAATCTAGGCAGGCCGAAAGAGATCATGCTGCATGGGCAACACATGATCCCAACAATTCAGCCCAGGTTTTGTAATATAGAGAGGTTTTTATCCTTTTTTCATAAAGCACAATCACTATGGTCTGTCACGACGACAGGTGCCAGTACAGTCATGTATATCATCATCATTATGTGCACTGTCAACTGGCGTTGGCCTCCACCCGATCATTTTTGCCTGTCTTGACGATGTGTTCCAGTATATCAAACATATCACGGGTAAGGGAGGCGGGGGGAAGGGGGGGGGGGTTGCTGCTGACGATCAAGAACCTTCTGTCGTGCTTGCTCCGGGGAAGAATCGTTATCACATAATTTCATGTACCGTTATGATTGTTTTAACATTTTTGATAAAATATCTGTCTAATTAGCTATTTTTCTAAACAGTCATTGACATTCGTAATATAATGCTTCTCCTTCTTCTTTCGTTCGCCTTAGATATGTCTATAACTGCAATGTTGTCTCTTGTATGAATTTAACTGTCCTTTTTTGTTCACTCAACAGTCCATAGAGTTTATCCTTCACTGTCGTCTCACTAGGCCAGAAGGATACACGACTAAAGAAGGCAGATTGTCTCCGTAGTAAATGTGTATTCTATGAGAGAAAACGACTTTCGAAAACACAGTTTCATAAACAAATTTCACTGTTATAAGTGGGAACACCGCGTATGGGGCATATTTTGATATTCAAGTTTCAGCGTTCTTGTGAGGGATAACGACAGGTTGTGAAACTGTTATATATAGTGGTTTTACTTTCGTTAGGAAAGAACACGCTTGATATAATGATTTCAGCATTGTTAAGGGTGAACACGTAGTGGAGCAGTTTGGTATACTATTTAGCGTTAGTACACCACGTTCTGGAGCATAATGTGATATGCTGGTTTCAAGGTTTCAGAGAGAACACCACGTAATGGGACAGTTTGGGATATTAATCTGAACGTTATTAAGGGAGAACACCATATACTGATTCTGAGGTAGGGGGTTCAACCCCTACACCGGACAGTTGGACTGAAATATTGACTTCTCGTCATTGCCTTGGGGACGTAAATTACAAGTACATCTAAAGTCGGAGTGCTTTCGCCTGATGGCGAGGGAAACTGATAATAGGGAAAGCTAATCAATACGCAAAATTCAGTCCAGTGCTATTAGAAGTAGTGTGTGTGGATTACGCTTGAGTTCAAAGCGAGCCAGCGAAGATTTAAAAAAAAAATGTATTTAGGCCGTGTTGAGAGTAAACATCCTCCATTAACTTGTATAAAGTCTTTGATATGTACTTAAGCTGTGTTCACAGTAAAAGTTCTCTCCAGAGTTGTGTAAAGGCTTTGAAGTGTATGTAAGCCGTGATGACAGAAAACATTCTCTCAAGAACTTTATAAAGGCTTTGAAGTGTATTTAAGCTGTGGTGACAGTAAACATCCTCTCAAGAACTTTATAAAGGCTTTGAAGTGTATTTAAGCTGTGGTGACAGTAAACATCCTCTCAAGAACTTTATAAAGGCTTTGAAGTGTATTTAAGCTGTGGTGACAGTAAACATCCTCTCAAGAACTTTATAAAGGCTTTGAAGTGTATTTAAGCTGTGGTGACAGTAAACATCCTCTCAAGAACTTTATAAAGGCTTTGAAGTGTATTTAAGCTGTGGTGACAGTAAACATCCTCTCAAGAACTTTATAAAGGCTTTGAAGTGTATTTAAGCTGTGGTGACAGTAAACATCCTCTCAAGAACTTTATAAAGGCTTTGAAGTGTATTTAAGCTGTGGTGACAGTAAACATCCTCTCAAGAACTTTATAAAGGCTTTGAAGTGTATTTAAGCTGTGGTGACAGTAAACATCCTCTCAAGAACTTTATAAAGGCTTTGAAGTGTATTTAAGCTGTGGTGACAGTAAACTTTCTCTCAAGAACTTTATAAAGGCTTTGAAGTGTATTTAAGCTGTGGTGACAGTAAACATCCTCTCAAGAACTTTATAAAGGCTTTGAAGTGTATTTAAGCTGTGGTGACAGTAAACATCCTCTCAAGAACTTTATAAAGGCTTTGAAGTGTATTTAAGCTGTGGTGACAGTAAACATCCTCTCAAGAACTTTATAAAGGCTTTGAAGTGTATTTAAGCTGTGGTGACAGTAAACATCCTCTCAAGAACTTTATAAAGGCTTTGAAGTGTATTTAAGCTGTGGTGACAGTAAACATCCTCTCAAGAACTTTATAAAGGCTTTGAAGTGTATTTAAGCTGTGGTGACAGTAAACTTTCTCTCAAGAACTTTATAAAGGCTTTGAAGTGTATTTAAGCTGTGGTGACAGTAAACATCCTCTCAAGAACTTTATAAAGGCTTTGAAGTGTATTTAAGCTGTGGTGACAGTAAACATCCTCTCAAGAACTTTATAAAGGCTTTGAAGTGTATTTAAGCTGTGGTGACAGTAAACATCCTCTCAAGAACTGTATAAAGGCTTTGAAGTGTATTTAAGCTGTGGTGACAGTAAACATCCTCTCAAGAACTTTATAAAGGCTTTGAAGGGGTTATAAGCTGTGGTGACAGTAAACTTTCTCTCAAGAACTTTATAAAGGCTTTGGAGTGGTTCCAAGCTGTTGTGACAGTAAGGGCTAGTTTTATATGCCCGGTACTCCTGCATGCGAGAAAGGACCTCTCAAGAACTTTATAAAGGCTTTGAAGTGGTTCTAAGCTGTGGTGACAGTCAACATCCAGCATGCGACAACATACAGACTATCGGCAGGTTGGTCTACATCTCGATCCGCATCTCGACGCATTCCGAAATTTTAAAGTCACCTGAGCTTCCTTGTCAACTAGAAAAACAAATGGGTACCGTGAAATGTCTTGGGAAATAAAGGCGGCCGTGTGACGCTGACCGCCGCACCCACCAAGTTCCGATTGGTCTATACAAGTAAGGGCTAGCTTTAATGTCCGTACATTTCATTTTCCTTAATTGTGTACCTGCCATCTGATCAATCCTCTTTGCATACCGCCAGCATATCAAACCATCAACTTGTATAATCATATTATCGTTTCAACATTTTTGATTTATTAATATCACCCATTCTGGTGAAAGATCATGCAAAGCTACTAAATAAACACAGTGGTTGATTGTTTACCTCATAACTCTTCCATAATATTTCTAACTGTGTGTAAATATTTTGTGATGCTTAAGTGCTTGTAAACTTCTTTAAATTACAATTAGTAGGGGAAGAAATATAACTTTCCAGAAGGAGATAAGTTAGGGAGGTAACTTGCCCTTGGTAGCTGTTTCGAAAAAAATAAAAGACTTATTCTACACACCTAAATTCCTCTTTCTCACTCCTGGATGTACCAAGAGTAGCTACATCGACTTTCTTCTACAAACTACTTCTTGGCTATTTTCTTAAGTAGCCTGGGACAGTTTCTTCAATCAGTTTACAAGAGACATTGGTCCTGAGTCTTCTGTTCTGAATTTGGAGTGTAAAGGATTTGAACCTGCAACAACTACTACACAATAGTGAGAGTTAACATGACTTCTGACACTCTCTTTCGAGTGTGTCACACCAAGTTATGCATCTCTCTAACTCAGTGTTTCTATCTTTAGTATGCATTTGTGTTATGATTTACTTCCTCTTGACAGACTCCATCCAAGTTATCAGGTTCTATCTATTCAGGAGTAGGTTCTTTCCTCTCACAATTTTGCCAAAGCATCTTACAGCCTAGAGGGGGCTGAGTGGTCTCGAGGTATGGTGTCCGCCTCGAGTGCTGCAGGTCCCGGGTTCATGCCCCTGTAAGGGGCGGGATTTTTTCACTTGGACTACTAGTAACAAAATGTCCCCTTGTCTCTGGGTAGTGAGATTGGACGCTTGTGTGTATTGTTGCACGTAAAACATCCCTTGGCAGTTGGAAATAAAAAAAAAAAGGAGTAGCCTAATAGTACTGTCCGAGCAAAATTCGGACTTAAAAATCTACCCAAAGTATTTCAGGATCCTCGCCGGTGCTACGGGGATCATGCACTGAGCTGAGATTCTCAGGACTCAGGCTTGAGCCAGAAGTAGAACGGAGCACTTATGGGTTACACCCTTGTGCCGAGATGTTGATCCGTCGACTAAACTAAACTTAACTTAATCTTACAGACAAGTCTTCACAATTTCAAGCTGTCGTCAATTTTTAACATACACAAACTGTACATGTTTTGCTTTTTTTAATTTCCCTTATTCAAGAAGGGCAGGTATTTCATCTCATGTGATATGTGATATCGTTAGAAACCAAAAGTTTCATTCAAAATTGTCCAGCCTTATTTGGAGATCAAACCATCAACTTCTGAGTCAAGATGGCTATAGAAATCTGTCAGTCACTCATGATTTGTTGTTACACATGTGGCTTGACACGTCTGGATGTATATGTCAGTGACTCATTATGAGTTGTTACACTTGTGGCTTGACACGTCTGGATGTATATGTCAGTGACTCATGATTTGTTGTTACACATGTGGCTTGGCACGTCTGGATGTATATGTCAGTGACTCATGATGAGTTGTTACACTTGTGGCTTGACACGTCTGGATGTATATGTCAGTCACTCATGATTTGTTGTACACATGTGGCTTGACACGTCTGGAAGTATATGTCAGTGACTCATGATTTGTTGTTACACATGTGGCTTGACACGTCTGGAAGTATATGTCAGTCAATCATGATGTGTTGTTACACATGTGGCTTGATACGTCTGGATGACTCACAATCTTGTTTTGTATGGTTCATAATAAAAGATGAAAGGCGAGAAGATCAACTTCACTGCATTGTTTCTCGCGATAGAAAGGCAAGCTGCGTACCAAGAGCATCGCACTAAGCACAAACTCCACAGCTACAGCGATGACCTCCATGGATCATCCCAAAATATTGCATTCACAGTTTGCACAATGCAGTCCAAAAACAATCCTCTTACCTTCAGAACACAAAGCAGATGTCTTGACCACCTGACTGCTGAGACCCAACACTTCCAGCTTCACCCTGTAGAACTCATGTATCTGTCTCTAGCCTTCATTTCACTTTTTGCCATGGTTTTTCCTGTGTTTTTTCTTAATAATATTTGTCCAGTATATTGGTGGTTTTCATTTTCTATTTTTCTTAGGATCATCCCAGTAAGCAAAGTTTTTTCAGGATCCTACTGATATTGTCATGCGACCATAGCACAGGAGTTTAACAAGTGAATAAAACACTGCTTGGAGTTTTTCTGTGGTCTTTAAAGTACTTCCTATCAGTAACATATCCTGTATGACAGAAGGACAAGTTCATTCTAAGAATGCAAGCCAGTTTTTGAACCATTTTGATAATGTATATAAAAGAAGTGTAACTATTTCAAGCGTGATGAAATGTATCTCAGTTAAATTGTTCATGAAATGTTATGATTCCTTCACACTTTTATTATCATAAAATATTAATACACTATTGACTTCTTCCACTAGCTTTACAACCCATTCTCTTCCACACCACAACTTGCTACAATGTTTAATCATTATTTTGTTTACAAATATCTTCTGTCATTTAAACATTAACTATTGCTAAATTGCGTATGATTATTTGATATATACATAATTCAGAATAATTTTTATTGCATATATTTTTCTACAATTGTAACATAATAATAAATAACTGAAATAGAAAAATAACTGAATACTCACAGCAAACACAAACAACACAATACTTCTTTACAACTTCTACACAAAAAGAGTGAATGTTCTACTAATACTTTGACTCTTTACTATTGGGTTAAGATCAGTTGGTGTCAGTTTTGACTGCATATATTTTCTCGGCACAGAAAACAAAAGCTACCTCTCAAATATTTGATCCACATCTGTATAAATCACCAACCACTGAACCATGAAACTGTCAAGGTTTTTCATATTCGCCATCAACAAAATGATATCTCAATGGCTGATAATAATACATCTTACTCGAAGACCAAATTACGACAAAACTAAGTCATACATATTAATCTATAAAGTTTACCATGGACACAGAAAATAACAAACACTGACATTTTCATATAAGACGGTTGAAAGATCTGACACCAAACCAAGGGTTATAGTGCACATAAGAAAAAAAGATATATACAAATGAATATCTCCACATCCCGTTCAAACACCCAAAGAAAGCTAAGACTGGTGGTAGGGGAATGGCAAAAAAAGCAAAAGGTTTATGAAAACAAAACACCAGCCCTGCCAACAAGAACATAAGGGCTCCTTAACAAGAATTACTACCACCAGTTCAATATCTCTCAACATATATTTTATACAATCTTGTTGGTAATCAATCCATGATAGATAAACATGAACTTGATTACTGTTTATTCACTATCTTCTGCCAGTATATCTGTTTCTAAGACCTAACCTCGTACTGCAATAACATTTTTTTCTTGACACAAGTAGTGCCAGTTTCATATGCTAGTCTATAGATATATAGTTCCAAGATACCAAAATCTCAAGTCATTGACTTAATGCAAATCACTAAGGAAATACTACACATATAAGAGCATAATGGCTAATATTTAACATACAGATAAGCATTTGCAACATAACATAATATAAAATTCTATTGTACTGTATCAGGGTTGCCACTTTTAACAACGTCAAACATTACTCAAACCATGGCAGGAAAGAAAAGCTAAACAACTGTGCATGTGTTGTCATATACACATCACACAAAAAACTCCAGACCAGGGTCATAACTGTTGTTCTCAATTAAAGTAGTGGAACCTATGGCACTGACATTGTCAGATGTCAGGTCTTAGAATTTCTGACGAGAGAGTGTGGAACTGAGGCCACATTTGTATGAAAGCAATCATTGTGTATCAATTCTCAAAATAGCATCAAGGTGATTTCTTTTTCTTCTTCGTTCATCCGGAGTTTTTTTTCGGACGTGATTGCGTTGTGCCTGTCCACAGCAGAGCTGCGTTCTTGCGCCGTTAGGCCGACACATCCGACTTCTGCGGGCATTTGTTGACCGGGTTAACCTTCCCGGGGGTTTCTTAGGACGTTTGGCTCTCACTGTTGTGGTGTTATCCCCCATCCCAGCTGGCCCATATAGAACAGCCAAAGACATCCTGGTCAGCCCTCAAGGGAAGGCAGGGGCAGACCATGGGCATTCCCCGCTATCCAAGGAGGCTTCCATACTTGCAGAGCCAACGCACAGCGCTCTGGTACTGGGCTCACCCAAGGAATCGTCACGTCCTGCACATGGCTGCTTAGCCTCACTTCCGTATATTGGGCCTTCCATTCACCATAGGCTGTTCTTCCGGAAACCAGAAGTATGCAGTCTGCAGATGACATCCACACAGTGAGCTTTCGATTCGGACTTTCCACATAATGGATTTGCTATCCAAGCAATATTCCATTTCGTGCCACTAGGACACTTTTTCCACCTTTTATGAAGCCCACACAGTGTGCTTTCGATTCGGACTTTCCACATAATGGATTTGCTATCCAAGCAATATTCCATTTCGTGCCACTGGGACACTTTTTCCACCTTTTATGAAGCCCACACAGTGAGCTTTTGGTTCGGACTTTCCACGTAATGAATTTGCTATCCAAGCAATATTCCATTTCATGCCTCTGGGGCGCTTTTGTAACCGACATACCTGTGGTATGAAGTGCGGCAGTCTAAATACTTCTTCATGCACCTTTAAATGTCAACCTGAATGTAGTTAAAGTAAGCTGCAGTCAACTTGAGCTTGTTGATATCTCCATAGAGCTTGTCCTCAAATGAAGCAGGTGTGGGCCAAAATATCTTTCTCTGTTCTGCATATATTGGGCACTCCTGCAGCAAATGTTTAGCTGTCATTTTACCAGTTCCACAATTGCATTCATCGATATCTCCTATCTTTAGTTTATTGAACAAGTGGTATTTCAGCCTGTTATGTCCTGTGCGGAGTCTGAAGATTGAGAATCAAGGTGATTTAACAGTAATATATTTGTTGCCATTGTTTTAATTGAAATGGGTACAAGAAATGCATCTAGAACAAAAAAGGTTGCAGGCCAGCATAACAATAATCAAATGTAGCCATAGTGTGCTGTGCCTTCTGCCCATACATAACAATGATCAAATGTAGCCCTTGTGTGCTGTGCCTTCTGCCCATACATAACAATGATCAAATGTAGCCCTAGTGTGCTGTACCTTCTGCCCATACATAACAATGATCAAATGTAGCCCTTGTGTGCTGTGCCTTCTGCCCATACATAACAATGATCAAATGTAGCCCTTGTGTGCTGTGCCTTCTGTCCATACATAACAATGATCAAATGTAGCCCTAGTGTGCTGTGCCTTCTGCCCATACATAACAATGATCAAATGTAGCCTTAGTGTGCTGTGCCTTCTGCCCATAGATAACAATGATCAAATGTAGCCCTAGTGTGCTGTGCCTTCTGCCCATAGATAACAATGATCAAATGTAGCTCTAGTGTGCTGTGCCTTCTGCCCATACATAACAATGATCAAATGTAGCCCTAGTGTGCTGTACCTTCTGCCCATACATAACAATGATCAAATGTAGCCCTTGTGTGCTGTGCCTTATGCCCATACATAACAATGATCAAATGTAGCCCTAGTGTGCTGTACCTTCTGCCCATACATAAAAATGATCAAATGTAGCCTTAGTGTGCTGTGCCTGCCTTCTGCCCATACATAACAATGATCAAATGTAGCCTTAGTGTGCTGTGCCTTCTGCCCATACATAACAATGATCAAATGTAGCCCTTGTGTGATATGCCTTCTGCCCATACATAACAATTATCAAATGTAACCCTAGTGTGCTGTGCCTTCTGCCATTACATAACAATGATCAAATGTAGCCCTTGTGTGCTGTGCCTCCTGCCCATTCATAACAATGATCAAATGTAGCCCTAGTGTGCTGTACCTTCTGCCCATACATAACAATGATCAAATGTAGCCATAGTGAGCTGTAGCTTCTGCCCATACATAACAATGATCAAATGTAGCCCTATTGTACTGTGCCTCCTGCCCATACATAACAATGATCAAATGTAGCCTTAGTGTGCTGTAGCTTCTGCCCATACATAACAATGATCACATGTAGCCCTTGTGTGCTGTGCCTTCTGCCCATACATAACAATGATCAAATATAGCCCTTGTGTGCTATGCCTTCTGCCCATACATAACAATGATCAAATGTAGCCCTAGTGTTCTATGCCTTCTGCCCATACATAACAATGATCAAATGTAGCCCTAGTGTGCTGTGCCTTCTGCCCATACATAACAATGATCAAATGTAGCCCTTGTGTGCTGTGCCTTCTGCCCATACATAACAATGATCAAATGTAGCCCTAGTGTGCTGTGCCTTCTGCCCATACATAACAATGATCAAATGTAGCCCTAGTGTGCTGTACCTTCTGCCCATACATAACAATGACCAAATGTAGCCCTAGTGTGCTGTGCCTTCTGCCCATAGATAACAATGATCAAATGTAGCCCTAGTGTGCTGTGCCTTCTGCCCATAGATAACAATGATCAAATGTAGCCCTAGTGTGCTGTGCCTTCTGCCCATAGATAACAATGATCAAATGTATCCCTAGTGTGCTGTGCCTTCTGCCCTTAGATAACAATGATCAAATGTAGCCGTAGTGTGCTGTGCCTTCTGCCCATACATAACAATGATGAAATGTAGCCCTAGTGTGCTGTGCCTTCTGCCCATACATAACAATGATCAAATGTAGCCCTAGTGTGCTGTGCCTTCTGCCCATACATAACAATGATCAAATGTAGCCCTAGTGTGCTGTACCTTCTGCCCATACATAACAATGATCAAATGTAGCCCTTGTGTGCTGTGCCTTCTGCCCATACATAACAATGATCAAATGTAGCCCTATTGTGCTGTACCTTCTGCCCATACATAAAAATGATCAAATGTAGCCTTAGTGTGCTGTGCCTGCCTTCTGCCCATACATAACAATGATCAAATGTAGCCTTAGTGTGCTGTGCCTTCTGCCCATACATAACAATGATCAAATGTAGCCCTTGTGTGCTATGCCTTCTGCCCATACATAACAATTATCAAATGTAACCCTAGTGTGCTGTGCCTTCTGCCATTACATAACAATGATCAAATGTAGCCCTTGTGTGCTGTGCCTCCTGCCCATTCATAACAATGATCAAATGTAGCCCTAGTGTGCTGTACCTTCTGCCCATACATAACAATGATCAAATGTAGCCATAGTGAGCTGTAGCTTCTGCCCATACATAACAATGATCAAATGTAGCCCTATTGTACTGTGCCTCCTGCCCATACATAACAATGATCAAATGTAGCCTTAGTGTGCTGTAGCTTCTGCCCATACATAACAATGATCACATGTAGCCCTTGTGTGCTGTGCCTTCTGCCCATACATAACAATGATCAAATATAGCCCTTGTGTGCTATGCCTTCTGCCCATACATAACAATGATCAAATGTAGCCCTAGTGTTCTATGCCTTCTGCCCATACATAACAATGATCAAATGTAGCCCTAGTGTGCTGTGCCTTCTGCCCATACATAACAATGATCAAATGTAGCCCTTGTGTGCTGTGCCTTCTGCCCATACATAACAATGATCAAATGTAGCCCTAGTGTGCTGTGCCTTCTGCCCATACATAACAATGATCAAATGTAGCCCTAGTGTGCTGTACCTTCTGCCCATACATAACAATGACCAAATGTAGCCCTAGTGTGCTGTGCCTTCTGCCCATAGATAACAATGATCAAATGTAGCCCTAGTGTGCTGTGCCTTCTGCCCATAGATAACAATGATCAAATGTAGCCCTAGTGTGCTGTGCCTTCTGCCCATAGATAACAATGATCAAATGTAGCCCTAGTGTGCTGTGCCTTCTGCCCATAGATAACAATGATCAAATGTAGCCCTAGTGTGCTGTGCCTTCTCCCCATACATAACAATAATGAAATGTAGCCCTAGTGTGCTGTGCCTTCTGCCCATACATAACAATGATCAAATGTAGCCCTAGTGTGCTGTGCCTTCTGCCCATACATAACAATGATGAAATGTAGCCCTAGTGTGCTGTGCCTTCTGCCCATACATAACAATGATCAAATGTAGCCCTTGTGTGCTGTGCCTTCTGCCCATACATAACAATGATCAAATGTAGCCCTAGTGTTCTGTACCTTCTGCCCATACATAAAAATGATCAAATGTAGCCTTAGTGTGCTGTGCCTGCCTTCTGCCCATACATAACAATGATCAAATGTAGCCTTAGTGTGCTGTGCCTTCTGCCCATACATAACAATGATCAAATGTAGCCCTTGTGTGCTATGCCTTCTGCCCATACATAACAATTATCAAATGTAACCCTAGTGTGCTGTGCCTTCTGCCATTACATACCAATGATCAAATGTAGCCCTTGTGTGCTGTGCCTCCTGCCCATTCATAACAATGATCAAATGTAGCCCTAGTGTGCTGTACCTTCTGCCCATACATAACAATGATCAAATGTAGCCATAGTGAGCTGTAGCTTCTGCCCATACATAACAATGATCAAATGTAGCCCTATTGTACTGTGTCTCCTGCCCATACATAACAATGATCAAATGTAGCTTTAGTGTGCTGTAGCTTCTGCCCATACATAACAATGATCAAATGTAGCCCTTGTGTGCTGTGCCTTCTGCCCATACATAACAATGATCAAATATAGCCCTTGTGTGCTATGCCTTCTGCCCATACATAACAATGATCAAATGTAGCCATTGTGTGATGTGCCTTCTGCCCATACATAACAATGATCAAATGTAGCCCTAGTGTACTGTGCCTTCTGCCCATGCATAACAATGATCAAATGTAGCCCTAGTGTGCTGTGCCTTCTGCCCATACATAACAATGATCAAATGTAGCCCTAGTGTGCTGTACCTTCTGCCCATACATAACAATGATCAAATGTAGCCCTAGTGTGCTGTACCTTCTGCCCATACATAACAATGATCAAATGTAGCCCTAGTGTGCTGTACCTTCTGCCCATACATAACAATGATCAAATGTAGCCCTAGTGTGCTGTGCCTTCTGCCCATACATAACAATGATCAAATGTAGCCCTAGTTTGCTGTACCTTCTGCCCATACATAACAATGATCAAATGTAGCCCTAGTGTGCTGTACATTCTGCCCATACATAATAATGATCAAATGTAGCCTTAGTGTGTTGTGCCTTCTGCCCATAGATAACAATGATCAAATGTAGCCCTAGTGTGCTGTGCCTTCTGCCCATACATAAGAATGATCAAATGTAGCCCTAGTGTGCTGTGCCTTCTGCCCATACATAACAATGATCAAATGTAGCCCTAGTGTGCTGTGCCTTCTGCCCATACATAACAATGATCAAATGTAGCCCCTAGTGTGCTGTACCTTCTGCCCATACATAACAATGATCAAATGTAGCCCTTGTGTGCTGTGCCTTCTGCCCATACATAACAATGATCAAATGTAGCCCTAGTGTGCTGTAACTTCTGCCCATACATAAAAATGATCAAATGTAGCCTTAGTGTGCTGTGCCTGCCTTCTGCCCATACATAACAATGATCAAATGTAGCCTTAGTGTGCTGTGCCTTCTGCCCATACATAACAATGATCAAATGTAGCCCTTGTGTGCTATGCCTTCTGCCCATACATAACAATTATCAAATGTAGCCCTAGTGTGCTGTGCCTTCTGCCATTACATAACAATGATCAAATGTAGCCCTTGTGTGCTGTGCCTCCTGCCCATTCATAACAATGATCAAATGTAGCCCTAGTGTGCTGTACCTTCTGCCCATACATAACAATGATCAAATGTAGCCTTAGTGTGCTGTAGCTTCTGCCCATACATAACAATGATCAAATGTAGCCCTATTGTACTGTGCCTTCTGCCCATACATAACAATGATCAAATGTAGCCTTAGTGTGCTGTAGCTTCTGCCCATACATAACAATGATCAAATGTAGCCCTTGTGTGCTGTGCCTTCTGCCCATACATAACAATGATCAAATATAGCCCTTGTGTGCTGTGCCTTCTGCCCATACATGACAATGATCAAATGTAGCCCTTGTGTGATGTGCCTTCTGCCCATACATAACAATGATCAAATGTTGCCCTAGTGTGCTGTGCCTTCTGCCCATACATAACAATGACCAAATGTAGCCATACTGTGCTGTGCCTTCTCCCCATACATAACAATGATCAAATGTAGCCCTAGTGTGCTGTACCTTCTGCCCATACATAACAATGATCAAATATAGCCCTTGTGTGCTGTGCCTTCTGCCCATACATAACAATGATCAAATGTAGCCCTTGTGTGCTGTGCCTTCTGCCCATACATAACAATGATCAAATGTAGCCTTAGTGGGCTGTGCCTTCTGCCCATACATAACAATGATCAAATGTAGCCCTAGTGTGCTGTGCCTTCTGCCCATACATAACAATGATCAAATTTAGCCCTTTTGTGCTGTGCCTTCTGCCCATACATAACAATGATCAAATGTAGCCTTAGTGTGCTGTGCCTTCTGCCCATACATAACAATGATCAAATGTAGCCCTAGTGTGCTGTGCCTTCTACCCATACATAACAATGATCAAATGTAGCCCTTGTGTGCTGTGCCTTCAGCCCATACATAACAATGATCAAATGTAGCCCTAGTGTGCTGTGCCTTCTGCCCATACATAACAAATGTAGCCCTTGTGTGCTGTGCCTTCTGCCCATACATAATAATGATCAAATGTAGCCCTTGTGTGCTGTGCCTTCTGCCCATACATAACAATGATCAAATGTAGCCCTTGTGTGCTGTACCTTCTGCCCATACGTCATATGCTGAAGATTAGTGTAAACTACAGCACTATGCATTGAGGTTATTAGACAGCTAAGTAAAGAGGTAGCCACTCACTATCTGACTTCCCAATGTTGACAAACACCAAGGGAAGCCATGAACTGTCTGCAGGGAGACCATCGTACTGAACTGAAGCTTCTTCTTTTCAGTTGACTACAAGCATTTAGGTGGTGGGTGAAGATGGAGAGTAGCCAACAGATAGTTGTAGGTTATGGTCTCCACCTTCACGACGGTAGGCAGAGGATCTCTATTTTGAGGAGACAATGGCTACGGTCACTGACCAGTATGGTCACTGCTAGGAAGGAAAGCAATGGCAAACTACCTTCTTTACAGATGCCAAGAAAATCATGTTGTGTGAAATCAAACATGGCTTGAGAAAAATTGCAGAGAAATTGAAAAACAACACACCAGTAACAATGCGAAACTAATGCACAAAAGAATTCAGGAGCTTACTAATCAAAGAACACGTACATTAGCAGGCTGCCTAAAGACAAAAGATGGAAGAGTCATAATAGAAAAAGATCAGATATTACATGAATGGTCAGATTACGTGAAAAACCTGTATGACGATAACAGAGACGAACAGTATGATGTTCAAAATAATAATGAAGGATCAGCAATTTTGAAGATGGAGGTTCAGAATGCTCTTAACCATATGAAATCTGGCAAGACCCCCGGTTCAGACAGCGTCACAACTGAAATGATTAATGCTTTAGAAGAATATGGAATAGATCAAGTTACCAGTCTGCTTAATACAATATATGATACTGGAAATATACCTCAGGAGTTATGTAATTATGTATTTATTGCAATCCCAAAGAAATCAGGAGCCTTGGAATGTGATCAACATCGAACAATTAGTATAATGAGTCACATCACGAAGATTTTGCTAAGAATTATCATGCAAAGAGTTAGGAGGAAAATACAACCTGAAATAGGAGAAGAACAATGTGGGTTTGTGGAAGGCAAGGGTACAGTAAATGCTGTGTATATACTGAGAAACATAATCGAACGTTCTATAGAAGTAAACAAAGATCTACCTTTGCTTTATTGACTACACAAAGGCTTTTGATAAAGTGAGACATGTCAACATGATAAGGATGCTTGAAGATCTACAAATTGATGGAAAAGATCTCAGACTTGTAAAAACCATATATTGGAAACAAAAAGCTGCCATAAGAGTTGATAATGAAGTAAGCCAATATCAGCTTATTAAAAGGGGTGTGAGACAGGGATGTGTAATGTCTCCAGATCTGTTTTCCCTGTACAGTGAAAGTATTTTCAGAAATATTGAAGATTTGGAAGGAATCAACATTGGGGGACGATGCATCAATAACATTAGATATGCAGATGATACAGTCTTGATTGCAGACAATGAACAGGACCTGCAAAATTTAGTAGATGCGATTGTTACACACAGTGAACAACTAGGGTTAGAATTAAATTGTAAAAAGACACAGATTATGGTCGTCACTAGGAAGGACGAAATACCACAATGTAATATACAAGTAAATGGGAATATTCTTCAACAAGTGAGCAGGTACAATTATCTCGGAACAGTAATAACATCTGATGGGAGATGCCTTGAAGAGATTAGAACAAGAATCGCCATGGCAAAAGTAGCCTTTAGCAAGATGAAAAACATATTGACCAATAAAAAGATGTCAATTGAAACGAGAAAAAGAGTGTCGAGATGCTACATTGAACCTGTACTTTTGTATGGATGTGAAGCGTGGACAATGAGCAGTCAGGCTGAAAAACATCTGATGGCTGTAGAGATGTGGTTTCTGAGGAAAATGCAAAGAATACCATGGACAGCCAGAAAGACCAATAAACAAGTCCTTCAAGAAACAAATGAAGATCGTAAATTGATTAGAGAAATTAGACGTAGACAGTCAAAATTTTTTGGGCATGTTATGAGAAGAAATGGATTGGAGAATTTGGTGACAACTGGTAAGATCGAGGTGAACAGACCAAGGGGAAGACCTAGAAGCAAGTACCTGGATGGCTTGGCCTTGTGGCATGGTCGAGACAGAAACACGGAGCTGATCCACGACTCTGGTGATCGAGTGAGATGGCAGAACATGACCGCCCACGCTTACCGGCATGGCACATGATGGATGGATGGACAAGCATGTGTTTGTGTTGTTCTCATTTATTGCTGGCATTGTTTCTTGCAATACAAGTATGTAGCTCTAACATTTCCAGTTGATGTAAACCTATATCAGAGTCAGTTCTGATGGATCTTGAAATGCGTCTCTTGCCACGGGAAATCTACGTCTAACTTGATTGTTACTTTCCTCAGGCGAAGACTACATCTTCTTTGACATGTGTACAAATTCTAGATGAGATTCATTACTGTGCCTCTGATATAGGGACTCGTGCATGTTTTTTTTTTTTTTTATTAAAACGCCATTTGCTCAAAGTATTTTTTCTGTCTATTGATATAACACCCCCAGTCTGTTCTAAAGACTCTTATGGTTAAGGATTATTCTTTGTACAGTTGTCAAGCATCATCTTTGGTTTGATGAATAACACTGATCAATCTTTCATATTCATGTATATTAACTGTTGGACATTAAAAAACAAAACACAAAATAAACAAGGAGTATTTGTATTATGATATCAATTCCTTTGGGTGGTATTAGAACTTGTACGACTAGTTCAGTGTCAAATAAGCCTGAAGCTCTTGCCAGTTTATCAAAACATTCAGCATGACTTGTCAACATACAGTCTCAAAGTAGATCAATCATTTTCAAAAGGCAGTAAAGCATTTCATGTTGGCCCAAATTCTATAGCTGTATTCCTCACACTAAACACATTTTTGCATGTTTTAAATTGATTAACTTGATGAACACTCGCTGGGTATTTCTGAGAGCATACAAATGGCTGCTGTCAGTAAGGGAACACACATAAATAGTCTATAAAAACACCAGCCAGGAAAAGTTTCAAACGTCAACAAAATTCTATGATGCCATCCACACTGGGGGAAAAAGCCACAATGTTTGGAATTTGGCATAAAAGAAGCCAATCTGGCAACCCTGTACTGTACTACAACGTGGATATTGTGTGCTTCACACGGCTTTAGTGAATCTTGCAAACAAACATTACATAATGACAATAAAGTGAATCATGTCTTACACACATTGTTTTTGTTTTCCTCTAATGCCAATAATTATTCACCTGATCTGCTATCTACTCTGAACCCATTGCCAGCAGAGAATTTATGGTAGCATCCTTATTACCACAATTAGCGTCCATCACAGATATGATGACCTCATCCTCCATGTTAGGGTTCATGTCTCTCGCCTGTTTCAAGTCTTCCTCTGTGTACTTTACGCTATGGGATGACACAAAGGTAGAATCGCTCGGCACACACGTGAAATGATATTACTTGTTACTTTGCGCTGTGAGTAAAATCATTCAGCTCACGCGTAGGCGCGAAAAGGGTAAGCCTGTGCATGAATTCCAAATGACGACTATTCCTTTTTCTGTGCGGTCTTCTTCCTTCGTCCTCGATCATTCCAGGTTGTTGAAGTGGCGGTGAGGGAGATGGATGTGGCTACCCACTTAAGAGTAAGGACAAATAATGTAAGGGGGGAAAAGTCAATTTGGTGCAGTCAATAATGCGGGAATTTATCGACTGGTTATGTTACAGTCACTGAGGGAAGAATATATCGACTGGCTATGATATAGTCACTGAGGGAGGGATATATATACTGGCTATGATACAGTCACTGAGGGAAGAATATATCGACTGGCTATGATATAGTCACTGAGGGAGGGATATATATACTGGCTGTGATACAGTCACTGGGGGAGGGATATATAGACTGGCTATGATACTGTCACTGAGGGAGGGATATATCTACTGGCTATGATATAGTCACTGAGGGAGGGATATATCTACTGGCTGTGATACAGTCACTGGGGGAGGGATATATAGACTGGCTATGATACTGTCACTGAGGGAGAGATATATAGACTGGCTATGATACAGTCACTGAGGGAGGGATATATGGACTGGCTATGATACAGTCACTGAGGGAGAGATATATAGACTGGCTATGATACAGTCACTGAGGGAGAGATATATGGACTGGCTATGATACAGTCACTGAGGGAGAGATATGTGGACTGGCTATGATACAGTCACTGAGGGAGAGATATATGGACTGGCTATGATACAGTCACTGAGGGAGAGATATATGGACTGGCTATGATACAGTCACTGAGGGAGAGATATATGGACTGGCTATGATACAGTCACTGAGGGAGAGATATGTGGACTGGCTATGATACAGTCACTGAGGGAGAGATATATGGACTGGCTATGATACAGTCACTGAGGGAGGGATATATAGACTGGCTATGATACAGTCACTGAGGGAGAGATATGTGGACTGGCTATGATACAGTCACTGAGGGAGAGATATATCTACTGGCTATGATACAGTCACTGAGGGAGGGATATATAGACTGGCTATGATACAGTCACTGAGGGAGAGATATGTGGACTGGCTATGATACAGTCACTGAGGGAGAGATATATGTACTGGCTATGATACAGTCACTGAGGGAGGGATATATAGACTGGCTATGATACAGTCACTGAGGGAGAGATATGTGGACTGGCTATGATACAGTCACTGAGGGAGGGATATATAGACTGGCTATGATACAGTCACTGAGGGAGAGATATATAGACTGGCTATGATACAGTCACTGAGGGAGGGATATATGGACTGGCTATGATACAGTCACTGAGGGAGGGATATATGGACTGGCTATGATACAGTCACTGAGGGAGAGATATATAGACTGGCTATGATACAGTCACTGAGGGAGAGATATATGGACTGGCTATGATACAGTCACTGAGAGAGAGATATATTGACTGGCTATGATACAGTCACTGAGGGAGAGATATATAGACTGGCTATGATACAGTACTTGGGCGAGGGATATATAGACTGGCTATGATACAGTAATTGGGCGAGGGATGTATAGACTGATTATTATACAGTCACTGAGGAAGAGATATATGGACTGGCTATGAAATAGTCACTGAGGGAGAGATATATAGACTGGCTATGATACAGTCAATGAGGGAGAGATATACAGACTGGCTATGATATAGTCACTGAGGGAGAGATATATCTACTGGCTATGATTTAGTCACTGAGTGAGGGATATATCTACTGGCTATGATACAGTCACTGAGGGAGGGATATATCTACTGGCTATGATACATTCACTGAGGGAGGGATATATCTACTGGCTATGATACAGTCACTGAGGGAGGGATATATCTACTGGCTATGATTTAGTCACTGAGGGAGGGATATATCTACTGGCTATGATACAGTCACTGAGGGAGGGATATATCTACAGGCTATGATTTAGTCACTGAGTGAGGGATATATCTACTGGCTATGATACAGTCACTGAGGGAGGGATATATCTACTGGCTATGATACAGTCACTGAGGGAGGGATATATCTACTGGCTATGATACAGTCACTGAGGGAGGGATATATCTACTGGCTATGATACAGTCACTGAGGGAGGGATATATCTACTGGCTGTGATACAGTCACTGAGGGAGGGATATATCTACTGGATATGATACAGTCACTGAGGGAGGGATATATCTACTGGCTGTGATACAGTCACTGAGGAGGGGGGGGATATATCTACTGGCTATGATACAGTTACTGAGGGAGGGATATAACGACTGGCTATGATACAGTTACTGAGGGAGGGATATAGCGACTGGCTATGATTCAGTCGCTGAGGGAGAGATATATAGACTGGCTATGATACAGTCACTGAGGGAGGGATATATGGACTGGCTATGATTCAGTCGCTGAGGGAGGGATATATAGACTGGCTATGATACAGTCACTGAGGGAGGGATATATAGACTGGCTATGATACAGTCACTGAGGGAGGGATATATAGACTGGCTATGATACAGTCACTGAGGGAGGGATATATAGACTGACTATGATACAGTCACTGAGGGAGGGATATATGGACTGGCTATGATTCAGTCGCTGAGGGAGGGGTATATGGACTGGCTATGATACAGTTACTGAGGGAGGGATATAACGACTGGCTATGATACAGTTACTGAGGGAGGGATATAACGACTGGCTATGATACAGTTACTGAGGGAGCGATATAGCGACTGGCTATGATACAGTTACTGAGGGAGCGATATAGCGACTGGCTATGATACAGTTACTGAGGGAGGAATATAACGACTGGCTATGATACAGTTACTGAGGGAGGGATATAACGACTGGCTATGATACAGTTACTGAGGGAGGGATATAACGACTGGCTATGATACAGTTGCCGGTCTCTCTGGCTGTGGGGTTACAACACTTTCTCTCTGTAATCCCGTTTATCACGCAGAGTCTCGCAGCGGAGCGAGAACTGAGGTGGTTCGACCCCCGCTCGTGACTTGCGGATACTGAGCCGGCCGCTCAGAAAGCAATGGCAAACTACTGAGCGTAATCTTGCCAAGAGATCAACAGACAGCTGAAAGATGCTGCTGTTGACAGCTAAGTCCTGTAAAAGGATACGCAAAACATGATACAGTTACTGAGGGAGCGATATAGCGACTGGCTATGATACAGTTACTGAGGGAGAGATATATAGACTGGCTATGATACAGTCACTGGGGGAGGGATATATAGACTGGCTATTATACAGTTATTGAGGGAGGGATATATAGACTGGCTATGATACAGTCACTGAGGGAGGGATATATAGACTGGCTATGATACAGTCACTGAGGGAGGGTTATATCGACTGGCTATGATACAGTCACTGAATGAGGGATATATAGACTGGTTATGATACAGTCATTGGGCGAGGGATATATCGACTGGCTATGATATAGTCACTGAGGGAGGAATATATAGACTGGCTATGATATAGTCACTGAGGGAGGAATATATAGACAGGCTATGATACAGTCACTGAGGGAGGGATATATAGACTGGCTATGATACAGTCACTGAATGAGGGATATATAGACTGGTTATGATACAGTCATTGGGCGAGGAATATATCGATTGGCTATGATATAGTCACCGAGGGAGGAATATATAGACTGGCTATGATATAGTCACTGAGGGAGGAATATATAGACTGGCTATGATACAGTCACAGAGGGAGAGATATATAGACTGGTTATGATATTGTCACTGAGGGAGGGATATATAGACTGTCTATGATACAGTAATTGGGCGAGGGATATATAGACTGGCTATGGTACAGTCACTGAGGGAGGGATATATAGACTGGCTATGATACAGTCACTGAGGGAGAGATATATCTACTGGCTATGATACAGTCACTGAGGGAGGGATATATAGACTGGCTATGATACAGTCACTGAGTGAGGGATATATCGACTGGCTATGATACAGTCACTGAGGGAGAGATATATAGACTGGCTATGATATAGTCACTGAGGGAGGAATATATAGACTGGCTATGATACAGTCACTGAGGGAGAGATATATAGACTGGTTATGATATTGTCACTGAGGGAGGGATATATAGACTGTCTATGATACAGTAATTGGGCGAGGGATATATCGACTGGCTATGGTACAGCCACTGAGGGAGGAATATAACGACTGGCTATGATACAGCCACTGAGGGAGGAATATAACGACTGGCTATGATACAGTCACTGAGGGAGGAATATAACGACTGGCTATGATACAGCCACTGAGGGAGGAATATAACGACTGGCTATGATACAGCCACTGAGGGAGGAATATAACGACTGGCTATGATACAGCCACTGAGGGAGGAATATAACGACTGGCTATGATACAGTCACTGAGGGAGGAATATAACGACTGGCTATGATACAGTCACTGATGGGGGGGGGGGGGATATAACGACTGGCTATTATACAGACACTGTGGGAGGGAATCAACTGGCAATGATAGTCAATGAATTAGAAAGCTATTAAATTTCTGTGATACAGTCAATAATGAATGTATTCGTGGCTGCGTAGATGAATGAACACTGACTTGTGGCTAGTTCGGTCAAGTTATATCATTCTTTGAGCAGATACTTTTTTTTATGTTTTGATCAAAAACGTAGTTTACATAACACTAAACGTTGATATCACCATCTATGTTTATCTCCCCTGGCTTGATCATGATGTAGGTGACTGTCAAATAAGTGCCCGCTAGAGGGCTGTGCGTTAACTATATGCTGGGATAATTGATGGGGTTCGGTTGACACTTGAACCGCGTGAAACTGGGAAGTTCGGTAGACAAGGCAAGTAGTTGACAAGAGATCATTCGGAACAAAGACGTGAACGATACTAGGGAATGGCGAAGTCAACTTTTGAGTAAACATGCGAAACCGTTTGTGTAGGCTATGTTTTAGTGTTAGTATGGTGCAGATACTATGCTACCGATGCCAAACCTGGACAAGGACAGAAAAAGAGAAAGAAAACATCACAACAACAGAAATTGGATTTCTGAGAAGAATACTCTATGTATCAAGAAGAGATAAGGTTAGAAATAAAGAAATCAGGACTAAAGTGGGGGTTACAGCAGCACTAGATTTTATTAGAAGGCAGCAAGTCAAATGGTTTGACCATGCAAGTAGGTTATCAACTAACAGTATACCACAACAAGCAATGATGTACAGACCAAATTGAAGCAGAGGAAGAGGCCGACAACGTAAACGATGGACGTAGGGAATAACAGAGTCCATGGGAATAACGATACATGAAGCCCATAAGCGGGCACTCTCCCGCTATTTATACTTCACTCGACACCGCAAGGTACAAGAGGAATCTGATGAGATGAGATGAGATGGTGCATATGTATATAGACTCGCAGCAAAATACTGAACGTTATATTCTTTAACAAAGCAATAACCTGGGATTGATCACAACGTCCGGAAAAGTTCAAGTTACATTTGTATAGTATGTGTTCAGTTTTATTTAATGATTTGACTTTTAGGATGGAATAAAAGGATAACTGGTGAGAACAGACATCTGTTTCTAATCTGCAAGGATGAACGAGCCAGTATGAAACACACCCGCATCTGAACGATTTTATGGATACTCTCCTTTTTTAACTTACCAGACTGCATCCTGAGAAATTTGAATTGTCATGCTTGGACACAACATGGACACAACATAGACGCAACATAGACACAACATGATGGACACAACCTGGACACAACATGGACATAACATGGACACACCGTGAACACAACATGATGGACACAACATTGACACATGATAGACACAACATTGACACAAGATGGACACAACATTCACACAAGATGGACACAACATTGACACACGATGGACACAATATGGACACAAGATGGACATAACCTTGACACAAGATGGACACAACATGGACACATTATGGAGACACTGTGAACACAACAAGATGGAAACAACATTTACACAATATCTACACAACATCCATACACCATGGGCACAACATGGACACAACATTGACACAAGATGGACATAACATGGACACAATATGGACACTGTGAATACAACATGATGGTCACACTGTGAACACAACATGGACACATCATGGACACAATATCCATACAACATGGACACATCATGGACACAATATCTACACAACATCCATACAACATGATGGTCACACCGTGAACACAACATGGACACAATGTGGACACATCATGGACACAATATCTACACAACATCCATACAACATGGACACAATATCTAAACAACATCCATACAACATGGACACATCATGGACACAATATCTACACAACATACATACAACATGGACACAATATCTACACAACATCCATACAATATGGACACAATATCTACACAACATTCACACAACATTCACACAACATAGGCAAAACATGGACACAACATAGACATCCTGTCAATGAGAATTCACCAGCTTAACCCAGCAATAGCATGGCAAAATATATTAATCACTAATTTGCACTGGGGTATTCACACTGGTTCACACGCTTAAGAGCAATCAGACAGACAGAAACCTATAAATTGAGCAATCATCTGAAGCCAGAGATGGGCAGGAACAATATATAGTAAACAGAAATATTGCTAACGTAACGGGAACATCACCTGTCAAAACAGCGCTCCAGGTATATTTATTGTAATGTATATCCTTGGCAGGACTACGATTAACTCCTCCTGGATTTTCTCAGCAATTTTACCTTCGGTAGTTTGCCATTCTAGCCGGTCTCCCTGGCCTAGGCGTTAAAGTCTTTCTCCGTAATCCCGTATATTCTTGTTAGTAACGTAACCTGCGCGAGAATCGGTAGTGGTTCTCGCCGCGTTGGTAACTTACGGGGTATGTGAGCCGGTCGCTCAGAAAGCAATGGCAAACTACTGAGCGTAATCTTGCCTAGTACATCAACAGCAGGTGAAAAAATGCTGATGTTGACTGCAACGTTCTGTAAGAAATATGCAAAAAGACAAAGTGTGCCATTGCTTTCTGCGCGAGATGTTAACGTTAAAGTCCAAATGACCGATGTAATCAATGAGACAACAGCGCACAGGGAGTTTGAGAGTTAGGTCTCTTAATCTTTCAGCCACGTTGACTCCTATAAGAAGTATTTAGTAAACTGAATTAACAATACATGTGTGTGATGTATGTACATACATACTGACTAACACCAGTGAATGTGACAAACTGACACCATGATATTTTACGTAATTTTACGCCCATTTTACGTAATATATCGTAAATTGTCCCGGAGAAGTTTGTTGCAATAGATCTGTGAATGTAATGCCACCATCACATTTATAGGCCTCAGTGCACGGAGGAATAGGTGACCCAGCCTTTCCCTAACTTAGTGAGACGATCAACACATGAATCAAATCCGTATCTCCCAGGAAGGTTAACCCGGTCAACAAATGTCCGCAGAAGTCGGATGTGTCGGCCTAACGGCGCAAGAACGCAGCTCTGCTGTAAACAGGCACAGCGCAATCACATCCGGAAAAAAAAAAAAACTCCGGATGAACGCAGGAGAAGAAGAAGAGATCCGTATCTGACTGCCTTCATTACATTATCAGCGCAGCTACCTTTCAACTTCGCTAATGCGTTCACCTAAAGTCATACGAATATAATATCATATAAAATAACCCAAAGTAATGCAGCTTTGCAGAACACAATTACGACGACTAGCCTTCATCAGCAAACCCACACATACTCGAAACACAGCATATGGTTGATGGATGAGTACGTGAGTGGGTGGATGTGTGTGGGAGATGAGTGTATGGTTGGGGGGTGTGTGTGTTTGTGGGAAGATGTGTGTGAGCGGTGGATGTGTGTGTGGGTGGGGTATATGTGGGTGGGAGGGTGTATGTGGGTGGGAGGGTGTGTGTTTTTTGGGTGTTTATGGGTGGGGGATATGTGTGGGCAGGTGGGGAGATGTGTTTGTGGGTGGGGATGTGTGTATAGGTGGGGGATGTGTAGTTGAGAGGTGGCGAATATTGGGTGGGTGAGTGGGTGTAGGTTGGCTGATGTGTGTGTGGGTGGGTGGGGAAATTTGTGAGTGTGAGGGTGCGGGATGTATGTGTGGATAGGTGCGGGATGTGTGGGTTGACGGGGGTATGTGTGTGTGGTTTTGTGATGTGTGTTTTGCTGGGTGGTTGCGGATGTGTGGGTGTGTGGTGGAGAATATGTGGGTGGTTGTGTGCGTGTCGGTTATGGGATTGGTGGGGGATGTATGTGTGGGTGGGGGATCAGTGGGTGGGTGGCGGCATGTATGTTTGTCTGAGTCTGTGTGAGTGCTTGGAGGTATGTGTGGGTGGGTGTGGGTGTGGTGGGTGGGGGATGTGTGGGTGTCTGAGGGATGTGTGGGTGGCTGCGGGGTGTGAGGGTGGATGGGGGGTGTGTCTCACAACATTGCAATATGCACTGTTTATGTTTACAACTTTCATTTGACAATGTTTTTTATTTCCCCATGTGAATGTACCATGCGTAATATGCATTGTTTATGCTTACAAAATTCATTTGACAATGTTTTTTTTTTGCTATGTAAATGTAACATGCACATTTGATGAATGAAAGATGAGTGATCGAAAGGGCCGAATGTAAGACGGGCCTGTGTGCCCAATTTGTTACCCTTTTAAAATAAAGTTTGTTCGTTCGTTCGTTCGTTCGATATAATCACGGAGAAGACACTCTGGTGACTACAATAAGGCATAAGCACGGTATGAAAAGAACAAAAAGATAAAACAAAAATGAGAACAGTGAAGAGAAAATGAAAATTTGAAAAACAATTTGCTACTGATTTCAGAATCCCTGGTTGGGATACTAATATTATTTTTAAAAAAAGTCGCTCAGAAAGTCGTGGCGTGCTGATGAGCGTAATCTAGCCTAGGAATCAACATACAGCTGAAAGATGCTGGTGTTGACCGCAATATCCTGAAACAGGATGGAAACGCGGGAAAAAAAAAAAAAAATGCCAGTATCAGGGAGGACTACCGAGCAGGTTCTACTCCAGACCTACGAGTCGTGTTTCTAGAAGTGTCCTGTTACAAATATGGTCAGGGATAATCACCAGTAGCGGGCGCTGCTGGACGAGTTGATGGCGATCTGCGCTGGTAATGTCAAGAGCTTGTGTTGGACGCTGGTTCCACGCCTGGTCTCGTCGTCTGCGAAAGTGAGGAAAGGATTAAGCCACCCAATCCTCTGTGCATACAGGCCTACAGAATGTAATGACGCTGTGACATCAAGGACCCAATGCAGAAATCTGCTTGGGGACACATTATTTAGTACTTCAGTGCTCACCGCTTAAGGCGATCTCGGATGTGGCAAATTTATGTTGTGAAGAACAATATTGTATTGTACGTTGTAAATGCATTACTATATGCTTGAACGCTTATAAGAGGAATTTATGATAAGAAGAACTATTTTTTGGGTCACAAATGAGTTCGCCTTATCAAGTCTGCGCTGTACCCCAGCAAACACAACAAAGTAACATTGATGCGAACACGCGTCATTCCCGTTGCTCATTAACCGTTCCCCACTCACTAAAGAAAACAAACGGAGCATGTGGACTTAAATATCATTTACAGGACGTCGCAGTCAACCCCAGAATTTTTATCGCTGTTCGTGATTTGCTATTTCTTTCTGAACGACCGGTAATCATACCATTGTAAAACAAACCAGCGCAAGGCAGGTCTGCTTCCACATCGCTTGCCGCTCTCTTTCAAACGCGGGATTGCGAATTGGATTCTTAGCTCCTTGTCCACAGTGCCGGCAAAACTGACAATGTATCAAGGGCCGAGGAAAGATTGTGGTGCTGGGCAGGACAATCACTGAGGACAGCCTGCGGTGCTGAGCAGGACACTTAATGAGGACAGCCTGCGGTGCCGGGCAGGACACACACTGAGTACAGCTTGCGGTGCTGGACAGGACACTCATTGAGACACATTTTTGGGGGGTCTTACGTGTTTCAACATGGTCAAACTGAGAAGAGCGCGTTCCTAAACATCCGGTGTTCTGGTGCCGAAGTAGCAGGTTCAACCCCTACAACGGTCAGTTGGTCTAAAATGTTGACGTCTCGTCCGTGACTTGAGGACGTAAATTACAAGTACCTCTAAAGTCGCAGTGGGCTCGCTGATGGCTAGGGACACTGGTAATAGGGATAGCTAATCTACGCGCAAAAATCAGTCCAGTGCTACTAGAAGTATAGTTTGCGTTTTAATGGCTGTGAGGTGTTTGAAAATATTGCCGTTCCAAGTTTTGTATTTACCTTTAATGTTGCATGAACTCCACAGTCATTAAAAACTACACCCTATTCAAAGCGAGCGAACATTATAAAAGATATTTCAAAAGAATGCTTACAACCTGGTAGAGCGAGAGGAAAACGTACATTCAAACAGATCTGACCATCGAAGAAAACTGGCTGGTTAGCAACGTCATGAATCGGAAACTGAAATATTGTGACCATAATAAACGTCACTGTCGTTTGAAAATAAGAATACAATTATTGGAACGGGAGGGCAGCGTGGATGAACAGATAAAAGCGCTCGTTCTTAAACATCCGATGTGCTGATAACGAGGCAGCCGGTTCAACCCCTACACCAAATGAGTCAGTTGGACTAACATGTTGACCTCTTGTCCTTAACTTGGGAACGTAAAACACAAGTACCTCTGAAGTCAGAGTTGGTTCGCCTGAAGGCGAGGGACACTGGTAATAAGGCAAGCTCATCCACACACAAAAATCACCACAGGACACTAGAAGTAAGTAATAGCACATTTCATGGATACGCTTAAGCTAAAAGCTAGCGTGCGAGCGGGAGAAAACTTAGTGGAAATGCCATAAAGCTGTGGAAATGTAAACAATATAAAATAATGCAAAGTAATGGAGCTTTAAAATACACAATTACTGAATACAAAGGAGGTTGCGTCGACTAGCTTTCATCAGCAAACAAATACATAACACACAACATATAAACACGGGGACGACACTACAGTAACTACATTAAGACATGGTTATTGGAATGAGTAGAATGGAAAATTGAAACAAATGAGAACAATGAAAATAAATGTAAATATGCCCCCCCCCCCCCCCCCCCCAAAAAAAAAAAAATTAAATTAAAATGTCCTACTTCTCTCAACATCTGATGGGAGATGCCTTGAAGAGATTAGAACAAGAATCGCCATGGCAAAAGTAGCCTTTAGCAAGATGAAAAACATACTGACCAATAAAAAGATGTCAATTGAAACGAGAAAAAGAGTGTTGAGATGCTACATAGAACCTGTACTTTTATATGGATGTGAAGCTTGGACAATGAGCAGCCAGGCTGAAAAATATCTGATGGCTGTAGAAATGTGGTTTCTGAGGAAAATGCAAAGAATACCATGGACAGCCAGAAAGACCAATGAACAAGTCCTTCAAGAAACAAATGAAGATCGTAAACTGATCAGAGACATTAGACGTAGACAGTCACAATTTTTTGGGCATGTTATGAGAAGAAATGATTTGGAGAACTTGGTGACAACTGGTAAGATCGAGGGGAACAGACCAAGGGGAAGACCTAGAAACAAGTATCTGGATGGCTTGGCCTTGTGGCATGGTCGAGACAAAAACACGGAACTGATCCACGACTCTGTTGATCGAGTGAGATGGCAGAACATGACCGCCCACGCTTACCGGCATGGCACATGATGGATGGATGGACTTCTCTCAAAATCTGAGGCTGTGATCTATTTTCCCGGTGATTATATGTTGTGCTTTGTGTATGTGTTTGCTGATGAAGGCTAGTCGCAGCGTCGTCCTGTGTTTTCCGTATTTGTGTTATGTACAGAGGCATTACGTTGTGTTATTTAGCATTGCTTTCATTTGAAAAGAACAGTGATGGATAGCGTAGGTTCTGCAGGAAGCGCCAGAGGTCAAACAGCAGAAGGATGGACACAAGAGACTGAACACGCCTTGGGGATGTCGGTGCGTGAGGCGCGAGAGTAGTCAGAGGAGCAAGAATGTTTTCACCAAACCGTGATGAGAGCGACGTTCTGCGAAGTTTCTGCTAGTTGGTGACTATGATAGTTCTCGGATACACTACAACAAGCAAGTAATCAAGTACAACAATGAAGTAATCAATTACAACATGCATATAATCAAGTACAAGAAAGAAGTAATCAAGTACAACAAGGAAGTAATCAAGCACAACTAGCAAATAATCAAGTACAACAAAAGCAAGTGATCAAGTACAGCAAGCAAATAATCAAGTAGAAGCAAATAATCAAGTACAACAAGCAAATAATCAAGTACAGTAAGCACATAATATAGTACAATATGCAAATAATCAAAATCAACAAGCAAATAATCAAGTACAACAAGCAAATAATAAAGTACAACAAGCAAATAATCAAGTACAAGAAACATCAAACAAGTAATCATGTACATGCACGTAAGTAATCATGTACAATATGCACGTAATCAAGACAAACAATCAAGTACAACAAGCAAGTAATCAAGTACAACATGCAAGTAAACAAGTACAACATGCAAGTAAACAAGTACAACATGCAAGTAAACAAGTACAACATACAGGTAGTCAGGTACAATAAGCTGGAGCAAACTACTGATGGTCTACTCGTGGTGTCAACCAACCAACAACAATAGTACCTACATATCTTTGACTTGTTTTGTTTTTTTAACTATTAACTATTAGCTGAAGAAATGTCAATACCTAACAGGAAAACAACCGAACTGAATTAATTTAGAAACTAGAAGGCATGAATAGTAATGATAATTATATAGCTAAATAAAAAGTGAATGAAAAAGAAGCTGGAGGAGGAGAAGAAGGAGATGGATAAGGACGCGGAGGAGAAGAAGGAGGATGTAGTGGCGGACGCGAAGAAAAATAAAAGAAGAAGGAGCAGGAGAAGAAAACAAGAAGATGAGGAAGGAGAAATATCAACACTTGTGTATATCCAAATATGATTGCTACATTGCGTGCCTTTTTCCTCATTCGGGCAATCATAGTGCAAGAAATGCACGTTAACAACCTCAGAGACAGAAACAGATGTACACTCGGCCTCACGTAGAAGCTGTTATAATCTGTTATATCAAAGAATAAATTGTTTACAGTATTACATGTCCTGAGGTTCGAAGGCATACCGTGGACTGAGTGGAGAAGAATGTAACGCTCTAAACGTTACTGGCACTTCGGCCCAAAAATACCATCTACTGCTTCCGGTGGCTTATTTGAATTTCATCTACGTTTATTTACATTGCAGGACGTTGCTATCAACCCCAGGTCGGCAATGTTATGTTCAGTAGTTTACCATTGTGGGCTACAGGGTGTATTTTTTATGACTATGCAGTGTTTGAAAATATTGCCGGTCCAAGTTCTGTATTTACATATTATGATGCATGAACTTTATAGAGAGTGAATACAAAACTTGGACCGGCAATATTTTCAAACACTGCACAATCATTAACAATACACCCTATATAATTCATTGTTGAAGTCTAACTGACCGGGTTTTGAAACGAGCCTATGTTCACTGCAATTTTTAAATAACCTACTAAATTAACTGATTCCGAAGGATAATATATCGCCACATGTGACATCCCATTTGAACAGAAGGACAATATATCGTCAGACTAGGGTAATCGTGTTATCTGTTGTTTCTTTCTTCCATAATGAACAGAAATGTATATTACAATACTTGTTAATTTGGTTTTGTACCACGTTTGGTCCAAATATACTTTTTGTTTGACATTGAATCAGTTAACGTATACTTATTAACTAGCCTCTTCATTCCTGAACATCTACATTTAGGAACCTTGTGTTTATTTTCTTTCCGTAAATGGTAGGCTGATTTTCATCAGCGGTCAAGGCCTACGTTTGCTCTCTAGAATTAGAGCGCAAAAACAAGAATTGTAAGTACCTCTGCTAAAGGGAAATGGTAATTCTCGTGTTAGTACAAGAACTGGTGTAGATGAATGAATAGATGAGCGAGATTGCCAAGCTGTGGCTTATTTAAAAGCGTACGCATATTTATCCACGTTTGAAATGCCGATTCAGGAAGAAAAAGGGGAATAAAAATAACAGGTTTAAAATAGCACTGTGCCTACCACACCGACAAACTGACGGCAGAGGCCGCGCAAACTACAAAGTCTAGCCCCGGTTCGACTACAGCACGGGTTTGTCTAGTCGATACTGCAGCCCCAGAACGCAGTGGCCGGCCTGGAAATCTTGGGGGCTGGGTTTGTGTCGAGTCGCGCGCCCAACATACGCCTTGCAACGAGGATTTTCATTGGTCGCCGTGTGACATCACTGCATCTCATTTTCCTTGGGTGATTTATTCAGGTCTAGTCGTGAGTTAGGGCCCTCACAAATCACATATCCCGGGCCCAGGGTCATGAAGCTAGGATAGTGCTTCGATCATATATCCAAACGGTCATGAATTCCTACTTCGCGGCTTCCTTTCTGCCGCAATATTCACCCGAAAGCCATTACGTTCCTAACGGTTATGGCTCTTCTACGACCACTAACTACGGACTCTATTCTTCGCGATTTTCCGACCATTTTGGTGGATACCAAACAACTTCATCCGGAGGCTATGGTGGTGTCGTTTGTGCTGGCGGTACTTCTAGTCACCCATCTGGCATGTCAGGTTTATCGGAGTCATGTGCATCACCGTATAGTTCGTACCATGCTCAGAAGTCCTCCAGTTTTCTGCATTCGAACCCATACCCCGGGGTGAGCCCGGTTGGGGGACATCACGGAAGTCTAGGATCTCCAAATGATGTCACAGCTGCACCAGGGTACCCGATAACTCCAGCACATTCTCACAACTCGTCGGGTCATCACACGGCTTTGACCCACGACAAATATAACAACAACAAACACAGCTCTCCGTCGTCATCGTCGTCGTCGCCGTACGCCCACCATCATCATGGTCTGCACCATTCAACGGGCTCTAACGCCATCCCCAACGGCATGGTGGCCACCAGCAACAATACAAACATCATCAACAACACGACATCCACGAGTAGCCGACCAGGATCCGATACGCCACCGTTGCTCAACGCTCACTCACAGCATCATCATTCACTCGTTTTATCCAACAACCACCACACGGCCACCAGCCAGCAACAGCAGCATCACTCTCAACAGCCAGCCGCACATCACAACAGCCACCACAGCAACAACAGCACCAGCAACCAACATCCATCTGTTACCAACACAACAATCAGTGCTAGCACAAACAACAACAATTCAGTTAGCACAATCAACGGAGCTACCAACAACCACACACAACAGCGACTTCAGAACGGATACATCAGTGGATATGGTCCAACTCTAGACTGGCCTGGACAAAGCCAAAGTCACATCTCAACACCGTCGCCATCTATAAGTCAACAAAGCCCATTCGGAAGTCCAGGGGAAGCCAACACGTTAAGTTCATGCTCGTTGAGTCCTAAAGCTGTAAGTGATGATATATCTCCACAACAACAACAACAACAGCAACAATCCGCACAGCAACAAAACCAGAGCCAGTCAGCGACATCATCGCCCGACCAGCAGGCACCCTTTTATCCGTGGATGGGGATTGTGGGTAAGTCATATGTTTTTACATTCAAATATCCTTGTACAAAAAATAACTTACAGTATAATAATTGCATTGCTTTCCTGTCTATTACACTCTGTCACTTTGCGCTAGAACTATTTCTTTCAGTAACGATCAGCGAAGTATTTCACTACCATAACGATGAAGTATTTTCGTAACTTAACTTACAGCATACATCCAGAAACGAGAAATAAGATAACATTATTATTTGTTATAATTTACTAATGTAAATATTTTACCAAAATATAACAATATTTCGGTACAATTTGACTTGAATCCCAAATGTGTAATGGTGCATTAATTCAATACGATTTATTTAAACTCATGAAATACCGGTTGTCATTAAAACATCCCGTGATAACATTAATTTATTAACTTATTTAATCAATGGCATCGTCAATCATTTCTGTTCACTTTGTCTATTTTCAACACTTAGTTTTTGTGATATTTGAACAATCTACTTGAGCTACTGCTTGCGTTCAGTTCTTTGTTCAACTGCATGAATTTTGTGCTGTCAGTCGCTTACGGTTGTTTACGAATGTTCATAGGTTGAACTGAAATTTTGCTGTCCGTTAAATCGCGACATTTTTCGTGCACATTCGTATATTATCTTACATTTCAAGCGATCGTTAACATCATCGAAACAACCATTGTTTAAAGTAATATTCTTGCCACAAGTATTCTAACTACCGCTGCCGCAACATGCTCGTAGACTATTTACTTCTGCGATAATGTTGTTTTCTATGTTATTTATAGCATTCTTGCAGATGATTTATTTGGGATACATAGTATTCTTACTCTCCTATGAACATACTCTTACAAACATAGCACTGCTGTAAATAAAATAATAATCCTAATTTATGATAACACTGCTATCAACAATTATTATAATTTAATACAACACAGTTTTTAGTCATTTAACAATATTAATATAATACATCTATCAGCGGTATTGTATCATTATTATTGCGGTGAGTACAGTCTTGTCAACTACCTCAAACAAGTGGATTATTTGTTAGAAATAACTTTGCAGTGATAAACTCCACGACAATAAGAAAACAATATTAACAAATTTTCGTCAATAATAAAACAGAATCAAAAATATTTCGCCTAGAATTTAAACATGTACTTGCTAACTAAACTTTTATTTTCAATACAACACTGCTACAGACGTCATTATCATCAGGCAAAGCTCTGTTATAAATATATTTTGTCTCAACACATTGCTATGAATATATTTAATTTCAGCATAACATTGCTATAAACATTAATCTCAACATAACGTTGCTGTAAAAACAATTCTTTTTAACATGTCTTTCATTTAAACTTATTTCTTCTCAACATAACATTGCTGTAAACATACTTTTTCTTCTCAACATAACATTGCTATAAATGCATTTCTTCTCATCATAACGTTGCTATAAACATTCTTCTCAAAATAACAGTAATACACACATAGTTCATAACATAAACATCCACGCAAAATAACCCTCTTATTCCTATAAACATTTCTCTCAACATAAACTTTAAACAGACTTTTACTCAACCTAACAGTGCTTAAAACACAATACTACTCAACAGAACACTACTGCAAACATCAATCGTCTCAACAGAAGACTACTATAAACATCACCCTTCACTGATAACACAAGAATGAACAATATTTTTGTTAACGACACTCCTACGAAGTTACCCTTGTCAATGTTAACTGTAATAAACACCCTTCTTGCTAATACTCACCATTATACGGGATAGTTTGCTATAACAATATTTTGTGTAAACATAACACTGCTATAACAATATTTTGTGTAAACATAACACTGCTATAACAACATTTTGTATAAGTAACACTGTTATAACAATATTTTGTGTAAACATAACACTGCTATAACATTTGTGTAAACATAACATTTTGTGTAAACATAACACTGTTATAACCACATTTTATATAAGTAACACTGCTATAACAATATTTTGTGTAAACATAACACTGCTATAACATTTTGTGTAAACATAACACTGCTATAACATCTTGTGTAAACATAACACTGGGATAACATTTTGTGTAAACATAACTCTGCTATAAAAGCATTTTGTGTAAGCATAACACAGCTATAACATTTTATGTAAACATACCACTGCTATAACATTTTCTGTAAACATGTCACTGCTATAATATTTTGTGTAAACATAGCACTTCTATAACATTTTGTGTAAACATAACACTGCTATAACATTTTATGTAAACATAACACTTCTATAAAATTTTCTGTAAAATAACGCTGCTATAACATTTTGTGTAAACATGTCATTGCTATAACATTTTGTATAAACATAGCACTGCTATAACATTTTGTGTAAACATAGCACTGCTATAACATTTTGTGTAAACATAACACTGCTATAACATTTTATGTAAACATAACACTGCTACAAAAATTTTCTGTAAAATAACGCTGCTATAACATTTTGTGTAAACATGTCATTGCTATAACATTTTGTGTAAACATAGCACTGCTATAACATTTTGTGTAAACATAGCACTGCTATAACATTTTGTGTAAACATGTCATTGCTATAACATTTTGTGTAAACATGTCACTGCTATAACATTTTGTGTAAACATAACATGCTATTCAATATATTGTATTAACTGATTCAGTGCTGAAGGATAATATATCGTCAAATGTAAACTCCCATGTGGATATAAGGACCACAATTGTAATGCTCACTGAATGGAAATTAACATTTTAATACTTGTTCATTTGACTGGACACCATCTTTGGTAAACTGATTTACTTGTTTGTTTGGCACTGGATCAGTTCAGGACACTGCTGTGAAGATTGCCAATACCATATATGAATATATATATATATATATATATATATATATATATATATATATATATATATATATATATATATATATATATATATATATGTGAATATAAACACACTTTTGCTAATATAGACCGTTATAAGAAATATTTTGGTAATCATAACACTGCTATAACAATATTTCGTGTAAACATAACACTGCTATAACAATATTTCGTGTAAACATAACACTTCTATCCAATATATTATGTACGCCGAACATTACTATATGCAATATACTTACTCTCCGATGAACTTACTTACTCTTGCAAACATAATTCTGGTATAAACAACATAATTATCATAATATAATATTACACAGCATTATGTTATTATAACAATGTTAATATAATACTCCTATTCGCTATATAAAAAAAAAACAGAACTCTGCTATAATCAATATTCTTATAAACATAACACTTCTATAAAGAGTACCCTTATAAACATAACATTATATAAGCAATATTCTTATAAACAATACTCTTATAAACATAATATTATATAATCAATATTCTTATAAACATAACACTGCTATAATCAATATTCTTATAAACATAATATTATATAATCAATATTCTTAAAACCAAAATATTATATAATCAATATTCTTATAAACATAACACTTTTATAAATAATATTCATATAAACATAAGATTGTATAAACATTATTCTTATAAACATAACACTGCTATCAACAATATTCTTATCAAAATAAATCTACTACAAACAGTTCTCTTATAAACATAACACTGATATAATCCTAAATTGTTTCTCAACATAACACTATTATAAACATAATTTTGATCAACATAGCACTGTTATAAACATAATTCTTGTCAATATAACACGGTCCTAAGAAAATTTCTTATCAACATAACAGCACTATAAAATATTATTGGTAAATATACCTAGAGAGAGAGAGAGAGAGAGAGAGAGAGAGAGAGAGAGAGAGAGAGAGAGAGAGAGAGAGAGAGAGAGAGAGAGAGAGAGAGAGAGAGAGAGAGAGAGAGAGAGAGAGAGAGAGAGAGAGAGAGAGAGAGAGATCTGCGGTGTATAGTGTTTAGTATTCTGGCTTGCTTGACGTTAGCCCTAGTTCAATCCTGGAAACTGACATAATCTTTTTCCGACACTAGGGGTCTGTGATCAAACCACTCCCATTCAATAAATACAGGATAATTTTCCTAATTTTCTTGGTACACTGTAGAGAGGAAAAATCGCTAGAAAGGGAACTGGCTAACTCATCTCATTAAAGCGTGTCCTACAATATGTAAAGGCCTATCAGTTGACACACCAATAGCCGTATTTGATATGAGAGTTTTTGTTTTAATGTTGCATATCCCTTACAGGACGATGCAGTCAACACCAGCATTTTTCAGCTGCTGGTGATGTACTAGGCAAGTTTTAAGTTCAGTAGTTTGCCATTGCTTCCTGAACGACCGCTCACATACCCCCGTAAGTTACCAGCACGGCACGATCCGCTGCCAAATCTCGCAGCTGCTGTTTTCCCCACGTGAATATACGGGATTACGAACAATGTCGTTAACGCCTTGGCCAGGGAGTCCGATATGAGACTACCAGATACATATATTCATACTACATAACAGGAAAAGATTCACGGGAACATGCTTGTGACAGAGAGAAGACTCACACAGCTGTTATGATATGGGGAAAGATTTGCATAACCTTTAGGGGGCCATAACATCAGTAACATTACATATACAGATGATACAGTATTGATTGCAGACAACGAACATGATCTGCAACATTTAGTAGATACGGTTGTACACAGTGAACAACAAGGGTTATAATTAAATTGTATGAAGACAGAGATTATGGTCATCTCTACGAAGAAAGAAGTATCACAATGTAATATAAAAGTAAATGAGAATATTCTTAAACAAGGAAATCGGTACAACTATCTCGGAACAATATAACATCTGATGGTAGGTACCTTGAAGAGATTAGAACAAGATTCGATGTGGCAAAGGTAGTCGTTTGCAAGACAGAAAACATACTGACCAATAAAGGATGTCATTTGCAACGAGGTAAAATAGTGTTGAAGTGCTACATAGATTGTGTACTTTTTTATGAATGTTAAGCGTGGACAATGAGCATATAAGCTGAAAAACAGTTAATAGCAGTGGAAATGTTGTTTCTGGTGAAGATGCAAAGAAAACCATGATCAGACAGAAAACATTCATGAACAAGTTCTACAAGAAGCAAATGACAACAGTAAACTTATTAGAGAAATTAGATAAAGATAGTCAAGATTTTTGGACATGTTATGAGAAGAAATAAACTAGAGAACTTGGTTACAACGGGGCAAGATTGAGAACAGTAAACTGATTAGATAAATTAGACGTAGATAGTCCAGATTTTTTTGACACGATATAAGAAGAAATAAACTAGAGAAATTGGTGACAGCTGGTAAGATTGAGAGGAAAACAACAAAGAGAAGGCAGAGAAGTAAATATCTGGATGGCTTGGCCACATGGCATGGTTGAGACGAGAACACGGAGCTGATCCACGACTATAGTGATCGTGTGAGGGGAAGAAACATAACATCCCACACTTATCAGCATGGATGCATTCAATCTCATCTCATCCCATCATGTTCCTCTTGTACCTTGCGGTTTTGAGGTGAAGTACAAACAGCGGGAGCGTGCGCGCTTGTGGGCTTCATGTATCAATATTCCCTTGGACTGTTATTCCCTCCGTCCATCGTTTACGTGGTCGGCTTTTTACTCTGCTTCCATCTAGTCTGTACATCATTGCTTGATGTGGTATACTGTTAATTGGTAACCTACTTGCATGGCCAAACCATTTGACTTGCTGCCTCCTAAATAAAATCTAGCGCTGCTATAAAACCTACTTTAGTCCTGATTTCTTCATTTCTGATCGTATCTCTTCTTGATACAATGAGTATTCTTCTCAGGAATCTTATTTCTGTTGTTGTGATGTTTCTTTTCTCTTTTTCTTTCATTGTCCAGGATTGGCATTGGTAGCATAGAGTTGGTAGGAAGAATGTGCTGTAAAGTGCTTTCGTAGTAGCTATTGATACATGTTTGTTCTTTAGTATTGGCGCCATTTGTCAAATGAGTAGGTTTGCCTTATTGCATCTATTTTCGTTCTCGTCTTCTGATATGCCATGAGGTGATATTATACTTCCTAGGTACTTGAAACTCTTTACATGTTTCAGGGGATGTTCGTTTAGGTGAATTGCCCCCCCCCCCACACCTTTATTTACAGTCATTACCTCTGTTTTATTTGTGCTAATTTTCATGTTATGTTCTCTACACATTTCGTTTAGACTATTCATGTGGTCTTGTAATTCAGCTTCTGATTTTTATATAGTGGCTTGGTCGTCCGCAAACAAGAGTTCTCTAATATTGTAATTTGCTGGTGGTTCTTCTTCTGTGTTCTCGTCATGCGGTGTTCTTGCGGTCTCTATTTGGCTGGTTTCTTTACATATGTTGTCTATATATGTTATGAACAAGAGAGGGGACAGAACACAACCTTGTCATACTCGGGATCTTATGGTGAAGGGTTCTGAGTGTCCTCCAGTTGCTTTCACTATGCATTCAATGTTGTTGTATAAGCTCCTACATAGGTTTGTTAGATGTGTACTCACTCCATATTGTTTAAGGATTTCCCACAGCTTGTTTCTATCTACTCTATCAAATGCCTTTTCTTGGTCGACAAAGGCTAAGTAGAGTGTTTCATTGAATTCGATTGATTTTTCTATAAGTTGTCTAAACGCAAAAATGGCATCTGTGCATCCTTTGATTTTCCTAAATCCAAGTTGTGTTTCGCTTAGCTGGGGTTCTATAGAAGTTCGTAATTTTTTCTCAAGAATTGTGCAAAATATTTTCCCAGTTTGACACTGTATATGGGCAGTCAATATGCCATATAAGCAACAATAACTGGTAAATATATCCATGTAAACAGCAACTGGTAAATATATCCCTGTAAACAGCAATAGCTGATAAACATATCCCAGTAAACAAAAATAACAGGTAAATATATCCCATGTAAACAATTTCATGGTAATATATCCCTGAAAACAACAATTTCATGGTAAATATATCCGTGCAAACTAAGATAGCCTTGTTAATACATCCTTACAAATAATAATTTCATAGTAAACATATTTATTCAAGTAATAATATTTTGGTTAATGAATCTATTACTAATCTGATAGTAAAAAAAACACCAGTGTCGACGCGATTTGTACACACTCATTAATTATGTGGAGACGAAACAATGTGTATCGCGTCAGTTTGTGTGGCCTGTGGAATTGTTTACAATGTTGACAGGTAGTTTGTCAACAACAATCCACAGTCGCTGACTGGGAATACCCGTGAAGCACAATTACTGAATGAAGTAATTACCTACAGAACAAGAACGAATCGGTTATTAGTTAAAGCACAGAACAAGAACGTATCCGGGATTAATTAAAGCACAGAGCAAGAACGTATCCGAGATTAGTTAAAGTACAGAGCAAGAACGTATCCGAGATTAGTTAAACATAGAACAATAACGTATCCGAGATTAGTTAAACATAGAACAAGAACGTATCCGAGGTTAGTGAAACATAGAACAATAACGTATCCGAGATTAGTTAAACATAGAACAATAACGTATCCGAGATTAGTTAAACATAGAACAAGAACGTATCCGAGGTTAGTGAAACATAGAACAAGAACGTATGCGAGATTAGTTAAACATAGAACAATAACGTATCCGAGATTAGTTAAACATAGAACAAGAACGTATCCGAGATTAGTTAAACATAGAACAATAACGTATCCGAGATTAGTTAAACATAGAACAAGAACGTATCCGAGGTTAGTGAAACATAGAACAAGAACGTATCCGAGATTAGTTAAAGCAGAACAATAACGTATCTGAGATTAGTTAAACATAGAACAAGAACGTATCCGAGATTAGTTAAACATAGAACAATAAAGTATATGAGATTAGTTAAACATAGAACAAGAACGTATCCGAGATTAGTTAAACATAGAACAAGAATGCGTCAGCAATTAGTTACACACAGAACATGAATGCGTCAGCAATTAGTTACACACAGAACATGAATGCGTCAGCAAATAGTTACACACAGAACAAGAACGCGTCAGCAGTAAGTTACACACAGAACAAGAACGCGTCAGCAGTAAATTACACACAGAACAAGAACACGTCAGCAATAAATTACACAAATAAATAACAACGTACCGGAAATTAGTTTAAACAAACCAGAACGTATCAGAAATTAGTTACGCACAGAACAAGAACACATCTGCAGTAAGTTACACACACAAATAAAAACGTATTGGAGAATAGTTAAATGCAGAACATGAACGTATCGGAAATTATTTAACAGAGAACCAGAACACGTGGAGAATTACACATAACATGAATGTATAAGGAATTAAACACAGAATAAAACCGTATATGTAGTTAGTTAAACACAGAAAAAGAACGTTTCGAGAATTAATTAAAACACAAAGCAAGAACATATCAGACATTTGTTAAAGACATAGTAAGAATGTGTCAGACATTTGCTAAATACAGAAGAAGGATTTTTCATAGAACAGAAATGTGTCTGTAATTAATTAAATAGAGAATAAGAAAGCAAAGGCAGTTAATTAAACAAGAAACAAGAACTTAGCGGAAATAATTTAATTGTATGACAGATGCATATAAGAAAACATTTTATTTTGAATTTTAATTAATTTTTTTTTTTGGGGGGGGGGGGGGGGGGGGGAGGGGGGGGGGCGGGGTGTAAAACATGATAACAAACACGTTTCGAGAATAAGCTGGTTAAAAGAATAACAAAAATGGTATCGCGAACTAGTTATTTTAGCATATAAAAGTTGCCGTCTCATGAAGTAAGTTAAATATGTAACAAATATGCCTAGGAACTAGTTAGTTAAAAATGTTACAGAATATGACAGGAACTAGTTAATTAATTATTACATAAAATATACGAAACTAGTTAATCAATCATGTAATAATATATAAGTGAACTAGTTAATCAATTATTTAATTTAATATACAGAAACTAGTTAATTAACCATTTAATAAAATATACGGGGGTTAGTCAATCTGTCAATTAATAATATATAAAGAAATTAGTTAATCAATTAGTTAATAAAATATACAGGACCTAGTAATTAATCATTTATAAAAATGTAATTAACCTCGGAATAAAAATGTTACTTGAAAGTTAAATTTAGAAAGCAATAAAATGGCAGGAACTAGTTAATTAAACATGTAAAAATAACGATGTCAGGAACTAATTAGTTAAATATCTAACCAAACAAAAATGATAGGAACAATTTAATTAAACACGGAACAATCATGTCTACAGGAACTGGTTGGTTCACCGTGTAGCAAATACAATATATGAAAAGAATAAGTTAACTAAACTTGTAACAAATATATGGCAGTAACTAGTTAATTCAACATGTAACAAAATTTCGACTGGGACTAGTTTCATCAACATGTAACAAATTTGTGGCAAGATGTTATTAGTTCAACGTGTAACAGAAAAACGTAGGAATTAGTTACACCAACATCATGTAACAAAAATGGCAAGATGTTATTAGCTAAACATGTAACAAAACTATGGCAGGAAGTAATTAATTGAACATGTAACTTAACTTGTATTGTGATCCAATAAGACATGTATCAAGAATATGTCGGGATGCAGATAGATTAACGTGAAACTGAAAAGATGTCGGACTTCGTAAATTATGTAATAAACATTTGCCTGGACTAAATAGTTAAACATGTAATAAAAATGTCTTGGAACTAGTTAGATGGGCAATCAGAAATAAAATTCAACATTTCGTTTCTTAATATGCAACAAAATTATGTCGGGAACTAGCAACAAAATATATGTCGGAAACTAGTTAGTGAAACATGCAACACAAATAAATCGGGAATTAGTTAGCTATGCATGTAATAAAAAACAATGTTCCGGGAACTAGTTGGATATGCACACACACAAAAATGTCTAGGAAACTAGTTAGTTATGCACATACAACAAAATGTTTTGGAAACTAGTTAGTTTTACACACAACAGAAGATGTCTAGGAAACTAGCTAGTTATACACACAACAGAAAATGTCTAGGAAACTAGTTAGTTTTACACACAACAGAAGATGTCTAGGAAACTAGCTAGTTATACACACAACAGAAGATGTCTAGGAAACTAATTAGTTATACACACAACAGAAGATGTCTAGGAAACTAGTTAGTTATACACACAACAGAAGATGTCTAGGCAACTAGTTAGTTATACACACAACAGAAGATGTCTAGGAAACTAGTTAGTTATACACACAACAGAAGATGTCTAGGAAATTAACTTGTCATACACACAGCAGAAGATGTCTAGGAAACTAACTTGTCATACACACAACAGAAGATGTCTAGGAAATTAGTTAGTTTTACACACAACAGAAGATGTCTAGGAAACTAGCTAGTTATTCACACAACACAAAATGTTAGGAAACTAGTTAGTTATACACACAACAGAAGATGTCTAGGAAACTAGTTAGTTATACACACAACAGAAGATGTCTAGGAAACTCGTTAGTTATACACACAACACAAAATGTCTAGGAAACTAGTTAGTTATACACACAACAGAAGATGTCTAGGAAACTAGTTAGTTATACACACAACAGAAGATGTCTAGGAAACTAGTTAGTTATACACACAACACAAAATGTCTAGGAAACTAGTTAGTTATACACACAACACAAAATGTCTAGGAAACTAGTTAGTTATACACAAAACACAAAATGTCTAGGAAACTAGTTAGTTATACACACAACACAAAATGTCTAGGAAACTAGTTTGTTATACTACACACAACACAAATTGTATGGGAAACTAGTTAGTTATACACGCAACAAAAACTGTCTATGAAGCTAGTTATATACACAACCAAAAAATGTCTAGGAAACTAGTTATATACACAACCAAAAAATGTCTAGGAAACTAGTTATACACACAACACAAAATGTCTGGGAAACTAGTTAGTTATCCATCCATCCATCATGTGCCATGCCGGTAAGCGTGGGCGGTCATGTTCTGCCATCTCACTCGATCAACAGAGTCGTGGATCAGTTCCGTGTTTCTGTCTCGACCATGCCACAAGGCCAAGCCATCCAGATACTTGTTTCTAGGTCTTCCCCTTGGTCTGTTCCCCTCGATCTTACCAGTTGTCACCAAGTTCTCCAAATCATTTCTTCTCATAACATGCCCAAAAAATTGTGACTGTCTACGTCTAATGTCTCTGATCAGTTTACGATCTTCATTTGTTTCTTGAAGGACTTGTTCATTGGTCTTTCTGGCTGTCCATGGTATTCTTTGCATTTTCCTCAGAAACCACATTTCTACAGCCATCAGATGTTTTTCAGCCTGGCTGCTCATTGTCCAAGCTTCACATCCATATAAAAGTACAGGTTCTATGTAGCATCTCAACACTCTTTTTCTCGTTTCAATTGACATCTTTTTATTGGTCAGTATGTTTTTCATCTTGCTAAAGGCTACTTTATACAAACAGCAAAACATGTCTAGGAAACTAGTTATGTACACAACAAAAATGACTAGAGAAATAGTTAGTTATGCACAAAACAAAACAACATTTCTAGGAAACTAGTTAGTTATACACAACGTCAAATGTTTAGGGAACTAGTTAGTTAAACACAGAATAAAAGCTTTTTAGGAAACTAGTTAATTATGCACATAACAAAGAATATGTTGGAAAGTAGTTAGTTATGCACACAACAAAAAGTGTCTCGAGAACTAGTTGGTTATACATGTAACAAACATGTCTTGGGAATTGGGTATACATGCAACAAATACCTGTCTCGGGAATTAGTTAAACATACAAAAAATGTCTAAAGAACTAGTGTTATACACACAACAAAACATGTCTAAAGAACTAGTCAGCTATACACACAACAAAATTATCTAGGGAACTAGTTGGTTAAACATTTTAAAATATAGACAGGGAATTACTTCGCTAAATTGGTGGTCAGCATGGCTGAATGGATACGAGCGTTTGCTCTTACAGTTCCGGTGTGCTGATGCCTAGAAAGCGGGTTCAACCCATACACCGGTCAGTTAGACTATAATTCTAGTCCTTGACTTGAGGACGCAAATTACAAGTACCTCTGAAGTCGAAGTAGATGGCGAGGGACACTGGTAATAGGGAAAGTTAATCCACAGGCAAAATCCAGTGCCAAACACTAGAAGTAGTAGCAGGCGTATGGACTCCGCTTGAGTTCAAAGAGAGCTAACGCCAAATGAGAACTTCGATAAGTATGTGCCAAGAATTCAAACAAACAAACACACGGACAGGAAGAGTATTTGTTGATTTTTAGTATTCCTTATTTTAAAGGAAGAGTATTGGTTAAACGAAGATAGGTGATTACGTTCAGTAGAGTGTAGAGGACTCGCTTTACTAGGAACCCAGTACAGTTACAATCTATTCTTCGCAAATAATAAACACATTACAATATTTCAGTAGCCACCCGTTGTGGAAGTAAAAAAATAAAGGCAATTAGAGATAAATAAGTGTTATTTCTTATCCAGATTTGCATATTAAATACACAGCGATCTATGTCGACAAATGAAGCACAGATGTAACTTGAATCACTAATGATTAATCTCGTATTAAATACATAAACAAACAGTGTTATTCTCCGGTTTGTGTTGTTGAGCCTATTTCATCTTCTTCGTCTTCTGCTTCTTCTTCGTTTTCTTCTTCCTCTCCTACTCCTGCTCCCTATTTTTTGTCACCTTGTTCTCCCCTAACTCCTCCTCTTCCTTCTTCTTCTTCTTCTTCTTCTTCTTCTTCTTCTTCTTCTTCTTCTTCTTCTTCTTCTTCTTCTTCTTCTTCTTCTTCTTCTTTTTCTTTTTCTTTTTCTTCTTCTTCTTCCTTCTTCTTCTTCCTTCTTCTTCTTCTTCTTCTTCTTCTTCTTCTTCTTCTTCTTCTTCTTCTTCTTCTTCTTCTTCTTCTTCTTCTTCTTCTTCTTCTTCTTCTTCTTCTTCTTCTTCTTCTTCTTCTTCTTCTTTGTTGGCATATAATCACCGCTGTGCACACGGTGCTGCAAGTACTTACACTGGAGTGTTCGTCGGAGTCGTATTATTGTTTTAGAAGTAATAAATTGAACCAACAATTACAGTGGAAATGAGGTATTTCTATAGAAGACTATATGGAGTTTGACATTTGATGTTTCATGAAAATGATAAGTCTGATTTAGTGATTTTGAAGGCAGTTTCACAATACTGACATACTCGGCTCGAAACGAGCAGCTTACGATGTGAAAGCATACCATTTTGCGCTGATTTTAACAATGGTCTGAGCGTCAGACGTTCAGAAAGCAGACAATTTAATGTAAAACTGCCAAAAATTCACAAATAGGCAAATAATATTGGGCTTGGTTGAGGCGCCCTTCAAAATGGCATGCAACTATTGTATATCTATACCCATTTTATGCTAAAAGTGAGCTGTGTATAGTTCTTTTATCCCGTAATACCACATCTGCAATGTTGGGTGCCGGAACTTAAATTCTCTGAAGCAGTGCGCGTATGACAATAGTCAAACTCTCTTAGATCACATCTTTTACAGTGTGCCGAAAGACAACGGTGAGTGTCTCTCAAATCACATCTTCTTTAGTGCTCCGCGTGACAAGGTCGTAAATCATCCACATTCGTTATTTAGTTTGGTATTAAAGTGTACTTGTGTCACATTTACATTGTCAGCTGTACAATACATCTAGATAAATAGTAATTTGTGTATGTATATTATTATTTCTTGATAGACGGAGCGTATTAACTAAATGGTCGCACACGCACACACACACACATACAACATATAAATATTTGTATGTGTGTGTGTGTTTGTTTGTGTGTGTGTGTGTGTGTGTCTTCGTCTAGTGTTTTTAATGTACTTCTGTCAGTGTTATTTTGCTGTTTGTGAGCTGATGAAGGCTTTGGTCGCAACATCCAAGGTTTTCTAGTATAGCTTGCCGTCTCTTTCTCGTTTTTGTGGTTTTTTTTTTTTTATTATTATTGTTTATTTTGTTGTTGTCTTTGTTTTGGGTGATTTGTTAACTAACCATAGTCCCGTCATTGAGACTGCAGTCCAGTATCGTCCTTGACATTCGCAACGAGTCCACAGTCAGCCATCAATGTCTCTAGCCACTCTTGTTTACCACAAGCAGAAGCCATCATGCCTGACTGAAACATTCTAGAAAGTTCGAAACGCTGTAAACAGTATGCCGTTTAATTGAGAAAAGTCGATAAGGAAGTCACACATGTCTGTAGAAAAATAAATAAATATTAAAACAACTTGAAACCAGTTTATTTTTATGCCAACATTGTCCCTTTATGTGTCAGCATAATTTCCACTAACATTGCTCTTATTCCATCGTTTTATCAGTCCCCCCAAAACCAGCTGCATAGAACTGCGTGTTTTCTAAACCACGTTTTCACTTCACATTCAACTTCGGCTTCATTCGCAAAATGTCTCCCGCCAAGGTGGGTTTTCAGTGGACCAAAAAGGTGGATATCGCTAGGGGCTAAGTCGGGGCTGTAAGGTGGATGCTCCAGAGCTTATTTTCTCCTGAGTTAATCGAGCCGTATGTGGTCTGGCATTGTCTTGAAGAAGCAACACTCCTCTTGTCAGCCGTCCTGGATGATTTCTTCGAATTGCATCATGAAGCATAGATAGAACTTCACAGTACGATTCAGAATTCACATTGCCACCTTTCTTCTTGAAATTGGTTAAAAGCACTCCTTGACAATCCCAGAACACTGTCAGCATAACCTTCTCTGCTGATGACGTAACCTTGAATTTTTGGACACAAGGCGAAGAAGGATGTTTTCTACCCAGCTATGCACCGCTTTTCGGGACAAACATTTGTCAGCATAAACAGGAAGCATTTCCTTTTGAATGTCCTTTGCAGGCAGTCCTTTTGCCCACAGAAAACGCACAACAGCACGTTGCTCTTTGGTTCTACACGCCGTAAGTATAGTCGCCATTTTGTTTATGCGCTGCGCATGCGCATGAGACACCTGACGAACGGGAATATAAAGTTCGATGTTGCTGTCACCTAATGACACCTATAGAAAACACCAACTACATTTACCTGCCATCCCACAGAAATGTGTGACTTACTTATTGACTCGCTCTCGTAGTATGTAAATAGTGTGAGTTAATGCGGAAGACAATGGAAAACGTCGGCATTAATTATTGAAGATTAAGCTTGTTGGCGGCTGCAAAGTTGTGGTACTAACACATTTTCCAGACACAGTAAATTCGCCGAATTCAATCTCGTCTTGTTCCCCCTGTTCCCTGAATTTCTTTATGAAATACACATTCCCACTTGATAATATTGCTCATTGCTAGCAGTAAATTCGCCTGAATTTAATGAGTATTTTAACTGCATTTTCTTTCTTGAGCATCTCTCTCACTCTCTGTTAGCGGTTAGCTCATGAATTTAATGAGTATATTAAACAGTCGAATTTGATTGTTTTGCTAAGTAGTATATTCAGGAATTTAATCAGTAATTACATCAAAAACATCCTGTCTTGATCATCTTGCTCAACCTTAGCAGTGATTTGCCTGAACTTAATCAGTATTTATATGTGATGAATAGTCCCCGTTGATTAGCTGTGATTTGCCTGAACTTAATCAGTATTTATATGTGATTAATAGTCCCCTTTCATCTTCTTGCTCATTGTTTGCAGTGATTTGCCTGAACTTAATCAGTATTTATATGTGATGAATAGTCCCCTTTCATCTTCTTGCTCAATATTAGCAGTGATTTGCCTGAACTTAATCAGTATTTATACGAGATGAATAGTCCCCGTTGACAATCTTGCTCAATGTTAGCAGTGATTTGCCTGAACTTAATCAGTATTTATATGTGATGAATAGTCCCCTTTCATCTTCTTGCTCAATGTTAGCAGTGATTTGCCTGAATGTAATCAGCAGTTACATGAACTCATATACCCTCTTGATCCCCTTGCTCATTGTTCGCACTAGAAGCATCGATTCTGGTGACTACTACAACCAATTAACAATCAGTCAGTCAGGTACCACCTCCACAGTGAAGGTTGGCGGCAATGAATCTCCATCACTCTCTACCTTTCGCCTTGGTGGTATACTCGAACAGACAGCTGTTCACCCATTTCCTGACATTATCTTCCCACTTGTGCCACTGCCTACCCCTTGCTCCCCTGCTGAAACTTGCCATTCACCCTTTATGCCATTACCCCTAGCCCGCCCAACCTCATAAGAGGTTATATTAGGGTGTCCATCGCTTATCTCAGATTAATAATCCTATGACCGAGTCTGCCACAATTCGGATATTAATTTAAAGGAGATTGTTACCCAAAGAGAGACTATACCATACTAGTTTCTTCAGTAAGGCTTTTATAAGAGTGTTGTGCCTTTTAATGTGGCCTAAAATGGTGATTAGTTACATCATCATCATCATGTGCCATACCGATAAAGTGTGGGCGGTCATGTTTCGCCATCTCGCACGATCACCAAAGTCGTACATCAGCTCCGTGTTCTTTTCTCGGCCAAACCATCCAGATATTTACTTCTCTGCCTTCCCATTGTTCTTTTTCCCCTTAATCTTGCCTGTTGTCACCAATTTATTTCATTAATTTATTTCTTCTTATAGCGTGTCCCACAAAATTTTTACTGTCTTAACGAATAAATTCTCATTTGCTTCGCGTAGGACTTGCTCAATAGTTTTTCTGTCTGTCCTACGTATTCTTTGCATTTTCCTCAGAAACCACACCTCCACAGTCATTACATGATTTTCAGGTTATCTGCTCATTGTCCTCGTTTCACATCCACACAAAAGTACAGGTACTATGTAGCACTTCAACACTCTTTTTACTCGTTACAATTCACATCTTTTATTGGTCAGTATGTATTAGTTACATCACACATATTATAGACAACATGTGTATGTATTTGTTTTTAATTAGCTGTTGGACACATAACGACCAATAAACAGGCGTGACTTGTCAGTTGAATTTGATCTATCTTAACGTCTTGTAACACATAATGATAGATGTATGTTTATCAGTGGTTTATATGAAAAACTACCCCCCCCCCCACACCACCCCACCCCACCCTCGCAAAAACAAAACACTTTAACTCTTAAAAGACATAAATGGTTTTCAATGTTTGGTGCACGATTTCGCCTTTGTCTTTAAATTACCAAATACAATCATAGTTCAAGGATCGGTTTTTCATACTCCCCCCCCCCCCCCCAAAAAAAATGGTATTGATGTCATAGATCCTTATGTAAACAATGTATGTAATTATAAACAGGCCAAAAAAAAATTGAGACAACGGATTAGGTAACCCTTATTATGACAATCACAAACCCATCATTACGTAGATTTGGAAATATGAACCCCAGCTTGTGGTCTCTGGCCTTGTAAGAGTTAATTAAGTTAAACATTTTTATACAGTTCATTTTCTCTATAAGCGATATTGCTTGTCATTGAAATCAATAGGTTTGCCATTGTTGCAGTGCGAATGTTAACTGATTCAGTGCAACAAAAATGTTGGTTTGGACTAAGCATGGTACACAATCATATAAACAAGTATTGTAATGTACAGTTCCGCTCCCTAGGCATTGAAATTAAGGAAGATACCACGAAACAACACAAATAGTACAGTGACCCTAGCATGGCGATATATCGTCCTTCTGTCCAAATGGAATGCCACGCCCCGGGAAGGTTAACCCGGTCAACACATGCCCGCAAAATTCGGACGTGTCGGCCTAACGGCGCAAGAACGCAGCTATGCTGTAAACAGGCACAACGCAATCACGTCCGAAAAAGAAAAAAAATACTCCGGATGAACGCAGAAGAAGAAAATGGCGTGTTTAACTGGTATATTTCTTGCGTAGTTGTAACATGAGAATGACTCCATTACTTCAAATAGCGTGTTTGAGGTCTAGATCTCTGACATTATTACCTACATCTACATCTCTGATACTGTTACCTTCATCTACATCTGTCACACTATTACCTACATCTACATCTCTGATACTGTTACCTCCATCTACATCTGCCACACTATTACCTACATCTACATCTCTTACAATATTATCTCCATCTATATCTCTTACAACTTTATCGCCACATAATGTCTTACACTATTATCGCCATATTCATGTATTATACTTTTATCTACTTTTACTACTACTACTACTACTACTACTACTACTACTACTACTACTACTACTACTACTACTACTACTACTACTACTACTACTACTACTAATACTACTACTACTACTACTACTACTACTACTACTACTACTACTAGTACTACTACTACTAGTAGTACTACTACTACTACTACTATTACTACTACTACTACTACTACTACTACTACTACTACTATACTACTACTACTACTACTACTACTACTACTACTACTATTATTACTACTACTACTACTACTACTACTACTACTTTTTCTTCTTCTACTACTACTACTACTACTACTGTCGCCATATCCATGTCTTACACATTATTGCCACATTCATGTCTTACACTATTATTGCCACATTCATGTCTTACACTATTATTGCTACATTCATGTCTTACACTATTATTACCATATTCATGTCTTACACTATTTATTGCCACATTCATGTATTACACTATTATTACCATATTCATGTCTTACACTATTATTACCATATTCATGTATTACACTATTATCGCCACATTCATGTCTTACACTATTATTACCATATTCATGTCTTACACTATTATTACCATATTCATGTCTTACACTATTATTGCCACATTCATGTATACACTAATATTACCATATTCATGTATTACACTATTATCGCCACATTCATGTCTTACACTATTATTGCGATATTCATGTATTACGCCATTATTGCCATATTCATGTCTTACACTACTAATATCCTATGCATATCTTTCACTATTATCGCCATTCTTAAATTATTATGGCCATATTCATTTCTGAAACTTGTATCGGCATAATCATGTCTTAACCTATTATCGCAATGTTCATGTCTTACGCTATTATTACAATCTTCATCATTTATGTCATTGGCGATGAGCTGTATTTTCCAGCTGTCATATGAATGTGTTAAATCAGATGAATCCGGAAACCAGCATGGCTGAATATATAAGAGCATTTGTCTTAAACATCCGGTGTCCCCGGGAAGGTTAACCCCGGACAACAAATGCCCGCAGAAGTCGGATGTGTCGGCCTAACGGCGCAAGAACGCAGCTCTGCTGTAAACCAGGCACAACGCAATCACATCCGAAAAAAAAAAAACTCCGGATGAACGCAGAAGAAGAAGAAGAAACATCCGGTGTGCTGATGCCGCGGTAGCCAGTTCAACGCCTGCACTGGTCAGTTGGACTAAAATGTTGACCTATCGTCCTTGACTTGGGGAGATAAATTACAAGTACCTTTGAAGTCGGTGTGCGTGCACTAGAAGCAGTAGCACATGCATATACTATGCTTGGGTTCAAAGCGAGCGCATGAAAAAAAAAAAAAAAGAACAAAAAAACTGCATGCATACACCCTCCCCCCCTCCCCCCTGTCGGTGGTGAATTGTTGGCATCCAATCCTGGACACATCATTACTGATAGCTAGAGGTGTGCTCAGGGTTGTCATCTCTTCTCCGAGTTTACTATAGGTAGTCTACTGTCTGTAGCTTTCCTATTCACATGTGTGTTCTTGACAGCCATTTTTGTGATTGATCACCGGACACGCATTATTAAGAAGTAGTGATAGTGTTACAAACACAACACAAGGCTGTACAGACACTGTACACTTCAAGGTGACGAAATTTATAGAGCGCTCTGGTTCTTTGACTTCCGGTGCGCTGATGACGATGTAGCAGGATCGTATCCTACACGCGTCAGTTTGGATTTCAACGTTGACTTTTCATAAAATAATGCCAAACTATATTTTTCTTTACTTGCATATCCTTTTCACGACGTCGCAGTCAACACCATCAATTGGGGGGGGGGGGGGGGGGGAGCAAGTTTACGTACTGTTATGGCAAACTACTAAACGTAAAATAGCCAAGAAATTCAACATTGGGTTGGAGTTGGTCACAACATTATGCAAAGGACATGCAATTTTTAAAAGACCACTTACATTATAATGAAAACAGTCATGAACTATGAACTTACTTAACTAAGGGGCTGAGTGGTCTCGAGGTATGGTGAAGCCTCAAGTGCGGGAGATCCCGGGTTCAAGCTCTTTTTCACGTGAACTTCTAGTAATAACATTTCCCCTGGTCTCTGGGTAGTGAGATCGGAAGCCCGTGAGTATTGTTGCGCACGTAAAAAATTCCTTGGCAGTTGGAAATCGAAAAATAGTAGCCTAACGGCGCTGCCAGGGCAAAAATCCCGCGTTAAAAAACTTTCCAAAGTATTTCAAGATCTTCGCCGGTGCTACGGAGTTCGTGCACTGAGCTGAGATTTTCCGGACTCCGGTTTGAGTTATGAGTAAAACGGAACACTTATGGGTTATACTCGTGTGTCGTGATGTTGATCCGTCGACTAAACTAAAACGTGAACTTTCTATGAAGCAATAGCTGTCATTATACAACCACTTTTTTCTTTCTTTTTTTTTTTTGAAAGCTTTCATCGTAATTCTCCGCGTGTAATCAATGCTTTTACTGTCAGGGTTTCTGAGATGAATGACAAAGTGTTATCTTGCACATGTGTCAATGCAACAGTTATAGTATTGCTGCTGTTGCTATTGTTTATGCTGCTATTGATACTACTACTACTACTACTACTACTACTACTACTACTACTACCACCACCACCACCACCACCACCACCACCACCACCACCACCACCACCACCACCACCACCACCACCACCACTACTACTACTACTACTACTACTACTACTACTACTACTACTACTACTCAATCAATCAATCATGTGCCATGCCGGAAAGCGTGGGCGGTCATGACTCGCCATTTCACTCGATCACCAATGTCGTGGATCTGCTCAGTGTTCCTGTCTCGTCCATGCCATGTGGCGAAGCCATCCAGGTATTTTCCTCTCGGTCTTCCTCTTGGTCTGTTCCCTTCGATCTTGCCAGTTGTCACTAAGTTCTCCAATCCATTTCTTCTGATAACATGTCCAAAAAAATTTGACTATCTACGTCTAATTTCTCTAATCAATTTACGATGTTCATTTGTCTCCTGTAGTGCTTGGTCATTGGTTTTTCTGTCTGTCCATTGTATTCTTTGCATTTTCCTCAGAAACCACATTTCCGCAGCCATTGTCCCAAGTTTCATATCCATACAAAAGGACAGGGCTCTATGTATCCCCTACTAGTACTAGGACTGCTATAATACATATAAAGCATATATGTAATCTGTAAGACTACTATATCAACAATTTGCTGTATGAAATTTCTAAAACTTCTCGAACACGTATCAAATGTTTGCACTGTATGAAGCCGTTTACAACACATTTAAAGATTAGCTCTGTGCAATATTTCCTGCAAGCACATGTGTAAAGAGACTGATAGAACACGTGCAAAGGTTTGTTATATACATTTTAAGACTGCTACACATATGCAAAGGTTTTCTTATAAAAAAATTTAATACAGCTAGAATACAAGCAAATGTTTCCTATATACAATTTTAAGACTCCTAGAACATATTCAAAGGTTTTCTATGCGCAGTTTCTATGACTACGCGTCTCAGTAGGTTTGAGTTCGAATGTATCTATCGTTGCACGCAACCGATTGGGGGTTAAGAGATATAGACAGTTATATTTCGCAAAATTATACAAAATTCGTATTGTCAAATACTTTACGGTACCATTTCAAAGGCTTAACTTGTTCTAAGCACAGCCTTGTCCCATCTTAACAGCCCTTCTGAAAATGCTTCTGCACATCCTCCCCGCGGTCAAATATCTTCCCAGCATGTACTTAATCTTTTCTTTATTTCCGAGCCTTGTTTCATTTACCAGCCGCTTCTCTGCGGGCGATCTTTGTTCTTATCATTTCGGACCGGAAGACGTGCAGTGCTCTCTCGCGGTATTCCACATCTCCTGTGTCGCTCATCTTTTATGGCTGGACAATTTACTGCCCAGGTTTCGGTTCTGGCCTCAAGACTAGACCAAGACTAGTCTGGACTCCCAATCAAATATAGTTTCTGGTTTGTTTGGGTGGGCAGGCCTGTGAAGGTCGAGATAAGATTTTCTTGATTCGGTATATAACAGTTATAACTGTGGTTTTGTTTCTTTGTCTAGTATCTTTTTGTTCCCCTGTCTACAGTGTGTCCCCCCATCCCCTTTTGTCTACGGTGTCTTTGTGTTAAGAAAGGCGCTATGAAGATTCCTAAAAGTAGCAAAAAGAAATTTGAGTGCCTAGAAAGGTATATTACTATGTTGTGTCTTCTTATGATCTCAGCATATCTTTCTTGTTTCATGTTGACTTTCTAAATTTAGTTTGTATTTGTTTTTTTTTATTTGTTTTTTTGCGTCAAGAAACGAAACTCTACGCACGGACAGAAAACCCAATGAACACGTCTTACAAGAAGCAAATAAACCCCGTAAATTGATAAGAAAAATTAGACGTAGACAGTCATAATTGTTTGGACACTTTATGAGAAGAAATAAATTGGAGAACTTGGTGACAATTGGCAAAGTTGAGGGGAAAAGATTAAAGGGAGGGCCGAGAAGTAATCATCTTGATGCCGTGGCCACGCGGCATAATTGAGACAAGAACATAGAGCTGATCCACGACTCTGGTGATCGCGTGAGATGGCGAAATATGACCGCCCACACTTATCGACATGGCACATGATGCTGAATGAGATTCATATTTGTAGGTTGAGCTGGAACATGTACCACTGAAATAAAGAACAGAATGGGGCGAGGGGGAAAACTGCTTAAGAATGGTAGAAATACCACCAACAAGTAACAAGTAAACTGAACGTTTGTTTTCGTGGAGACTGACACACAAAGTTCCCCTATCAAACAACTGCTAATGGATATAGCCAACATGTGAAGTACACTATAAGGAGGAGAGACCATCACACATTGTGGCAAATTGTAAGATTAATTCAAATAAGACAGAGGAAGACAAAGAGGCAATTCTGAACAATCTTGCATCATAGTATTGGCAGATATTAATTAGTACACGAATTATACATAATACTGAAGGACAAGGGTCAAATATGGCGTAGATGTTAGCTGGCTTCCCTGTCAGAGTGGTGATCATCTGTTAGAATCCTTGTCGAGGCAAGCTCTGGTGTTACATCCCCCATACCGGGGAGCAAAGAATAGTAACACTGTTGCCTACCATGCATGTTGTAAGAGGCGACTAAGGAGGATATGGTTCCGTCGCCCTGCTTCTGAGTGAATGCATGGCGCGACACTGTGAGCTGTGAGTTTCACGTGGAATGCTTTTACACCTGTTCGCGGTTGCTGTAGTGTGAACTGCATGTTCGGAACGATGGCGGCCGGCTGTTGCTGGATTGACTGGTTTGCCTTTTCGGTCTCACGAGTGCATTTTTCAGGAGATTCCTGGGAGTCGCCACTGGAGCTACGAAGTTTGTGCTTTGTGCGGCACTTTCGGCGGGTTGTCCTGCAGAGAGAGAGACCGAACCATATGGGATAAAACCCGGGTCAATGAAGTCTTTCTGGTGACTGCCGTTTCCATCGACGATGAACTGTATTTTTCATGGAGGTCTTTTGTGTTGGCATTCTGTAGGCGGCATTATGCATACATGTGCAGACTGTTGGCTTACCGATACTCCTGTCTGTTCCATTGTTCACATTGGGCAGTGAAGAGCATTTTGTGTGGTATTCACTGGCACAGGAACAGAGCAATATGGGGACGACCCGTTGCCGTGATGTTGGAACCACGACTAACTAACTACATCGGTCTGTGCTCTTCCTTGGCTTGTCTCCCAGTATTTCCCGCCAGTATTTTCCCAATATTTCCTCTCTCTCTCTCCCCCCCCCCCCCCATCTCTCTCTCTCTCTCTCTCTCTCTCTCTCTCTCTCTCTCTCTCTCTCTCTCTCCTCCCTCCCCAACCCCCTAAACTACAGACTGTACAATCCGACTGCGGCAGAGTTTCTGCAGGGTTATGACATGTCCAGATTATGTCAAATGATTATATATTCATGTGACTCAACACTCAGCGAGTTCTGTATTTCACATCTGCGACCAGGATCACCATATCGGTCCAAGGGAAGAGAGGAATTAATCATGCGCATATAAATAATCTGTGCTTGGATATGTTAGTGTAAACAGCTAGATTTGTGTGGCTTGCATGCAATGTCGATGGCATGTGAAGATATGCTATTTTGAAACTCAATTTCAATAGAAACGTGTATGTTTGTCTACAGTTCGTATTTATATACACACAGTTAAGTTTTGCTTCCTCATATTTGAATAGTAAGCTGTTTTCCTATCTCGTGGCATCCATAATTATACAATTTCCTGTTGGTGTTTTTTTTTTAAATCTTCGTTCCTCATTTCTGTTGGAAACAAAATGTGTCAATACTCAGTTAGTATTTATATACATATGTTCTCTTGTCTCGTATACCAATACATACAATTGTATGTTCTCGTGCGTAATATTTCGACACAAACAATGGCATGTTCTTACCTAGTAATTCTATACATACAATTGTATTTTCTTACGGAGTATTTTTATGCATGCGACTGTATATATTTTCTCCTAGTATTTATATACGTTCACTTATATATCTCGTATGTCAATACATACAATTCTATTTGCACTTACCTAGTACTTCTATAATACTATTGTATACACTCATGTCTAATATCTCCATACATACTCTTTTACACCTAGCATTTCCATACATACTCTTTTATACCTAGTATTTCTATAATACTCTTTTACACCTAGTATTTCTATACATACTCTTTTATACCTAGTATTTCTATAATACTCTTTTATACCTAGTATTTCTGTACATACTATTCTATACTCTTATCAAGTATAACTATTGTATACACTCATACCTAATATTTCTATACATGCTATTGTATATTTTTACTTAGTATTTCTACTCATACACTTCTATAGCTAGTATTTCTATATAAGGGAGTCTCTGTGGCGAAGTGGTCAAGCCGTGTGACTCGTGCTCCGAAGGTTGTGGGTTCGATTCCGGGCCGCGTCCTTCGATTTACGAGTTAAAATGTTTCGGAGACTCCTGTGGGTCGTCGCTAAAAGCTACGGAGTTAACGCTTTGTGCGACGCTTTCCGTACTGCGGAAAGAGACCGAGCCATATGGGATAAAACCCGGTGCAATGAAGTCGACCCTGTCGACTTTTAAGCGACTTTTTTGTATTTCTATATATATATTCCATTGTATACACTCTTACCCAGTATTTCTATACTTGATATTGTATACACTCACACTTAGTATTTCTACATATACTCTTATATTTCCTCTATCTCATATTTCTATGCTACCTCCATGGCGAAGGCATTACGGACTCGATTCGTTATCCCGTATACCCGCGTTCGAAACATAACTGCGCGCGCTTTGGCAGCAGACCGCGTTGAGTTGGATTTTACAAAATGGTATGGGTGCCGGTCATTCAGAAAGCAATGTCAAACTACTGAACGTAAACTTGCCAAAAGATCACAACAGAAAAAAATGCTGTTGTTAACTGCGACGTCCTATAAAGGATATGCAAATAACTAACATATTTCTATAGAGTGGTATTTTTTCTTAGTTCCTCTATTTCTTTGCCCCGCCTTTTCGTATTTATAAACTTCCAATATATTACCACTTCTCGTATTCATTTACATCAAATAATATCTTCCCGAGCCTGATATCTTTCTGATGAAGTAAATATGTCTCTATCTCGCATCTCTGTGCACAAAATAATATCGCAGCCCCGTTCGCTTGCACACGCAATATACTAAGCAACCTAATATAGTAATATATGGCTATACTGTATCTCATGCGTGATACCTGGAATAGCCATCGATTGCGTGCGCCTAATATTCTTCATTGTGTTCAACACAATGGGCGTACTGTTAGACTTGTCTATGCTTCCCGCCACTGTTGATCATATTGTTGTTTTTTAATCATTGTTAAGATCTTGGGGTGTTTTTTTTTCCTGTTGGTTGGTTGGTTGGCTGGCTGTCTTGCGGGCTGGTTGGATGTATGTAAGGTAGGGGTTTGGATGGTTGGTTGGCTAACTGGTTGGTTGGTTGGTTGTTTGTTTGGTTGACTTACCGGCTTGTTGGTTAGCTAGTTGGTCGGTTTGTTGGTTAGTTGGATGGCATGTTGGTTGGTTGGTTGGCTTACTGGCTTGTTCATTGGTTGGTTGGTCGGCTGGATGGTTAGTTGGATGGATAGTTGGCTTATTTGCTGGTTGGCTGGTTGATTGATTGATTGGGTGATTCGATGGTTGGTTAGATGGGTTGTTGTTTTTTTGTATGGTGTATTAGAAGGCATCGTGGAGAAATGGGGCTGTGGTAAAGCAGAGATTAGACACAAACCCGCATGGGCTCACAGATCCACCCACCCAGCCTAAAAGGGGTAGCTGGAAATCTAGTAGTTTGCCATTGTTTTCTGAACGAGAAGTCAACCCCTAAGTCCAACTGATCGATGTAGGAGGTGAACTCGTTTCCCTATCGTCAGCGCACCGGATTTATAAGCGCACCACACATTCGATACCGTTTGGTAAAGGAAATATGGAGGCAGACCATATATCCCAACAGGCAACAGCAGAATCAAAACGAGTCTCTGAGTTAATGTCTTTGAATATCTGTAAACTCATAAAACTAGTGGTGCGTGTAAGACTACGTAAATGGACCTGGTAGTCAGTCAAACTGTTGATTAACGCATTGATTGATTGATTGATTGATTGATTGATTGATTGGAGAACTAAGCAACTGATTTGTAAATAACTGATTGTTTGATTAATGCACCAATTTTTGAATGACTGATTAATTAATCCATGCCTAAACTTTAGCATGCACGTTTGTGATTCGCCATTATCTCTAAAATGGTTAAAGGTACAATGATGTATTATTACAAATTACATGTTATTTACAGAACGTTGCTTTCAAACCCAACAAGACTGACTGGATTCAAATGTCATTTTCATCGCACTCTGTAACTACCCAATGGTGCTAAGATTAACCCCTCTAGAAACAGTAGGGACACGGCTTTAGAAACAGTAGGGACACCTCTAGAAACAGTAGGGACACCTTTAGAAACAGTAGGGACATCTTTAGAAACAGTAGGGACACCTTTAGAAACAGTATGGGACACCTTTAGAAACAGTATGGGACACCTTTAGAAACAGTAGGGACACCTTTAGAAACAGTATGGGACACATTTAGAAACAGTATGGGACACCTTTATAAACAGTAGGGACACCTTTAGAAACAGTAGGGACACCTTTAGAAATAGTAGGAACACCTTTAGAAACTTCTTCTTCTTCTTCTGCGTTCATCCTGGGGTTTTTTTTCGGACGTGATTGCGTTGTGCCTGTTTACAGCAGAGCTGTGTTCTTGCGCCGTTAGGCCGACACATCCGACTTCTGCGGGCCTTTAGAAACAGTAGGGACATCTTTAGAACCAGTAGGGATACCCCCACCCCCTTTTCTTTCCAAAGCTCACTGCATGAAATCTGTATCATAGATATAGATATATACCATTTCAGACCCTCTTACTTATTTATGTACTATTATTATTACTTGTGTGTGCTCCCTCGCTGTCAACTAAAGCGTAGTCCACAAACGCGCAGCTGCTGCTGCTGCTACTACTACTACTACTACTACTACTACTACTACTACTACTACTACTACTACTACTACTACTACTACTACTACTACTACCACTACTACTAATATTAATACTACAACCACTACTACTAATACTATTATTACTGCTACTATTATTACTACTACTACTATTACTACTACTACTACTACTACTACTACTACTACTACTACTACTACTACTACTACTACTACTACTACTACTACTTATCACTACTACCACTACTACTACTATTACTAATACTATTACTACTACTACTAGTACTACTACCATTACTACCACTAAATTTACTACTACTAAGACTATTACTACTACAACTACTAATACTACTACTATTATTACTATTACTACTACACTACGACTATTATTACTACTACTACTATTACTACTACTACTGTTACTAGTTGCTACTACTACTATTACTACTACTATTACTATTGCTACTACTACTACTACTACTAATACTATACTACTACTACTACTACCACTAGTAGTAGTATTAGTAGTAGCAGTACTACTACTACTACTACTACTACTACTACTACTACTACTACTACTACTACTACTACTACTACTACTACTACTATTACTACTACTACTAGTACTACTACCATTACTACCACTAAATTTACTACTACTAAGACCATTACTACTACAACTACTAATACTACTACTATTATTACTATTACTACTACACTACGACTATTATTACTACTACTACTATTACTATACTACTACTACTACTACTACTACTACTACTACTACTAGTAGTAGTATTACTACTACTACTACTACTACTACTACTACTACTACTATTATTACTAGTTGCTACTATTAGTGAATGCAAGGGACTGATTTTACTTGAGGGATAGTTATCCCTCATACCAGTGTCCCTCGCCACCCGGCGGACCATTCTGCCACCAGCTAATACACCAGTTTATCCGCTGGCATTAATCATTCGTGCTATCCTGGCGCCAAACCACAAGTGCACAACCTACCTTCATTCAACCAGACACAAACACGCAAGTACATACATACACACGTACACACCATCTGGGCGTGAGCACAGTGACCTGGATTTGCCATACCCTACGTCTGGAGCCCCCCCCCCCCCACACACACACACACACTGGGATAGATGACAACGATCGGCGCTCTGTCGGCCAAGTCCATGCATGGTGCGTCAGTAACTCCACTCCCCTGATTGTTACTTTGTGGCATCCCCCATTTCACATAATCACGGTCTGACATTAGAAACAGCTAAAAAACAATAATAATAAAATCTCTTTGAAGCTTGGGGGAGTACCATTGATCACGTGCTGGTTCGTTCCAGCTCAGCTGATGTGATTAGGCTAGTTGAATAAATTATCGCCAAAAAGTTACACAGAACAAGAAGGGGGGAAAAGGAATAGAAACAAGCAGTTAAAAGAAAAAAAATAAACCACGGGCCGAAGAGTAGCGATGGATTTTATGTTGTTGAAAAGAGTGGCGTGTAGACAACAGGAAAAAACCTGTCTATTGGCTTCTGGAACATTGCTGGTTAGAGGGGGGGGGGGGGGGGGGGTTTGTCCAAACCCAGGGAGACTCCATGGCCAAGTGATTGCGCCTGCCTTGTGTTGCGATGGTCGTGGGTTCGATTCCTGGCTACGTCGTTCGGTTCACGAGCCCGATTTTCTCGGAGGCTCCTGGGAGTCGTCGCTGGAGCTTTGTGCGACGCTTTCGGTAGGCTGCCCCGAGGAAAGAGACCGAGCCATAAGGGATAAACCCGGTGCTATGAAGTCGATCATCTTAACGTTAATCCCCCTTTTTGTCCAGGCTTGAGAAATATGGCATTTAAACAGGTTCACACATTGAAGAAGAAAGACAGTTTGGAGAGCATACTAGACAACATCAAAATTAACTGCTGTAGTTACCACACGACGTGTCCCAACAAAACAGCTCGTTCTTACCATTCTGGTATGCTGATGGCGGGGTAGGCGGTTATTGTAATATGCTGGCTGCTAACAGCCTGCATGTACTTGCCTGTGAGTGCTGTTGGGTTGTTGGTACTGCTGTCTGTTCCACTTTTCACATGAGACAGTCAGGGACATGTTGCGTGATATTCACTGACACAGAAGTGGAGCATTATGTGGGTAAATATAATTAAATAAAGTAAACTCTTCACTCATAAAAACACCCGTATGGATTTTGATATATTGGTCATTCGCGTCATTTTATCATAATCCCTTCTGTTTTTTACCCACAAAGGTACCCCCTTTTTTACCCCCTTTGCTGTGAAGTTGGAACCGGGCCTAACTAACTATCTATCTAACTAACTAATTAATATTAACACATCATCGCATTACGAAATCGAACAGCCTGCTCTCTTCTTCGAGCATCGCAGTCTCATTGGTGCACATGTTTTGAAACCTAATTATACATAGGTTTGAGTCCTTCCATGGAGGGGGATTCAATCGTCAACTGCGGTGCCGCCAGACAAGTAAACTCTTCACTCATAAAAACACCCCTATGGATTTTGATATATTGGTCATTCGCGTCATTTTATCATAATCCATTGTCTGTTTGTATTTTTTACCTACAAAGAGGCCATAAGGACTCCATTGTCACAGTTACCACTGGAAACCACCAATCCCCGAGTGTCTAATATTTTACGTTATGTAATGCATGACCCACATGGCGCGACGTTCATAGTGCAGCCATCTTTTATCAGGTTTCACCAGACAGCTTTACACGAATTTTTTCCACGATTATTACAAGTCTGTTTTTACCGTGGGGCAGAGATGGAAGCGTGTCCTGTAAATTGCCTGTATGTAATCTCTCTCACATTCGAGCATAGATGCACACAGAAAGTAGGACAATCTGATGTCTTAACTTTCTGGATATGCTCTAATTTATACATGCATGACTGTTATGGATACGGTATACGTTTATGTATGCAGTAATTTATGTGACACATATATATATATATATACATATATATATATATATATATATATATATATATATATATATATATATATGTATATATATATATATATATATATATATGTTTAATTCATGATCATCATGTGCCATCCCCGCTAATCACTGGTATCATGAAGGCTAATAGACTACAATGGCTGGGGCATATAGAAAGAATGGAAGATAATAGGGAAACAAAACTCGCTTACACTCAGGAAATAAATGACCGTAGACCCCGAGGTAGACCAAGAAGACGGCGGAGAGATAATACATGTAAAGACCTACAAGCACTTGGAATCAACGACTGGCAAGAGAAGGTCCACCAGAGAGAAGAATGGAGACGGATTGTATTTGCAGCAAAGAACCTCAATGGCTCGGAACGCTGAAGAAGAAGAAGAAGAAGATGTGCCATCTCGATAAGTGTGGGCGGTATTGTTTCGCCATAAAACATCACCACCAGAGTCGTGGATCAGCTCTATGTTCTTTGTCTTGACCATGCCACTTGGTCAAGCCATCTTGATATTTATTTCTCTGTCTTCCCCTTGTTCCTCCCTCATAAAACTCGCTAGTTGTCACAAAATGTTCTAGTTTATTTCTTCGCATAACGTGTCCAAAACAATATGACTGTCTACGTCTAATTTCTCTAATCAGTTTACGGCTTTCATCTGCCACTTGCAGGACTTGCTCATTGGGTTTTCCGTTTTCCCTGGTATTCTTTGCATTGCCCTCAGAAATCACATTGTTCATGCCATTAGATGATTTTCAGCTTGTTCGCTCATTGATCACGTGTCACATAGATACAAAAGTACAAGTTTTAAGTAGCCCTTTAACACTCTTTTTCTCGTTGCAAATTGACATCTTGTTATTAGTCAGTATACTTTCCATCTTCGGTTTACGAGTTAAATGTTTCAGAGACTCCTGTGGGTCGTCGCTAAAAGCTACGGAGTTCGTGCTTTGTGCGACGCTTTCCGTGCTGCGGAAAGAGACCGAGCCATATGGGATAAAACCTGGTGCAATGAAGTCGACCCTGTCGACTTTTAAGCGACTTTTTTTTTATACTTTCCATCTTGCAAAAGGCTACCTTCGCCATAGCGAAGTTCAGGTGTCGTAACACTTCACTATTTTTCTGCGTCTCTGTTTACGTTATTCAGAAGCCCCAGTTTTCTTCATTAGTGGTCGCGAAACGGCCCAAGACTTACAACCATATGTTTCCAGAGAACACATATGTTCTGAACAATTTTATTGTAACGTCTTCGCTGCTATAGTGCTATAGTTTCTTAAAAATGTATAGTCTACATTGCTATAGCTGACCTGTATATAACTTCTCTAGAACATTATCCGTATGCATAGCTGCGTTGAGTTGAGTCAAGAGCCGATATCACAGCACTCGGCACATTCCCATGCTTCGTCCTCATCTGCAACATATTTCATTGTAACATATTGATCAAATATATGCAAATATACACGTTACTCAGGTTTACATTCCTTTACTCATCGTGGAAACACCGGGATTCATATTGTCATACTCACAAACTGTCTGCTAGACAGACAGATATACCGACGCATAAGTCCTTACAGGACACCGCAGTCAACCCCAGCATTTATTGTTTTTTAAAGATGTTTTAGAGCGATTTTACATTCAGTCGTTTGCCATTGCTGCCTGATCTGCCGATGCTTATACTGCTGTGAAAAACAACGAACTGCAATCACAAATGGCGTGTAACTGACTTGGAACCCGGGCAGTCGGGATTGTGAAACTGCTTTTTCTACCCCTAATCCATAGACCCCGACACATACTTCTAGCATAGAAATACGTAAATATATAAGGGTGGGGGGACAGACTTGAGGACGGATGGATGGGTGGATAGATAGTCTCACCGACGGACGGATAGATAGGCAGACAGACAGATAAACATATGCACGGACGGACAGCTAGTCAGCCAAATAGATAGACAGACAGACAGAGAGAGAGAGACAGGTAGGTACGCTGATAAATATGTAGACACATATTAACAAGTGTTCTATTGTTAAAGAGCATAAAACAATACAAGAAACATCTAGATTGTTCTACACCAGCCTACAATCAAAGACCAACACAATCGCTGGCCCACAAACAGACTTCGTCGACCTATTGTTTTGATGATATCTATGCATAGGTGATCATCCACACAATACAAGTGGATATTTATTCAACCAGTAAGTCACGATATCCATCTAGGCACTAAGTGATGCATATCAGGGGGTCGAAGCTGTATAACATCCTGCAAACAACTACAACGACTCTCATGACTATACGGAATTGGACCCCCTAGTTTGAGCCAGCCTGGGTGTGTGATGGTTTAGTCGTTCCATATAGCCACTGCCAACGCAAGTCCCCTGTATGGGAACCACGACTGTATTGTGTAACAACGGGCGCACATGTATAATTCTGTTTGATCGCTTTCACGAATGTCGGCGATGTCTTTGAATTCTGGCGTGGCGATAATTGGGGTTATTGCAATCAGCAGTGACAGAATTGTTGTCTCCCCTGTTCCTGCTTCCGCTGCATACGGTGGTACTGTTGCATGATCTATTTAAAGTTGTGTTGTTATTTGTGTGTTGCTGAGTTGTTTGTTACGTGTTGCTCAGTTGTTGTTGTTGTTTATTGTGTGTTGCTGAGTTTTTGTTATGTGTTGCTCAGTTGTTTGTTATGTGTTGCTTAGTTGTTCTCTATATGTTGCTCAGTTGTTGTTGTTTATTGTGTGTTGCTGAGTTTTTGTTATGTGTTGCTCAGTTGTTTGTTATATGTTGCTTAGTTGTTCTCTATATGTTGCTCAGTTGTTGTTGTTTATTGTGTGTTGCTCAGTTGTTTGTTATGTGTTGCTGAGTTGTTTGCTTTGTGTTGCTTTGTTGTTGTTGTTGTTGTTTGTTGTGTGTTGCTCAGTTGTTTGTTATGTGTTGCTGAGTTGTTTGTTATGTGTTGCTTTGTTGTTGTTGTTGTTGTTGTTTATTGTGTGTTGCTCAGTTGTTTGTTATGTGTTGCAGAGTTGTTTGCTTTGTGTTGCTTTGTTGTTGTTGTTGTTGGTTATTGTGTGTTGCTCAGTTGTTTGTTATGTGTTGCTGAGTTGTTTGTTATGTGTTGCTCAGTTGTTGTTGTTGTTGTTGTTTATTGTGTGTTGCTGAGTTGTTGGTTATGTGTTGCTCAGTTGTTGTTGTTGTTGTTGTTTATTGTGTGTTGCTGTGTTGTTTGTTATGTGTTGCTCAGTTGTTGTTGTTGTTTATTGTCTGTTGCTGAGTTGTTTGTTATGTGTTGCTCTGTTGTTGTTGTTGTTTATTGTGTGTTGCTGAGTTTTTGTTATGTGTTGCTCAGTTGTTTTTTATGTTTTGCTTAGCTGTTCTCTATATGTTGCTCTGTTGTTGTTGTTTATTGTGTGTTGCTCAGTCGTTTGTTATGTGTTGCTGGGTTGTTTGTTATGTGTTGCGTTGTTGTTGTTGTTGTTGTTGTTTATTGTGTTACTCAGTTGTTTGTTATGTGTTGCTCAGTTGTTTGTTATGTGTTGCTGAGGTGTTTGTTATGTGTTGCTGAGGTGTTTGTTATGTGTTGCTGAAGTGTTTGTTATGCGTTGCTCAGTTGTTTGTTGTATGTTGCTCAGTTGTTTTTTATATGTTGCTCAGTTGTTTGTTATTCGTTGCTCAGTTGTTTGTTATGCGTTACTCAGTTGTTGTTTCTTCTTTGTTACTAAGATGTTGTTGTACGTGTTGTCTTTGTTGTTCGTCATGTGTTGCTCAGTTGTTGTATGTTACGTATTCCTCGGTTGTTATTATTGTTGTTGGTTTTGAGTGTCACTAGCACTTACGTTATATGAACATTCTATCTGTCTATCTATCTATCTATCTATCTATCTATCTATCTACCTATCTATCTATCTATCTATCTATCTATCTATCTATCTATCTATCTATCTATCTATCTATCTATCTATCTATCTATCTATCTATCTATCTAACTATATATCTATCTATCTATCTATCTATCTATCTATCTATCTATCTATCTATCTATCTATCTATCTATCTATCTAACTATATATCTATCTATATATCTGTCTATCTATCTATCTATCTATCTATCTATCTATCTATCTATATATCTATCTATCTATCTATCTATCCATCAACCCACCAATCCACCCATCCATCTATCCATCCCTGTATCTACTATCGATGCATCCAACCATCTACTCACCTATCTATCTGTCTATCTGTGAATACTATCATTCTTTATTTGCCAGGAATCATTAGTCTGAATGATTAACTATGAAATCGCCTCCACGTGCATACATGCAGATGCCTTGGTAATCTTTGCTGACTGAATCTGTCGCATTATTCATTGCACGTTCTGTTTCGTGAGGCGGGTAGAATCTATTTAATAATGTATTTTTTGGGTGCAAATTCTTTTTAATCAGGCTCGTATTCTATGTACGTGTGTGCATTTCATTTCATTAGTTATTTGTGTACTTCATAAGTCGTCAGCATCATCATCATCTTCCACTTTTGCCGTCAAGCGTCGTGGGGAGGATTAATTGGCTCTCCAGGGCCCGATATGTGGCACTGGATAGTGTCATTCCGTGTGAGTGTACGTCTTTAATGTCGTCATTCCATTTTCTTCTCGGGCGTCCTCTTGCTCTCGAAGCAGTTCTTCTTTTATGTGGGGCCAGTGCTGGTAGTTGATGGTGTTGCATTCTAACAAGATGGTCAAACCATCTGATCTTATTTCTTTCAATATATTTGGCGCATGGTGAACCTTCTTCTTCTTTTGTTCACTTGAAATATGTCTATAACTGCAGTGTTGCCTCTTGTATGAATTTAACTGTCTTTTTCAGTTCACTCAGCGGTCCATAGAGTTTGTCTTCCATTGTCGTCTCTCTAGACCAGAAGGTTTGACTAGATATGTTGTATTTTGGGCAGTCTTGGAGTATGTGCTCTGCTGTCTGCGACGCCAATCCACATGTGCACATGGCTGTTTCACCAATCTTGAATTGTGTATACATGTGGTTGCGTAATCTATTGTGTCCTGTTCTGAGGAGCAGAATAATGACTTGTTCTGATCTGTCCATAACGTGGTAGTCATCTTGAGAAGGTTTTGGTGGCTTTCTGACTGACTTGATCATTCTTTTCTTTTGGTGGTATGTAACGGGCACATCAGGCTGTTCTTCTTTGGCTCCGTCCTTAGCCAATCGATCAGCCCTGTCGTTTCCGGGTACTCCATAGTGGGATGGTATCCACTGTATGGTGATCTTATGCTGACTGCTAAGTTCAGACAGTAGTGTCCTTAGTTCTGGCAGTTTCCCAGACAGGAGCGCCTCGAGTACTGATTTTGCATCTGTCAATAACACCACAGGTTGTGTACCATGGCTGGTATTTAGTAATTTCTTTGTTGCTATCTTGGTTGTCTCAATGAGTTGAGTTGAGTTGAGTCAAGAACTGACATCACTGCACTCAGGACATTCCCATACGTGCTCAGTCCCCTCGTTCAACAGCCAACGAAGAGTCATACTACTAATCGTTCACACCGTTATCTGATTAAAAGTTCTCCTGGTCTTCCCTCTCAGTTTTGAGATTCTTCCAGAACCCCTGCCGATCCCCCGCAATCTCATTCTTTCCACATACGGGTTCTCAATCTGTTCCTCCACCTGGTCCCACAAGCGCACGACCACCTCCCCCTTATCCATTGGCAAGATACCACCAAGAGGTGCATTCCCTGCTTTTTTTTTTTTTTTTCTTTTCTGCTAGCTTGTCTCAATTTCAGCATCATAGTTATGGCAGTACTTTCCTGTTGGAACTCTGGCCTTGTCCCTAGTATTATTAGGGTATTCTATATACACTCCTGCTCCTTCATTCCGAACAGCATTTTGCGCTGACCCATCTGTGTAGACTCGGATCCAGAGGTCCTGTGGGTATTCTTCATCAAGGAAGCTGAGAGTGGCTGTTCTGCGCTGTACACTGTACTGTTCTTCCTTGTCAAATATTCCTTTCACTTTTGTCTGGATTTGCAATGATAGTCTATGTTCATCTTTCCATGGAGTTCGCTCTGGAATAGTTGTTAGGGGGATACCAACTGTGGGCAGATCTGTGGTTTCTCAGCAGGATCGTTTGGCCTGGTGGATAAAAATGCTTCTTTTCAACCGCCCCATAGCTAGGTTTTCAAATCTGTTCTTCATAGGGTGGCCTGGCAAGCTGAGGAACTTTTCTGCTTGTATTGGCGTTTTCGTATCTCTGCGCTCTCTCGGTGCTTGTGTCTCTCCCATCTTCTCCATCTCCACTATAGGGGTTGATCTCATCCCTCCTGTGGTGACTCTAAGTGCTTGATTTTGCACCTTGTCCAGCTCTTGTGGTGTGATTTTTTTTAATGCTGAACACCATGCAGTTGACCCGTATTCCAGGTGTGGTCGTATACTCTGTTGATAAAATTTTGCTAAGTAATTTCCCATTGGCTCCTCATGTGGTTCCATGTGGGATTTGTGTGTGGGTAGGTGTGGGATGTGTGGGTTGGCGGGGAGATGTGTGTGTGGGTGGGGATGTGTGGTTTGGTGATGTGTGTATGGCTGGATGGTTGGGGGTGTGTGGGTGGGTGGTGGAGGATATGTGGATGAGTGAGTGATGTTGGGTTATGGGATTGGTGGAGGATGTGTGTTTGGGTGGGGCGATGTGTGTAGGTGGGGGTATGTGCGTTGGTGGGGGGATGGGTGGGTGGGTGCATGTATGTGCCTGGGTTTGTGTGTGGGTGGGGGACGTGTATGTGGGGATGTGTGGTGGGTGGGGAGATGTGTGTAAGTGGGGGGGTGGGTGTGGGACATGTGGGTGGGTGTGGGACATGTGGGTGGGGGTCGGTGGATAATTGGGGGAATGTATATGTGCATGGAGGTGTGTATGTGTATGGGTGGGGGATGTGTGGGTTGGTGGGTGAGGGTTGTGTCTCATAACATGGAATGTGCATTGTTTATGTCTACAACATTCACTTGACAATATTTTTTTCCCTATGTGAATGTATTATGCACTATTGATGAACGAAAGATTAGTGATTGGAAGGGCCAATTGTAAGATGGGCCTGCGTGCCCAATTTGTTACCCTTTGAAAATAAAGTTCGTTCGTTCGTTCGTTCGTTCCACTTAATTTTCTCAGGATGGATATTTAAACTGTGGCTTTTGCTACTGCTTGGTTGATATGCATTCTCCATGTCAGCCTGTCATCACATGTTACTCCAAGCTACGTCGGTTCTTTATCATCTCTTAGGGGTATTTCATTTATCTGGATGATCCCTGCCTTTTGTTTTGGAGAGAGGGTAAATAGAGTTGTGCTTCACTTGTCAGTGTTTATCCTGACACACTATCTATCCGCCCATGCAACAAATGCATCTACAGCTCTTTGTAGCGATCTGGTGGCCACTGATGCAAGTCCATTTGTGTTCCATAGAACCAGATCATCAGCGTACATTGCCGCTTTAATTCCATGCGGTAGATTAGCAACAAGATCATTGATGAATATTAGAAAAAGTGTGGTGGACAAGACTCCACCCTGGGGAACACCGTATCATAGTAGTACTTTCTTGCTCTTGAGTCCGTCTATCTGTACTCGGGTTCTTCTGTTGTGCAAGTATGCAGACCTTCTTTCCAGAGTTTGTCAAAGGCTTTCTTCAGATCTATCCATGCAGCAAGCACCAGCTTCTTCTCTTGGAATGCATCCTCAATTTCTTGAGAGAGGTAGGTTGTCTGATCTTCCGTAGAGTAGCACTGCCTAAAGCCAGCCTGCTGTGGCACAACGATGTTTTTACTTTCAATGTACCACTGCAGTCTGTGATTGATGATGCGCTCCAGTGTTTTGCAGAGACAGCTGGTGAGGCTAATTGGTCTGTAGCTAGAGGCAATGGAACTATCTTTCCCTGATTTTAGGAGGGGTATCATGATTGCTTCTCTCCAGGCTTGTGGAACACTGCCTAAGATCCGGCTGTTATTGCAGATCTGCAACAGCTTTACTTTGGTTTCAGTTCCGAGGTTGCTGATCATTTCATTGGAGATACCATCAGCTCCTGGTGACTTTCTCATTTTCAGTTTTGATATGGCTAGCTCATGTACTGTTTCATTATCTCCTGTATGTTGCCCTTTCTCTCGAATCTCTTGTTGTTTCCCTGGACTAATTTTGATATTGTTATCTTGTGCGAATGAGTCCGCAAAATGGTCAGCTGCTTGCTTTCATGTTAAGATGTTTCCGTCTTTATGTAATGCGATTTTTGAGTTTCTCCCTGTGCCCTCATCGTTAAGCTGTTTTATTAGCTTCCACAATTTCCTTGTGTCTCTTTCAAAGTTCAGAGACTCCGTTTTCTCCTGCCAGCTTTTCCGTCTAGCCTGCAGCTTGGCCCTTTGAAATTTGGCTTTTGCATGCTGGAATTTATTGTGGTGCTCTTGGCTGGGATTGGCCTCTGCTTGTTTTCTACATACATCCACATCATTATGCAACTGTTCCAGTTCACTATTCCAGTAGGGTTTATAATGTTAACGGGCTCCTCTTAGTATTGTTTCTCGTGCTGCCTGTAGTATGCATTTCCCAAACTCTTCAACTACTTTATTTATGTCCTTCTCAGTGTTCAGGTTTCTAACCAGTATGCTGGTGCGATGCTTGTACATTGCCCAGTCTGCTTTCTTGTAGTTCCACCTCGAGAGGGTGCTGCTTTCACTTACAAGCTCATTTTCTACAGTTAGAAAGACTGGCCGAGGTCACTGCCACCAAATTGATTCCCAACAATTCGTGTAATGTTCCACTCCAGGTCTGGTGAATGAAAAGACAGGTCAGATGTAGTTGTAGTGTGCCATGATCTCGAGTAGAAAGTATGTGGGTCGGACGGCTTGTTAATCAAGATGAATCTATTCTTATCCTGCCAGTCTTCCCGTCTTCTAGTCTATCTCATCTCTGGTCCATGTGATCATAACCCCAGCTTTGAGAGTGGCTGATGAAATCTCCACACACTATCATTTATTTTTCTTTTAATGGTTGTGTGTCCAGTGCCTGTGGGCGGTCACTTGGACAGTAGTAATTGATCAGATGTAGGTCTGTATTGCCTATCTTAAGTTTAAGAGCCTGATACTCAGCCCTTCCATGTAAACTTCAATTGGGGAAGCAGTGATGATATTTTTTATAAGGGTCATTATCCCACTCTTTCGCCTGTCTTTTCGGTCAGATCGGTAACACTGATAGCCTCTGATTTTGAAGGCTATATTATCGTTGAGGTGAGTTTTTTGCATGCAACATGCGCTTACTTTTTCTTGGTCCTAGATGTTTTCTAGTTCTATTTTTTGTTGCTGACTCCCTCCGCATTCCAGTGCATTATTTTAAGTCTTTGTTTAGTATGGCCAGCCGTTCTATTCTCAGGTCCCCTGGCTCCACAGGACACCTGAGAAGGACCTCCAGTAGTTGGGGTTGGACCCTTTCGAGACATAGGGCCCGGCACTGCACCTGCCTGGGGGTCCAAAGCAGGGCGAGCATCATAACATTTAGCAGTAGTCGACATATTTCATTGTGCGTAATTGCGTGGCATCCTGATTTCTGTGTTGCGCCTCCTGGCTGGTTGCCTCCGTCTTCAGCACCTTCCTTTACTAGACCAGACTGAGAACTTACTCGAGTTTAGGTGTGTAGGCACGCAAACACGTGTCTGCGCATGCATGTACGTGCATACACATCTAGAGCTTTCTGGTTATTTCTCGGCACCAGTGACTTGCCGCCGCCCCTTTCCCTGTTAGTTAAAACAGGACCGCCACATGAAGACCAGGAGATGGACTTTTGCTGCAGAGAACATGAATGCACCGAACCATGTGGAGTATTTAGCAAGGTCGGGCGCTCACCCCCACCCCGCCCACGGCTCCATAACAGCAACATTTGGAACCCGGAGCAAGGTGTTGATCTCACTGTCTCCCGGATAGCATCATTTCTTATTCGGTCTCGGATAGGTTAAGTTGACAGCTCTCCTCGAGCATCTCATCTCGCAGGTGTTGATTTTACGCAAGTGTGAAAGTGTGATTTGTTAGTTTTGTTTAGTCGACGGATCAACATCACGGCACACGGGTGTAACCCATAAGTTCTCCGTTCTACTCCTAACTCAAGCCTGAGTCCGGAGAATCTCAGCTCAATACACGAACTCCGTAGCACCGGCGAGGATCCTGAAATACTTTGGGTAGATTTTTTAACTCGGGGCAGCGTCGTTAGGAATTTTTACGTGAGCAACAATACACACGGGCGTCCGATCTCACTACCCAGAGACCAGGGGAAATTTGTGTTACTAGAAGTCCACGTGAATAAATCCCGACCCCCATCGGGGCTTGAGCCCGGGACCTCCAAACACCATACCTCCAGCGAGACCACTTACACACCCCCCCCCCCCCCCGCGTGATTCGGATAATGTCCAAGTTTTAACATTGGTAGCATAGCGTTAGTGTGAATATGCTATTTATTATCTGCCCTTAAGCGTATATATATTTGGATTTTTTAGTATTGTTGAAAGCTGTTATATAAGCGCACTTGCTTTTTGACATCTGAACTTACATAGCATGTCTTAATGTCGCTGTCTAAATTATAGTTAATACGTTACTTGTGTTTCTTTTATGTCTATGAGTAATGGTTAATGTTACTTTTGGTATACGCTGGTGTTCGTCATGTAGAGTTTAGAGACGTTTTATCTATCATTGTGTAATTAATCCTTCCCATTGTGAGACCGTTATAGGAAGAAATAAACTAGAAGATTTGGTGACGACTGGTAAGATTGAGGGAGAAAAGAACAAGGAGAAGGCAGATAAGTAAATATCTAGATGACTTGACCCCTGGCGTGGTCGAGATAAGTACATAGAGCTGATCCACGACTCTGGTGATCGTGTGAAATGGTGAAGCACGACCGCCCACGTTTATCGGCATGGCACATGATGATTGTGATTCGGAATGGTCTGGATAGATTGGCGAACATGTCCCCAAGCAGACTGTCAAACCCTCAGTGTTCCAAATCATATTTACAAAAATAAATAAATAAATCCCGAAGCGGGGGGCAGTAAGACCGAATAGAAAAGTACGCTCACTCTTAAACTTCCGGTGTGCTGATGCTGAGGTAGCAGATTCAACCTCTACGCCAGTCACCGGTCAGTTGGACTAAAATGTTGACTTCTCATCCTTGACATGGGGACGTAAATTGTAAGTGCCTCAGAAGTCGGAGTGGGTTCGCCTGATGGCGAGGGACACTGGTAATAAGGTAAACTGGCCCACGCGCAACAATCAGTCCAGAGTGAACTACTCTCGAGTTCAAAGTATTAAACAGTTAGCGCCAAATCCTTTGCATGACGTCGCAGTCAGCCTCAGTATGTTTGGGACTGTTTGTGATTTTTTTTTTTTTTTTTGGTGTGGCAAGTTCATGTTCAGTGGTTTGCAATTGCCTTCTGAACGACCCACACTCATACCATTGTATGAAAACCACGGCACGGCGAGCAAATTAAAAAGCCTCAGTACACAAAATCTTAACAGAAATAACTAAATGAACAAATGCCGAAGAAGGAACTTGCCATGGGTCTGTGAAGTGTTAGGAGCCTCCCAAATTGTAGACCAGACTGCCTAGAACGAACGAACGTACGAACGAATGAACGTTATTTTCAAAGGGTTAAGATTTTGGCACGCAGGCACCTCTGACATTATGCCCTTCTTCTGTATGCCCTCTCATACATTATTTCATTCAACATCACTTAAGAACAATAAGCATTAAAACGCATGACAAATAATCAGTAATAGATGAGTAGGTGGGTGAGTCTTTCCTTCTCCTAGTGGGCGCCGAGCGCATGCGTAGGACCCTCGTCCGAGCTCGTCGTGGCATTATTATCTAGCTTCCTAACGAATACACCAGCCAACCCGCTATAACATGTTAATTTGAACGTAAAATTGATTTAAAATGCAAGCTGGGGATGATTGTCACGTCTTGCAGTGAACATGCGAGAGGATTTTAATATGTGTCATACCCTCTGGTTTGTACTGCTTGTAGCACTTTCATTCTAATACGGATCTGGGGGAATGCAATGGCAAATATAATAAAGGTGAAAAGGATCAGTCTCCACATTTTGTATTGAATATATGGTGCTAACTCCCTATTTTTAGAGACCAATTGGCTTCGACGTTTTGGTGTATCAAATCACACACCATCAGCCTTTACTTTGAAGAACAATTTCTGGTTACAATTTTAGGCTGGAATCGACCTGTGAGACTACTTAATTTTTTTTCTTTTTAATTAATTAATTAATTTATTTATTATTTTTTTTTGTAAGCGTTGCATCGGGATTCGAACATGAGCACCAAGCTGGCATGCTAGCGTGTTAGACACTGGGCTGCCATAGCTGTGCACATTGCTAGCGGTTCTCCAACATCCTCGCAGTGTTTGCTGTATCCATGACAGCATTTTGTGTAATCTGGCTCGTGTATTTCACCCTGTTAACAACACACATCATTTTGCGTTCGTATGTCAAATGACGCAATCGTGAAGTGAAAGTACACACAAGACTTTTATTGTGCACAATCTCTAGAGGCTACGGAACTTTTTCCAAGAATGCCTTGAGTCTGTCAAGCACTGATGAAAGGATCCAAGGCCTTATCTAGGCCACACAGAGAGTATTTCAAACAGCACACGATGTTTAATAGAGCTTTGGGTCATAAACATTAGAAGAGATTTCGTCTATCTTGTTTCAGAAATGCCCGAACGTTTACACGCGTGTCGACAGCTCTGAAATCCGAAAGCTCTAGTTTACTCACAAAGACAAACACAGCAAAAGGGGAAAGTATTAAAACTGGAGTTTAACGCTATATATGTGTTGATAGTTCAGACTTTCAGTACAGGAATTAGGGACATGTTTATGACTGTTTTGGAGGTTGGTAAATTGTTTTCAATAATTAAACATTGGTCTGACGAGAAATATATGTTTACGATTTAGAAAGGTGATACAATAATGTTTCCTTGGGTTGTTAGATGTTTGAGAAAAGGAAAGATTGAATTAAAGGCAAACATATGTTGACAGATTGGTTGAGGTAACTGCCGGCTGATCCATGTAGAAAGCCGGAGACGTGCAAGTGTAGTGGCTCACCAATACGGTTGGTGTTGTTCAATCCCCTGAAGTGACGATGTTCTCCCGGTCTGTATTTCTGTAGGGTCTATCCAGACCTATCCTAACTGAATATGTGTACATGCCAATAATTTCCATGCGGAATTACAGACAGCTAATACCAGTATCATTCATAAATAAACACACATGTATTGATGGCGCTCAGTAGAGTATTGTCCTTTATTATGTTGTCTAGTGCGCCCTCTAGTCTCTACTTCCTTCTCACTTTTATGAGCGCCTTTATCTGAACTGTCTTAGTTGCCGCAGAGTGTTCCCCAGTGGATAATACAGGGATGATAATACGATTATGACATGATCTAGTGAGTCCTTTGCATAACATCTTCTATGTCCTGTGCCCACATTTGTTTAAATAATATCCGGTTTCTTTGTGATTACTGTTTTGTTTTCTATTTCTTTTGAAGTGCTTATGTGGTCTGTGTCACCCCGACCGCTTTAACACTAGACGATTTATTGTTATCCATGTTATCAGACTAGGTGGACCCGAAAGCTTTGAAACCATTGGTTTCAAGCAAGAACCACTGAGCGTGGCATGAAAGCGACGCAGTCAGACGCTACCAGTCAGACGCTACCACAGCTTTATATATATATATATATATATATATATATATATATATATATATATATATATATATATATATATATATATATATATATATATATATATATATCAGCATCAAGATAGCCTGCTTCGATACCAAGACCTGTTTATGACACACACCAAATCAATATTAAACATGTCAGTTGTCGACTAGTACTATACAAGCAAGCAGCTGACCGTTAGATTAAGATGTTTCGTCGGGACACAATTCATTAATATATGCATATATTACAATAATCAATCAACGACCCCCACCAACAGCCAGTTGGACAGCGTGCGCCAAGATAAAGACATCTACATGATTACATAGACAGCAATAGGATAAAAGAGGAGGCGAACAACAGCTGGCACGACCAACTGTAACATAGAACAGTTGCGTGTTGTGTGCAAGCCAACAATGCATAGCTTCCCCGACGTGTGTGGTACATCACAGCTCTGTACGGCACACAACAGGACAGCTTGCACGTTAACAGGCGCGGGACCCAATGTAACTAGACAGCCAGAATATCGGATCATTACCAGACAATAGGGTCCAAAAAGACCTAATTATCAATTTCCACACAAGCGCCCCCCGCCTCACTGAGGCTTTGATAGCTGGCGTTTGATCGCTCAACCCGTGCACAAAATTCTCCTCCCTGCATTTTCCGCTGTATTAGACTAGACCTCGTTGCATGTTGAATATCAAGTAAGGCTTTCTCCGGTGGTACTGCCTCTACGTCTGGGTGATTTGTTCCAACTAGCGGACGTTTCAGTTAGCAGTGGTAGCGTTCTTGTTGTTACTATCACAGAATTGAGACCATTCGTCACTCGATTTCACCATGCGGTGCTTAGGCTCGCTTAACACATGGTTACAGTTTGAGTTAAGTTGGTTGCGTGTCCTTTACAGGACGTAGCAGTAAACCCCAACATTTGTTGACTGTTCGTGATTCCTGGGCAAGTTTATGTTCAGTATTTGCTATTGCCTTATGAACGACCGGCACCCATATCATTTTATTTTTAGAAAACGCAGCTGTTTCTAATGTGGGTATGCGGGATTACGAACTGCGCCCGTAAGCCATTCGCCGCGGAGGGGGTTACAGTTTGAGGTGTATGAATATTTACCGTATTTATGTCTTCGCTTTCCAGCCTTTGGCGCGATAGCCTGCAACATGAGCAGTCGTTGACTATCGTTATTTCAGGGCTAGCAATACTTTTTTTTTAAACTTCTTTGCAAATGTTGGTTGCGTCGGGGTTGCTCTAAAAATAATCTGCGGCCGACTATTATATAGTAATGATAGTAGGAAGTAGTAGTAGTAGTAGTAGTAGTAGTAGTAGTAGTAGTAGTAGTAGTAGTAGTAGTAGTAGTAGTAGTAGTAGTAGTAGTAGTAGTAGTAGTAGTAGTAGTAGTAGTAGTAGTAGTAGTAGTAGTAGTAGTTCGCTAGATCAGTTCCGCGTCTAGCGTTCGTTGTCTCGGATGGCTGTGTGAGGTGCACCAAAATGGGATCTTCCCAGCCAACGTGAGTTAGCGAGGCAGGCGTTTCAAGAATGTAACCGCATCGTGCAGCCAGGGTCGTGGTTTGAGCGGGCAAAAGAGCAAAATTTGTACGACCGTTCGACAAAGTCTCCATAAGCGTCCACTCTCTCTTGATGAGTATGGGCCTGCAGTCAGTAAGCTGGTATAGCTTTTCGGTCAGTCCTGTCGGCGTAGCTTGAATGCTCGTCGGTAGGCGTCAAGTGTGGTTTTTTTTTTGGGCATGTATCACCTTGTACCGGGAGGGCGCGCTTTAGCGATGCTACTCTTGGCCTGCGTGTGCGTGAATAGTCCGTCTGCCCGATAGATATCTGGTTGATCCTGTCAGTAGTCATACGCTTGTCGCTTGTCACTACTTTAGTCTTAAAGCTGAAAATTAAAGGAATTGACGGAAGGGCCGTTTGCACGAGGCTCTAGGTTACCAGTTGTTTTGAGAGCCAATATATACAGGGATAACTGGCCTGTGGCAGCCTAACGTCCACTGCATCTGTGTCCGTCTCCAGTCGACTTGCCATGCTCGCCACTGGAACCAGGTGGACGCGGACGAGAGAGTGATGTCGAAGGAGTTGCGCAACCACTTCCTCACTATAATCCAATCTAAAGCGCAAGTCATTCGTTCTTCATGAAATTAAAAGATGCAATGAATGAATGGTCCTCATCATTCGTGATGGACGAACATCCAGTAGTAGTAGTAGTAGTAGTAGTAGTAGTAGTAGTAGTAGTAGTAGTAGTAGTAGTAGTAGTAGTAGTAGTAGTAGCAGTAGTAGTAGAAGGAGGAGGAGGAGCAGTAGTAGTAGTAGTAGTAGTAGAAGGAGGAGAAGAAGCAACAGTAGTAGTAGTAGTAGTAGTAGTAGTAGTAGTAGTAGTAGTAGTAGTAGTAGTAGTAGTAGTAGTAGTAGTAGTAGGAGGAGGAGGAGGAGGAGGAGCAACAGTAGTAGTAGTAGTAGTAGTAGTAGTAGTAGTAGTAGTAGTAGTAGTAGTAGTAGTAGTAGTAGTAGTAAACTGTAAACTATAATCAAGAGAGAGAGGGGGGGGGGAGGGGAGAGAAAAGGAGTCAAAGAACACAAATTGCGGACGAACAGTTACTAGCGGCTGTTGTTACTTGTAATGAAGGCACAAGGGACGGCGAACAGGAGGAGAAGAGGAAGAACACAGAGAAGAAGACCCGTAGCCTCAGCGGCTCACTTTGTTAATGATACGACCCTCACACCTTCACAACACAGTCCATTACCGACTCTGACAAGGCCGAATACCTGGCCGCAAACGGCCACGAGCACCAACCAACACCGCAGATTGTCAGTTAGTGAGAAGTCTGTAAAAACAGCGGATATATCTCTCTTTAATTAAACTATTGATCTGTGGCAATCGGCCTGGTCACCCGATGTGAATTTACATCACTCTATCTAATAAACATGCATCTCCTACTGCGGACTAATATAAAGTTGACTTTTCTTTCCGTGCCATAATCTGAGCTTAACCAGCGCGTTTTCCTGGCTGTTGACTTTTTAGGGGGTTGCTTTTGCACATGTGGGACATGGAAATGCAGAGATTAGATGGCTGTTTTTATTTGCGCGGCCATCGTGAATCTGTGAAGCGATGGTGGCCGTTATTACTTTTTTTTTAATTACCAATATATCCACGGAATACGAGGGAAAATTACCATATTACTTTTCAAGATAATAGAAAATAAGTTTAGGGCAGTGTTATAAAAATAACAAAAACATTTGTAGCATGTCATTTTACAGAATTTTGCAGTCAAACCCATCATTTATTGACTATTTGTGTTTTTCTAGAGTAGTTTGCCATTGCTTTCTGAACAGTCGATACTGATACCATCGAAATCAACGCGAGGCTGTCTGCTCCCAAATCGCCTGTGTCAGATGTTCAACCATCGGGTGGGTATATCGTGGAATTGTGAATCTGCATTCACTAACCCATGACCCAGAGGCGCCGACTGTGTGCATTTATGAAGCTAGATTAATGTTGGAATGACAGGTGTAGACAATTTAAATACAACTTCAGGCTAGTCTTCTGGTCGAATATAACACAAACCTATCAAAATTGCTGAATCCAGCATCTACAAAATTGTTGGATCCAAAGTCATCAAAATTGTTGGATCCAACATCATCAAAATTATTTATTCCAGTCTCACCAGAATTGGTGATTCCAGCCTTATCAAATTGTTGGATCCAGTCTATTAGAAATGCTGGATGCATCGTCGTCCCAATATCATCAAAATAGCAACAGATAATTTTGTTATATCAACCCCCTCCCCCCCCCCCCCCCCCAGTGCCGTTTGGTCAAAATACAAAAACAAATATGGAGAAAAACAACCTTAGAAGTAAATCCTCCTACTGAAATGTCCAGTAATCTTTACCCACATGGTCAAAGAACATTTCGAGCCTAGGCCTTACCAGTTATCTTAGAACTCACGGCTCCATACTTTCAACCCCAGTGGATGAAATGGATGGTCATCATAATTCTTGACGGACAAACACCACCATTGCCCTTTTACAGACATAATACAATCACTCGCCAGTTCTGATCACCATTGGTGGTCTCTTATCTCTCATTACATAGATCAGTGTCTATCATCGCATACCGTCCCAATGGTCATGGGTTCGTATCTTTATCGAGGCGCATTTTTTATTTAATTGACGTGGTTCGTCAGCCTAATATTGGTACCAGGAAATGTCTTATTATTATTATTTTCTTTTGGTGCTAGATCTCTTTGAACTCAAGCGTAGTGCTTACAACTTCCAATGCTGGACTGAATTTTGCGTGTGGATTAGCTTTCCCTATTAACAGCGACCCTCGCCATCAGGCGAACCCATTCCGACTTCAGGGGTACTTCTAATTTACGTCCCAAAGTCAAGGACGACAGGTCAACATTTGAGTCCAGTGTAGGGGTTGAAACCCTAACCTCGGCATCAGCACACCGGATGTTTAAGAACATGCTTTCTTATCCATTCGGCCATGCTGACCTGCGGAAATGTCTTATAAAGAAAACGATAGTGACCATAGCAGCCACCTTGTGGGGTTGATCTATAAACAGTATGGGCCTTGCACCATATGCCGCCCACAATCCACCAACTATAATTTCTGATCTTTCGTCTCTTTCAGTTTCTAACAGTGCTCTGAATTGAAACCATTTCTAGTATGTAATGACGCGCGCACATAAGTTTGTGTTGTAGCTAAATTGAGACATAAATGTGGTTGAACAGATAAGAGCTGTCTCTTTTAAACTTCCGAAGCGCTGATGGCAAGGTCGGCGGTTCAGCCCCAACACCGGCATTCTTATCGTTCAGAAAGCAATCGCACAGTACTAAACTAACAACTGTCTGGAAAATCAAGCTTGGCGTTGGTGGCAGCATCCTGTCCTGCAAAAGCCAAGCAACATCTCACGTAGTTCACCATCATCAAGTGCCCTGCCAGCTGGCGTAGGCGTTCATGGCTCTCCACAGATCTCGGTCTTTGCTGTTCTGGATCAACCCTGCTGATGATATTCCTCCATGCCACCGTCTGTTTATCCAGCATCATTTCTCCTGGTCGGCCTCTGCCTCTCTTCCCCTCGATCTTTTCAGTTGTCACGATGTTCTCCAATGCCTCTCTTCTCATAATATGACCAAAGAAAGCTGTTTGTCTCTTTCTTTTTGTTGTATATAATGTTCTAGTGTCATTAACATTGTTCAGGCAATCGTCGTTAGTTATTATGGTAGTCCAAGGAATGGGCTACATTCGTCTTGGGACCACGTTTCCGTGGCCTCCAAACTCTTCATAATTTGTTCATGTGCATTCTAAGATTCACAGCCATACAGCAAAACAGGTTCTATATAGCACTTAAGCATTCTCTTTCTTACATTAAATAATTGTGACTTATTTGATTGCATCATATACTTTTCATTTTCTTAAATGCAACTTTTGCTTGCCCTTTTTTGCTCTTAATCTCTGTTGGTAACTTGGGTTTTCTAACTGCCCTCAATTATTCTCTAGTGACATAACTTCCGTCATTTTAGGGGAGCCATAAACGGTTTCATGCCCGATTGGTCTACTGGAAATGCCCCCTCGGGTAAGACATAAAACGTCAAGAAAAACAGGCAGCTTTTATGGAAGCTTTGTGTCACCGGCCATTGTGTGGCATGATGGCTGGGCTACTACACGCTTTAGGCACAGAGGTAATGGTTTTATGGTGGGTATCTGTTATATAGCTTGGTCGGCTCAGGAAGCCAAACAGGCAAGAGGGATACAACGTCAAAATGATGAATTCATTGTGGTGTAGCGTTTGAGATATATGGAAGTCTGATTTTAATTAAATTTCTTCTTCATAATCTTGTTCTTGTTGTTGTTCTTCTTCTTGTTCTTCGTGTTCTTGTTCTTTTTGTTCTTGTTCTTTTCTGCTTGAGTTTTTCATCAGATTTGGGTTGCAGTTTCTGACATTTATTTGAAATTGTGTGAACCTTCTTGTGTGGGAGTGTGTTTGCGCGCGTTTGTGTATGTATATTATTGTGGTATATGTGTTATTTTGTTTCTGTGATAAGCGTATTGAGATCTCCAGACATCATATCTCTAACTGAACTTGTCTAACACCAGCCTGTGCTAACAGTTTCATGACGACGACACATCTGTAGATTATGAGTGTCCTCTCTCCGCCTGTGGTCGCACGCATTGAGAACAAGGGAACACGGTTTTGGCTTTCTATATATGCGGTCTTGAAGTTTTCAGCATGTTGCTTCACTTCTGATTATGATTTATTGTTGGCTACTTTCCAGGTGTGTCCAGCTCTTGCTCCAAACTAATGTAGTGTGTCCCTTTATTCAACTCTTGCTCCAAACTAATGTAGTGTGTCCTTTGATCCAACTCTTGCTCCAAACTAATGTAGTGTGTACGTTGATCCAACTCTTGCTCCAAACTGTTGTGTGTCCTTTGATCAAACTCTTGCTCCAAACTAATGTAGTGTGTCCTTTGATCCAACTCTTGCTCCAAACTAATGTAGTGTGTCCTTTGATCCATCTCATGCTGCAAACTAATGTAGTGTCTCCGTTGATCCTATTTATGTTCACATGTGTCTCCTGGAGTGATTACGCTGCCTGCCTACCGCTCCGAAGTTTCTCCGTCATTTGGTTCACAGTGCAATTTTCACGGAGGCCTCCGGGGATCGTCGCTGGACCTACTTTGTGCGACGATTTTTGCAGGCCGAACTGCGGACAGAGACCGAGCCTTATGGGATAAAACCCAGTGCTATAAAGTTGATCCTTAACTTTTAATTCCATTACATTTCTCTTCGGAGACGTGTTCTGTTGTTGTATTTACAAGAAATGAGATTGCCATGCTTTGTTAACATTGGCAGCAGAGTAAAATATTTCGAGTACCCATGTCATGTGTCTCCTAAGCATTGATGGCTGCAGATTCCTTGAACAGCAATGCCGCCTCAATATCCCCCACACGGATTTCTTGACAACCAGTACCACCTCAATTTGAACCACACATATTCCTTGACCACCAGCACCAGCTCAATGTAAACCACATAGATTCCTTGACCACCAATGCCGCCTCAATGTCTCCCACACATATTCTCCCAGACAGTTTATCTACTATTGTGTATATCGCTTGAGATGTCTGAGCATGACTGTGACCTTCATTTGTACAGGTCAAGGTCGACATGACTAGGCGGATAAGCGCGCTCGTTCTTAAAACTTCAAGTGTGCTGATGGGGGAGGTCGGTATCATTAGATACAGTACAATTGAACTAAAATGTTGACTTCTCACCCTTGACCTGGAGACAAATTACAATTACCTCAGAAGTCGTAGTGGGTTTGGTTTGCCTGATGGCAAGGGACACTGGTAATAGAGAAAGCTGGCCCACCTGCAAAAATCAGTCCACCGTAGACTACACTCGTGTTCAAAGCAAGGAAACGAGAAAAAAAACATGAATGCACGCACCTTTTCTTATCTAAATAAGATCCCACACTTAATGTTCCCGGTGCTTGCCCCTACCACATGCGTCCTGTCATAAACCTTTGTTCAGTCTTGTGACAACTCACATGAATCTCCCTCCCTCCCGCCTTCTTTTACCCTTCACTTCCTGCACATTTCACTTTGTGTTTTCGGGATAGACAAACGGATTAAAATAAAACACCGATAGTGACGCATAAATAAAGGAAGAAAGATTGAGACAGAAAGAAAGGTAATTAGAGAATAAGAAGAAAGAAAGAAAGAAAGAAAGATGATTACAGAATAAGCAGAAATAAAGGAGTAAAGAAAGATTCATCATCATCATCAAGTATTCATGGCTCTCCACAGATCTCGGGCTTTTGTTTTCTGGATCAACTCTGCTGCTGATTCTCTTCCATGCCACCGTCTCAATCCATCCAGCATCATTGCTCGTGGTCTGCCTCTCTTCCCCTCGATCTTTCCAGTTGTCACGATGTTCTCCAATACCTCTCTTCTCATCACATGACCAAAGAAAGATGTTTGTCTCTTTATTATTATTGTATATAAATAATGTTCTAGTTTCATTAGCCTGTTTCCGGCAGTCGTTGTTTGTTACTCTGGCAGTCCAAGGAATTCGCAACATTCGTCTCAGGAACCACATCTCTGTTGCTTCTAATTTCTTCTTAATTTGTTCATTTACATTCCTAGATTCACTGCCATACAACAAAACTGGTTCTACGTAGCATTTCAGCACTCTCTTACGTTCAGTGATAGTGACCTATTCCACAAGATACTCTTCATTTTCTGAAATGCGGCCTTTGCTTGCTCTATTCTGCTCTTAATCTCTGTAAAGAAAGATTAACAGACAGAAACCCTGGAAAAAAATATTCGAATTACCTTCCCATGAGTTAGCAAGATAGAAAACAAGTTGCTGGGTGATATCCACCAGGAAACACCCTGAGTTGGCTGGTCACTGTGTCCACTAGTGTAAGTTTCAATCACTGCAGTCCACTCCAATATTGCCCCATTGCCCCCCCCCCATGTCCCCTTTCCCACTCCCCTCCCCCATTCTACTCCTGGCTTAATGATCCAGTCTTTTCAAGCAAACCCTCCCAATCAACAATTCCTATGACCTGGTCAGTCATAAATATTTGATTCCTTGTTCTTTTGAGGTCAAGGATGCGATTAGTAGTCGGTGGAGCGGTAGCGCTTTCAAAGAGGCGGGTACCATTAGATACAGTACAATAGTATCGCTATCAAGGATCCGGCAACATGCAATAAACAGGATGTTAAGCGAGAGATCTGTTCTCCCTGAGTGATGGCCTGGCGGTACTTCAAAGACTGTTGGAGGCGAACTGTTTCTATAGCTGTCTATAAGACAGTTCCACTGTCTGGCCAACTGGTCGGTCTCGAATTACGTTTGTTCCTTCAACGATATCCCGAGTAGTTCGGAGGTAATCGGTTTGCGAATAGTGTGCCTTGCCGGTTGACTTTAATGACGATACCTGTCTATAGTTCTCTGTTACTTCTGCTGTTAATATGTGAAATTTGACCACCACTTGATGTAAGACTGTGTGTTACTTTTCCTTATATCAGTCTGTATCATTTTTTTTTTCATAACGAAAAGTGCGTTAATGCTGTATGTTTGATTTTCACTGTTGTCATGACTTAGCTAATTACTACTGTTACTGGTATCTTGCCGTCTTGACAAATGATAGTTTGAATAACGAAGACAAACAATAGATGATAGTTTGATACATTGTTTTAAACATAAGACATAACTACAACCCACGGCGGGGATCAGAGAAGGAGTTCTACCTCTCCATAGTACAAAACTATGTGTTGCCTATGCAGCATGATCCCTCTCTCGGCCTCCTTAGTTTACTCCAGAGGAATGTCCATCCATCCATCCATCATGTGCCATGCCGGTAAGCGTGGGCGGTCATGTTCTGCCATCTCACTCGATCACCAGAGTCGTGGATCAGTTCCGTGTTTCTGTCTCGACCATGCCACAAGGCCAAGCCATCCAGATACTTGTTTCTAGGTCTTCCCCTTGGTCTGTTTCCCTCGACCTTACCAGAGGAATGTCAACACCATTATATTAGGGACAAGACTAGCTGCAGATGATGTCGGATCAGAAAAGCATTGCTGTAACTGTCCGCCTGTCGGAGCTTCGATCCTAGACCAGTTGACGACTTCGTGTCTTATTTGTGTGTGTGTGTGTGTTAACGTTATCTCGCTTTGAACTCAAGCATAGTTCGCACGAGCTACTTCTAGTAGCACAGGACTGATTTTTGCGTGTGGATTAGTTTTCCTTATTGCAAGCGTCCCTCGCCATCAGGTGAACCCACTCCGACTTCAGAGGTATGTCGGGCCTTGACTTAGCCAATGTGTGTTGACTGTTAATGTGTTGTGCTTCCACTGGGCAATGGGTTTGTGTCTACTGGCAATGAAATATAAAATACCCGTGAAGGAAATGTGACTCCCTGGGTGTAATTTCCGCCAGTGATTGTCTGTTGTGCTGCATGATGACCTGGGTACATACTGATGTGCCTTTCGCAGATGTGAGGTGCCAGGTGCTGGTCCTCTATACTGGGCTGATTTCTAAACTTGGATCGGCCATTTTTCCATTAACCACTCAACCTCATAAGCGATGTTATAAGTAGGGCCCATCCCAGCCTGAGATTGTTGTCCATGGATAACAGCTTGGAGAGGGGAAGAACTGTCGTATAGCACAGTCCCCGTAAAGATGGTTCTCTGGTAACTGTTGGGGAGCCAAGTCGCTACGCCGACCTTACTGCGATAAATGCAGGCTTTGTCGGAGCTCAAACGTTGCAGTCTTCCCGATGGTTCACCAGTCAGTCAACTAAGTGCTTCTGTTATCGAGGACGTATTTCGTGTTCATCTGCTTCTTTAAGCTCATGCCGTGTGGCGTTAGTGATCATGTCTGTTCAAAGCCTTCTGTCTCGTGTGCTACCAGCTCCTTACCATGATGTCAAACTATCCAGTATCTTACCTCTTGGTCTCCTTCCCTTAAACTGTCCTGTTGTCAGGACTCACATCCAGTTTTCCCCTTCTCATGACATTCCCAAAACATATGAGCTAATTACTTCTGATGCGAGCAACCAGTTTTCTTTTTGTTTTCTTTCAGAACCTTGTAATTATCAGTTTGATTGTTTACTGCACGGCAAAAGATATTCTGCAAATAAAACACACGACAACGGCAGTATGTAGCAATCATCTGGAGATAATCGAGGAAATAAGTTAAGACATATTTAGAAAGAAATGGACATAAAGGTGACAACAGAAACAAGAAACCATACATGAATAATAATTACTACAGACACGGCGTACTAACTGCGAAAGTAAAGAAAGCCACAATAAAGATAAAATGAGGAAAAGTTGAGGTTACTTTATAGACAACTGGAGAACAATGAAACAGGATCTAAATGTGGCATTCTATAATGCGACAAAAATACGCCATGAAACATAATAACGCGAGACTATATCCATGGATATCGGCGGGTCGCCCTGCGGAAAGAGACAGCCATATGGGATAAAACCCGGGTCAATGAAGTCTTTCTGGTGACTGCCGTTTCCATCGAGGATGAACTATTTTTCGTGGAGGACTTTTGTGTTGGCATTCTGGCGGCGGCATTATGCACAGTGTACCTATGCGGGCTGTTGGCTTGCCGACACTCCTGTCTATTCCATTGTTCACATAGGGCAGTGAGGAGCATTTTGTGTGATATTCGCTGGCACAGGAACGGAGCAGTATGGGGACGACCCGTTGCCGTGAAGTTGGAACCGCGACTAACTAACTAACTACTATCCATGGAACTCGGGAAACATATTTTCATTATACCGTTAACATTAAGAAGATATCCCAAAACATGTTGGTTTTCTTAAAAACAAAGCAACAAGCGAGGCCATAATTTGGGCAAGGATGTTGAAAAACAAATATGCAGAAGTGCACAAATATTAATGTATGTATCATAGACAACAAGAGAGCTGTTGACAGAGTACAGCGTCAATGTGGCTTCGAGAAATCGGTTTAGAGGGGAAAGATGGCAGACTCATTAGTAACCTGTGTGGAGAACATGTTACAAGCTTCACATAATACTCATCATACATTGTTATATAACATATGTCTACTTGTGGGTGGGTGTGTGGGTTTGGGTGTGTGTGCTTGGGTGTCTTTTTGAACCCATAAAAGATGTTGAATGTAACCACATAACCAGTAGGGCCGTTGGGAGGTGAGGGTCCTGACTAAGGGAGATGTATACGTGCGTGGGACATGCTGACATCTGACTGAGGGGATGTATACGTGGGTGGGACATGCTGACATCTGACTGGTGGGGATGTATACGTGGGTGGGACACACTCCCCTCGAAAAATGTACAATGACGAAGTATTCGTTCGCTTTCCATGAGTGTCAGGCAAGCACACGCCATTCATACACACACACACACACAATACACATACATAATACACACACAACACATACACAACACAACACATTAGGTACACAATACATAACGTAATACATTCACAACATACGCACAATTCATACAGTGCACATAAACGATACACACGGTGCATATACAAAAAATAACACAAAACATACACACATACACAAATATATAATACATACATGTTTGTTTCATTAACTTAACAAGTTTATATACAGAAGACTTAACCCAAAAAAAAACCCGATTTGAGGGGAGTAACTAGACATTAATTTGTCCCATAATCCTCCTGCCTGTAGAGATAAAATACCCGCCGAGTTTCCATTAGGCTGGCACATTTGTGAAAACTAATTTATCTGGTCAAAATATGAACTTATTATCATAGGCGGAGACGGGAGCTGATGTTTGTAGGCACGTGACACTGTCCTATATTGATAATACATAACAAATTATCTACGACGCCTTCGCTGTGAGAGGGGAACTAATGTGCCGAGTTGGCTATTTTTGTATGTATTTACAACCCAACGTTGGTAATTTACTGGCAGAGATAGATTAAGCAAATTGCCTGGCGTCGAGATAGATGGAGAAGTTATTTGTTTCATTGACTGTAAGCTGTAATATTTCACGGATATCACTGACTGGTTTCATGTTTCCTGGGTATCCCCTGTTGGTTTCTCCCAACTTTGCATCCGTCATGTGATTGTGAAATCTGTAGTAGTTGGCGTGACGTGGGTTGTGCGTCCGTGAGTCTGTGATGTCCTGTGTGTGTGTGAACGTATGTTAACTCACTGTATCCACATATCACGTAGTTACAGCGTATGCGATACGGTTTTCTTATTTCTTCTGTCACAGTTGTTTACGTTCACGCTCTGTGTGAGTTGAATTGAACTGAGTCATGAACCGACATTACAGCACTCTTAACATTCCCATACCTTCTCTGTCCTCATCTGCAACAGCCTGCGAAGAGTCCCAATATTAATACTTTATCAGAATTGTTACCTTATATGTTAATATCGTTATCTGTTCTCCTATCTCTGTCTACGTTCCTACCTTAGCAGCTGTTTGGGAAGTAGACGCAAGCTTATACTAGAACAAAATGTAACAAATTAGATGTCTCATCTCATCTCATCTGATTTCATCTCATTATGTTCCTCTTGTACCTTGCGGTGTCGAGGTGAAGTATAAGCATCGTGAGAGTGCCCGATTATGGGCTTCATGTATCGATATTCCCAAGGACTCCGTTATTCCCTGCGTCCATCGTTTACGTGGTCGGCCTCTTCCTCTGCTTCCATTTGGTCTGTATATCATTTCTCTTTTCTGGTATTCTATTAGTTGGTAACCTAGTTACATGACCAAACCATTTAGCTTGCTGCCTTCTAATGAAATCTAGCGCTGCTATATCCCCCACTTTAGTCCTGATCTCTTCAATTATGATTTTCTTTCTTCTTGACATGTTGGACAAAATGGACGTTACTCCTTTATATATGATTCCACCAAGGGAGGTCACGTGATCTTTTGCTTGATTTATTCCTGTTAACTTTGTCTTTCCCCTATGAATGTTTAGACATTATTGTTTGACTGCTAACACACGAACCACCATTTTGTATTAACTGCTGCTACTTTATGTCATTTTGATGTAGTTTGCCAGGCACTCTATGCAATTGATTGTACGACTGAACCAGTGTCGTGGATCACCCTACCAACTACATAGTATACGCGAATTCCTACCACGTCATAATCAGACCAGAAGTGAATATGTATATGTTATGCAGTTACCACACATTCGAGAAGTAAATGTGTATATGTCACGCAGTTACCACACATTCAAGAAGTAAATGTGTATATGTCACGCAGTTACCACACATTCAAGAAGTGAATGTGTATATGTCACGCAGTTACCACATATTCAAGAAGTGAATGTGTATATGTCACGCAGTTACCACACATTCAAGAAGTGAATGTGTATATGTCACGCAGTTACCACATATTCAAGAAGTAAATGTGTATATGTCACGCAGTTACCACACATTCAAGAAGTAAATGTGTATATGTCACGCAGTTACCACACATTCAAGAAGTAAATGTGTATATGTCACGCAGTTACCACACATTCAAGACGTAAATGTGTGTATGTCGCGCAGTTACCACACATTTAAGAAGTAAATGTGTACATGTCACGCAGTTACCACACATTCAAGAAGTGAATGAATGTGTATATGTCATGCAGTTACCACACATTCAAGAAGTGAATGAATGTGTATATGTCATGCAGTTACCACACATTCAAGAAGTAAATGTGTATATGTCATGCAATTACCACACATTCAAGAAGAGAAAAGAAACGTCTGCATTCCTCCTGGATTTTATTTAATGAGGCCGCTTTGGCCAGACAGTTCTCACGCCATTCCCCACATCCTGACCTTTCCTCCCCGCTATCTTATCCTGACTTGTTATTCCCGTCCTCCCCTCGCATCTTCATCTTTATCATCGTCCTTCTCTGCTGGCCCCGAAACTTGGTGTGACATGCCCCGACCACAAGATCCAATCCACCGTGGTTTACTATTTCCAGATTGCCAAGCTCCGTTTTTCTGCCAGAGTGGCGATCTGTGTTGTCTCTTCTGATTGGCTGGAACCGCATCCCGTTCAGTGTCTATTTTCCCTTGGGGAAGCAAATTCCATTAGTGAACCATGTAGTTGGTTATTGATCGAGATCTTTTTGTTTTATTTTTCTGTGTGATTACACACGTAAGTTGTAACAGTGTCCGTGCTTGGTGATTGTATGGCTTCACGGATACCATAGTTTGTTGTTGTTGTTGTTTGTGGATCCTCTGGACGAATATCGGTCTATCTATCTATCTATCTATCTATCTATCTATCTATCTATCTATCTATCTATCTATCTATCTATCTATCTATCTAACTACCTATTTATCTATCTATCTACCTATCCAACTGTTTGTCTGGTCTGTCCGTCTAACTATCTATGTATCCAGCTGTCTGTCTATCCAACTGCCTATCTGTGTAATTGCCTACATACACACGCATATATTTTTTAAAAAACACACACACACACGATGACGTGCGCTGATGACGGGGTAGGCGGTTCAATAGAAAGCAATGGCAAACTACTGAACATAAAATTGTCTATCAAATTTAACAGTGGTTGATCGTGACGTCCTGTGGCGTGTCTGATCATTCCTATCCACAACTGTCTGTCTCGTGTAGTGCCAATCATTTCTGATATTGATGGTCCCCCATGCCATGACATCAAACTGCCCAGCATCTTCTCTCGTGGTCTTCCTTCTGCCTCGCCTCTCCTCCAGCTGTCATATTGTGAGGACAGACTCCAGCTTCCCCTTCTCATGACATGCCTACAGAATCCTGACTGCCTTTTCTGTTGTCATGCGAATTAACACTATATTATCTTCATCAATCTTTCTATAGATCCACTTTGTTTTCATTAATCTTTTAATAGATCTACTGTGTTTTCTGCGATCTTTTTATAGATCGACTGCGTTTTCGTTAATCTGTTTATTGATCTACTGTGTTTTCATCAATTTTTCAGATCCACTGTTTTCAGAAATCTTTTTATAGATCCACTGTGTTTTCAATAATCTGTCCATAGATCAATTTTTTTCCCCCATAATTTGTCACTCAAACTACATTTCCGGTGCTTCTACATAATTCTTCACTTGTCAGCTAATTGTCCATGATTCGGTTCCATACATCAACATTAGCTCGATATAACTCTAAAGAACTCTTTTTCTCACCGTGGTTGCCAGAGATATATTGTAGCAAGATTCTCCATTATATATACTCGTATATGTTCATTAACGAAAGGCAAGAAACAAGAACAGCCATCCAGCCAACAGTTTTCAATTATCCCCTGCAATCTCTCAGGTACCCGTGTCTTGGCGGGTGTGTGGTTGTATCCAGGCAATGCTGGCAGCAGCGTCGCATGCGTTTGTCGTTGAATTAAATCTCCAGTAATTCTCGGAGCTTTTCTGACACCAGGCTCTGTGATATTTATTGCTTGTGTTCTTTCTCAGAGTTGTGTGTTCGGTGTTGTGTGCTTTTGATTATGTGAATAAACCACAAACGGTATCAGAGGAGACAAGGGACTGCAGCGGGAGGTCCTTCTTGTGTAGTTGTGTGGATATATGGTGGATGCTTGTATGTTTGTGTGGTTGTATGTTGTGTGGTTAAATATTTGTGTGGTTGTATGTTTGTGTGTTGTGTGATTGTATATTGTGTGGTTATGTGGTTGAATGTTGTGTGCTTGTATAGTTGCGTGGTTGTATAGTTGTGCGTTTTATGTTGTTTGGTTGCATGGTTGTGTGCTTGTATGTTGTGTGTTTGTAAGTTGCGTGGTTGTATATTTTTATGTTTGTATGGTTGTGTGCTGTGTGGTTGTATATTGTGTGATTTTATCTTCTTCTTTTTTACGTGGTTGTATGTTGTATGTATTTGTTATGTGGTTGTATCTTGTGTGATTGTATGGTTATGTGGTTGTGTGTTGTGTGCATGTATGTATTTGTTATGTGGTTGTATCTTCAGTACATGTATGGTTGTGTGGTTGTATATTGTGTGGTTGTATATTGTGTGGTTGTATGTTGTGTGGTTGTATATTGTGTGCATGTATGGTTGTGTGGTTGTATGTATTTGTTATGTGGTTGTATCTTGAGTACATGTATGGTTGGTTGTGTGGTTGAATGTTGTGTGTTAGTATGGTTGCGTGGTTGTATGTTGTGTGCGTATATAGTTGTGTGGTTGTATATTGTGTGCATTTATGGTTGTGTGGTTGTATGTTGTGTGGTTGTATGTATTTGTTATGTGGTTGTATCTTCAGTACATGTATGTTTGGTTGTGTGGTTGAATGTTGTGTGTTAGTATGGTTGCGTGGTTGTATGTTGTGTGCGTATATAGTTGTGTGGTTGTATATTGTGTGCTTGTATGATTGTGTGGTTGTATGTTGTGTGGTTGTATGTATTTGTTATGTGGTTGTATCTTGAGTACATTTATGGTTGCGTGGTTGTGTGTTGTGTGCGTATATAGTTGTGTGGTTGTATGTTGTGTGTTGTGATTTGTCATGTAACTCAATCAAGAGACAAACATCAGGTGATTTATAGAGTAAGCCATTCACCAGACAAATGACAAGTCATTTGTCATGTAACTCTAGCAACAGACAAATAACAGATGATTTGTTATGTAAGCCATCAATAGACAGATAAAAGGTGGTATGTCATGTAAGCCAATCAACAGACATATAAAAGGTGATTTTTCATGTATATCAATCAACAGACACATAAAAGGTCATTTTTCATGTAATTAAGCAAAAGTCCCCGTTACACGCCCAAGGCGCATTGGGCATGTAGAGCTAGACCCATGATTTTGTAAGCCAAACAGCACTAATGGCTGATGCGACTGGTAGCATGCCGGGATGTGTCATGTAGGGAAAACGTAAGAACAAAATAGACAATTATAGGACAACACGAGCGCAGGAATTACGTCGAACACTGTCACTCTGTCTCGAGTAGTCAATATGTCTGCCATCATATCTTGTTGTTTATTACTTTTTTATTAGTTTTATATTACACTGTTTGCGTTTGCTCGCTTTTGAACTCAAGCGTAGTCCATACACATGTTACTTCTTCATGTTTTCATACACCTAGTGCACTGGACTGATTTTAGGGCGTAGATTAGGTTTCCCTATTACTAGTGTCCCTCGCCATAAGGTCAACGCATTCCGTTTTCAGAGGTTCTTGTAATATACGCCCCTAAGTCAAGGATGAGAAGTCAACACTTTAGTCCAAATGACAGGTGTAGGTGTTGAACCCGCTACCTCGACATCAGCACACCGGAAGTTTAAGAGCGAGCGCTCTTATCCATTCAGTTAAACTGACCTCCTTTCACTGATGTGTTTATTCATGGCCTCATATGAGAAAACTCTGTACTCTAAGAATATTTTGGTATTCGCTTGTTGACATGTCATTTTAGTATTTTGTTTGCTTCTCTGTTTGTTACTGTCGTGTTGTTGAATCTCCTTTCGTTCGTGTTATTATTTCTCATTCCAGGAACAATTTAGCGTATTAGCTGCCCAACCTCACGGTCCTGGTTCGTTTCCCAGTAATAGATCCCTACCGGCTTTCGGTCCCCCCCCCCCCCTACCCACCAAGAACCACAGAATGCAGGTATGCTAGTCCAAGTGATACAGCCACAGAACTACTGGTATCACACTTCTCGTCTATCGCTATGTGAACAAACGGATCCTTACAACAGCAAATCTCCATCATGGAATCTACAGCCAGTCCGTCACAAACAGTATACTGTCCTATACCCCATTCCATGGACATCATTATGGCAGCTACATACATCATAAACAGTTTCACATACAGTGAGAAAGATATAAATTAAAGCACCGGCCCTTAATGTCACTAGCACTTGCCCTATCTGACACTCGCGGCCCGGACTTCGTTTTACAGCTGGAGACATTCGAGAACGGTCGAGATCACACGGATTAGCTGGAATAATTGCAAACATGATTATCTCTGGCCATTTTCATTTCTCTAGCGAATCTCACGTGCAATTCTCATTTCCTACTGCTTCTTTCCGATTCTTGGAAATTATGTGCACACAAAAATGGGACAGAACCGCACATGAAGAATGAGCCAATCATGCCGCGACCTAATATTTAAAAACACCGATTTCCTGTCTTTTATCCTTGTCCTTCCATTCGTCAGGTCTTTTTTTTTTTTTCAAATGGAAGGAATTTCTTTTGCAATCATGCATAAGCGCAATCTCCTTTAGATCTATGGACAATTGCTCGTGTTGGTGAGCATGTCTTGGCCAGCAGTGATGGAAACAAGGAATAAAAGAACCACGGACAAAAACTCAACTAAAGAGCATGTCTTGGAGCGGAAAGAACAAATGTATTCTGTCAATCTTCTTCGCAGCCTCAATTTGATTGGATCATTATGACGGTCGTAATTTAAAATGGAGCTCATTTGAAGACTGTCCGAGTGTCGTATACGATTGCAGTTTTTACGAGCTTGGCCTGTGTTGGGTGTAGCTCGACGCTGATGAAAGTGGAATTGAAGTTGGGCGCCATTCTTCCGCCCATCTGATTTGCATTTTCGTTCTTTGATTTGAACGTCGGCGAAAATCTTGGAAATCTCCAAAGGACATAGCCAAGGATTGGAACTGTGCATTCCCGAGATGGGAATGGGGGGATTTCCAATGGGAGATGCTAAACGAGATGGTGGTTGGCAGAATGATATACAGTATGCATTTTGGGAAGAAGAGGGGAAAATATTGAGATTATGTTAATTTGAAACCTGCATGTAGAAAATTACAGAAATGGGGACTCCTAGCATAGAAGGTTAATTAGGTTATCGTTCTTTAATGCTTTGGGTCTTTTTCTTTGCGGACTTCTAGAAAATTACCTCCTGGGATGTCTGAGTTCCTTTATTGGGGTCACATGAGCTGCCCGCTGATTTTTCTAGTACTGAGGTAATTGGGTTGTGTTTTATATGATTCCATTATATACATGAAAGAACGGAACTGCCTGTGCTTTCAACATTGACCCCGCTGCTGTGACACCATATTGAAGTGGTAGAGGATCTGAATTAGCATGTTCCAGTGACTTAAGTGCTATACCAAGACACTCATGTTTCCTCATTTAATAGAGAAACCAGTGAGCAAGTCTTACCAGAAGGAAATGAACACGTAAACTAATTAGAGAAATAAGACGTAGAAAGTCAATATATTTTGGGCACGGTATGAGAAGGAATAAACTAGAGAACTTGATGACTGCTGGCAAGACTGAGAGGAGACCAACAAAGGGAGGGGCAGAGAAATAAATACCTGGATGACTTGGCCATGTGGTATGGTTGAGAAAAGAACACGGAGCTGATTCACGTCTCTGTTCGTATGAGATGGTGAAACATGACCACCCACGCTTATAGGCATGGCACATGATGAGGATAATATGAGTACTGTGTTTACTGGTAAATAACGGTTACAGTTAGGACTTGCGGCACACAGCGTTTTGTAGTAGTAGTAGTAGTAGTAGTAGTAGTAGTAGTAGTAGTAGTAGTAGTAGTAGTAGTAATGGTAGTAGTAATGGTGGTGGTGGTAGTGGTGGTGGTAGTGGTGGTAGTAGTTGTTGTAGTAGTAGTAGTAGTAGTAGTAGTAGTAGTAGTAGTAGTAGTGGTAATAGTAGTACTATGACAAGTAGTAGTAGTAGTAGTAGTAGTAGTAGTAGTAGTAGTAGTAGTAGTAGTAGTAGTAGTAGTAGTAGTAGTAGTAGTAGTAGTAGTACAAATAACAGTTGTGAAATCAGTGCTGTGGTATTAGTAGGCCATAACATGAGTACCGCGTGTACTAGTAAACAACAGCAGCAAAAGTGAGGACCTCCAGGACACAGCCGGTACTCAAACGTAGCTTCTGAGCTGGTTCTTGCCCAGATCGATCAAGAAATATCACGGCTGTTGGAAGTGCACGAGTCAATGGCCAATGAAAATGCTCATAAAATGTGGGATTTTTGCGGACAGACGAGAACATCCGTTAACGCCGATGGCTGGAAGATGGTTTTCCACTCCGCCGAGCTCAATAATGAATATTCAGTGGGGAAGGACGGCCAAGCTGAAGCCAGACTTTCTGAGGCTGAGGAAACCGGATTTTTAGAGATTGAGGAAATCGAGTGAATACGGCCTGGCCTGTATGCTCATTTAGGTGATGTGTTTAAGATGCTGTTAACCTTAGAACTGCCAGGATTTTTTAGTAACACTGGTTACCAATGGAGTCCTTGCGGACCCCACCACTTAAACGAAAGAAGAAGGGAGGGAACTGTACTTCAAAATTAACCTGACCAAGGCCAAGGAATCTACGCGTACACATTATTTCCCCCTCTAACCGTATATAAATTTTTTTGCATATCCTTTACAGCACGTCGCAGTCAACCCCCGTATTTTTGGTTCTTTGTGATTTCTTGGCACATTTACGTTCAGTAACTTGAACGACTGGCACTGATACCATTGTATGGAGAGCAGCGCAAGGCGGTGTGCTGCCATATCTCCCGCAGCTGTGTTTCTAACGCAGGATGTGAGATAACGACTTGCGCTTTTAACCCCTTCACCGCAGCTCCGGCTGTGTATATAAGGCATCTGATAAAGTGTAACAATGACATTATCAAAATGTTGGAGGATATTCTAAAGCGGAAAGGTCTCAGAATAATAACGAATAATTTCTGGAAACCAGTAGCTGCAATTAAAATGCGAAAAAAAAGTGGACAACTGAAACACAGAAGCCACACACAATAATTTGCACAGTGTATTGCCTGTCGTATGTCGTTACATCTTTTCAAGGGCAGACTGCATATTATATTAAATATTTATTTATTTATTTATTTATTTGGTATCCTTTATATGACATCGCAGTAATCACCAGAATTTCTGCCGTTGTTATCTCTTGGCAGGTTAACGTTCAGTAGTTTGCCATTGCGTTCTGAACGATCGGCACCGATACCAACTCAAACCCAACGCACCGTGGTCTCTTGTCAAACCGCGCGGTTGTGTTTCGAACGCGGGTATACGGGATTACGAATCGCGCCCATAAGGTCTTCGCCACGGAGAGGGCATATTAAATAACAGATGAATTATGCTTTTATTTGTTATACATAACACACATTGTCACTGATACTCTTCTCGTGTGTAGCATTTGTTATCCCTAAGGTAATCGCAGTCACTATGAAGTCCTTATGTCGTCACAGCCCCTATATTTGATGGCTAATTGCTACGGATTCGGTGTATTAGAGTAATCGTTTATAATTTACCGAATACAGTAAGACAAGGATATATTTTGTCAATGGATCCGCTTTCTCCCCATAGCGAAATAATGGTGATAGAGACCAAAGATAGACCAGGAATATGAGACTGGGGCAATAATATTTTCAGTCTGTGTTATGCAGATGATTCTGCATTGATACTGAAAAGACAAAGCATCTGCAACAGCTGTTGTCTGTTGTTGTAACACAGAGTGCATTCAAAGGATTTACCGTTTTCCCGTTCGTTTGCTTTGAACTTAAACGTAGTCCACACATGGCTACTCATTTTAATGCACTGGGCTGAAGTTTGCTTGTGAATCAGCTTTCCTCACAGTATATCACCATCAGGCGAAGCCACTCCGACTTTTGAGGTACTTGTAATTTACGTCGTCAATATTTTTAGTCCAACTTTCCAATGTATGGATAGAACCCACTACCTCTGCATCAGCACAACGGATTTTTCAGAATAGGCCCTTTTATTCATTCTGCCATGCTGACCTCCGAAGTTTCCCTAAAATATTCAGGGGAAAAAAAGACGTGGGCGATATGAAATATGTTTATGTCGTGAAAACAATACAATTAATGACAGGACAATGGTTGATAATGACTCTCCGTCTCTACATCTGCAGCAAGAAATGGTGCCTGTCCTAGTAGGATGGGTGGGCTTCTGACTCTTAGATTCTTTTTCTTTGGTTATGGCGAATAGATATGTAATTGTTTGTATGTTTGTACTCTGCTTTTCTTAAGGCAGTTCGTGTTGGAACAATCTGGCTCTGCATAGACAGAAGTACAAGTTATTCACTCTTTACTGCAGTAGATAGGCATGATACTGCAGAATTCCCAAGTGAACTTCAACGTAGACAATATCACGTCAACAGGTCTTTTCTTTCCAACATATGTCCTTGAATCTATTCTGGTATGGACCCACCTGCGAGCCTGGGTCAGCGTTAAGATCCACCCTGTAACCTTTACTTCCCGGGAATGTTTCTGGTACGCATTTTAAGCTGGGAGTCCTAGTAACCGAAAGGCGCCACCTCGGCGGGGGTTTGAACACAAACTCAACGGGCCTGCAGGTAGCGTGCTAGCCACTGCCCTACTTGTCCTCCCCAGGTGTGAAGTTATCCTTATAATACAATGCTCGGCCCAGAATCGTTATTGCTTTTATTTCATGAATAATTCTCATAAACAATCGACTTTTCTCCGCGCCCGCACCTTCCTGGAGTCACAGCTCTCTATTGGGGTAAAGCCTTGTCCATCGAAGTGTGAAATCCTAGTGCATTCATAAACTCGTTAGCATCTACAACAATGAAAGCTGTGTCTGACAAACGTTGTTGTATGTACTTCAAAGTCAGGGGTAATCCGCACTACTTTTCGCCATTATAGCTATATAGATAGGGTCGTCTGCTTGACACCGACTCACGTCTTGGCGGAAGGATTGAATCTAGTATCCATTATTAATATGGATCAATGGATGACAGACAGATCAAAGCAAATTTGTTTTGTTTTTATGTTCTTTGTTTGGTGATCAGGGGAATTGACGGTGTTGTTATTTGCTCTGTCAATACGACACGAAACATGTTGTCACTTGGGTTAAGTAGTTCATGTTGTTGAGAAGTTAACTGTTATTGTCTACTTTTGTAAGATTGTGTACGTAGGTTGCATGTATGTTTTTATGTGTGTACGTATGTATGTGTGTGTATGTATGTGTGTGTATGTGTGTATGTATATAGGCAAGTATGTATCATATATATATCTATATATATATATATATTAGAGTTTCTGTATGTGTTTGTGAGTATGTATGTAATTATTTATGTATACATTTTCTGTGAAGGAAGCTTCAAGGCAATGAAAAATGGAGTTTGTCACATCATCGATATGTGACACAGACACAATGACACGATAGTTTTAAAATAGAAAGGGAAAATAAAAAACAATTCAAACAATAGATTCAACAAGTGTACAGTATAAACTTTGAGGTGACATTCTTTTGTAGAAATTTAGTCCCATTGACATACCTACATCTACATTGTTCTCTGCCATACAAGCGTATGCGTATGTTTATGAGTATATATCAGTGTGTGTGTGTGTGTGTGTGTGTGTGTGTTATAAAAGAAGGTAGTAATATAAGTATATTAATGCAAGTAATGTTGGCTTTTATCAGTATTATTGTTACACCTCTATCACTCGGTCAACCAATCGTAATCTCGTATATTACAGTTCGGCTGTAAGATGTCCTTAAAACCCCCATATCCTGTGTTATATATTTACCCGATAGTTTTAAACCAAAAACATAACCACACATTTATCCTGCATCACAGCATAAACATTTCTATAGACAACTATTTAACTATTGCCCTTAACCTTCTCCCACCCCTACATCCTTCCTCTGCTTCAGTAATAATAAATGTGGGAACTATTACGACACCCATCTATTTCACTAAACGACATATCGTGTACGGTAGTCTTCGCGACCATATTTTACTTTTGATGTTGGGCCGACGTGGTTGGCCCCTGTCGGGGGACATTAATATAAACTAGCATTTCTCATTAGGGAGGGTCCAGTAGGAGGAATGTCCTCAACACCTGCCTGTGGATGTTATGGCTTGGTATGTAGTGGACATCACTGGTGGTCCAGCATATAACCCTCCATTGTTAGAGGTGACCAGGTGTACTGTTAGTATCACAGTAATGGTAACCAAGACAGATACTGCCGTTGTGAAGTGTTTGGTTTTTCATATATACTAGGTTACGGCGCAGTGATTAGTGACGTAGGGTGGCCCGTTTCTTTCCTCCCTATTATTTGCAAATAATTCTAATAAGTAGACGGCGACGAGGGTTTGATATAAACTCTCGACGTTCGATATGAGAACGAAATAAAGACCACCTTTTTCTCCGCGCACTCCGGCCTTCAAACTATTAGCCTCTCACATCTCTTTCCAAAGCAGGCTCCTGCTACCGGACTTGAAAATTTAATGCTTCTTCCTCTGCTTTCATCCCGAGAGTTTTTATTTTGTTTTTTGTTTGGATGTGATTGCGCTATGCCTGTTTTGCGCCGTTAGGCCGACACATCCGACTTCTGCGGGTGTTTGTTGACCGGTTTAACCTTCCCGAGTGCATTTAATGCGATTTCCACATCATGGGGATGCGTCGACCCTAGACACGTGCTGGTTCAAACATGTCTGTAATGACGGGGGATTGAATCGGGAATTCGGGCTTCTTAAACTAAAGGCAGTGTTTAAAACTCCGCCTCTATGAGGGTTCGAACACATTACTATCAGGTCGGCATGCAAGCGTGCTAGCCACTGTGCTACAAGCTGTACTGGGAAGAACACCGGGGGGGGGGGGGGGATATGAAATCGGAAGACAACCTCACATGTGAGTGGAAGTGAAAGATGGACTGAAAGAAGCCCGGTTGAGTGTATCGATAGGACTCAATGTAGTCGACCTGCAATGCGGAGATAACCTTTGTTGATGGCTAGTCTAGGGTTAATCCCTAATTTCGGTAGATTTTTGTTGTCTCGATCAGAACAATTGTAGGGTCGATCCCGTCTCATCGAATAAGTAGCGCACAATTGTCAGGGTTTTCAGGAAGTATTTGTGAAGATCTAACACTTTACCCCAAGGACAGGCAAGGGTTGATTACGACCGTTCATTATCATCATCATGCGCTCTGCCAACTATCGAAGATGTTCCTGCATCTCCACAGATCTATGACCTTTTTGATGTGGGTCAATTTCATTGATGATATTCCTCTATACCACCGTCCCAGCCCATACAGACTCATTTCTCTCGGTCCCCAACTGCCTCTACTACCCATGCTCTTTCCAGTTGTTTACGTTGTTTTGCACTGTTTCTCTTCTCTTTACTTTGCGAAAGAACAATGTTTGACTCATTTTGAAATGTATATATTATGTTCTACATTCATTAGCTTTTCTAATAAACGCGTTGTTACCCTGGCTGTGCACGGTATTCGCAACCGTTATTATTCAATAATTAGCAGTTTTTCTGTGTTGAGGTGAGTTGAGTCAAGAACTGACATCAAAACACCAAGGACATTCCCATTTGCGTTCCTTTCCCATCTTCAAGAGTCCCAATAATAATGAATGCACTCTGATTACGTATCGTGCTGGTCTTTCCTCAAAGTACAGGCCTATGGCAGAAAGGCCTCTGTAGTAGTTTTTCATCTAGCTATGAGTTGCTTACGCCTTGTCCTTATGTTGGACTGGTTCCGTCGCCCAGCAACTGAGTTAAATGCTTGGAGCGACACTGTGAGCTATGGATTTCCTAGGCATACTTTCACATCTGTCCACGTTTGTTTGTGTTGTAAACTGCTTATTGAGAAAAACGACTGAGGGTCAGTTGCTGAACTAGCTGGTTTTCCCTTATGGAGAAATGTGTGTGCAGCTGTTTGGTTTCTAGTGGCTGCTTCCATCAACGATGAACTGTAATTTTCGTGGCGGACTGTTGTGTTGGCATTCTAGCAGCGGCCTTATGCATGTAGGCTTGTGCGTGCTGTTAGTTTGTCGGGATTGCTGTCTGTTCCACTATTCACATGGGACATTGAGGAGCATTTTTGTGGCATTCCCTGGCACGGGAACGGAACATTATAGGGTATCCCTTTGCCATGAAGTTGGAACGGCGACAAACAACTAACTAATTCTCGGCCAGATCATCTGGTCACTCCCGGCCACGGCATTCTCTCCAGGCCGTGATGGTCCATCACTTCCTCCTCAGTGGTCTAGCGATGGTCGGCTGTTCCTTAGCGTTCTCTAGCCCCTTGTTGCTTAACAGAAAAACTCACTCTTGCCTTGACGTCGCATTGTATAATAAGCAAAAACATATTTCCATGAAATAGCTGCTGTCGCGGGGCAGTCGCATAGCTCAGCTGATATATAGCCGGGGCTTGTGTGTAGACGTTTTGTGTGGTAACTTTTTGCTATTTACCGCGACAAATGTTTCCAGAAGCTGGCACTAATAGCCCTCGGATTAGACAAGGTGACAACAGCAACAACAACTACACATTTTATATTTTAGTCAACTTAAAAAAATGTAGCGTCTGCGTTTTGCTGCGCATTCTTATAAATGTGTTTCGGTGTGGTGGGAAAATGTGTGTCCAAGAGAGGTTTCACGGGCTGGGGGTGGGAGAAAGAGGGTAGGCACTGTCAGCTTTTGGTTTTAGTATTTGCTCATGTATTTAGTCCTCCCCCTAATGTCGGCCTGTGTGGTGTCAGTGTTAGTGAGTGCATTTTCGCAATTCCCCGACATACAAGGTCGACGGTTTGATATCAGCTGCAGGCGATTTGGAAGCGGACCGCTTTGCGCTGATTTCGAATATATGAGCGTCGGCCATCCAGAAAGTAATGTCGAACTACTAAACGTTACATTGTTGAGTAGATCACAGCCAGTCAGCATGCTGGTTTTTTTTTTTACGACTTGTAAACGTACATCCACCTAATGTTTACATATTCTAATAGACTCCAGCAATAACAACAGTGGTAAATACTTATATATAACACAAATACGGGAACACAAATTACGCTAAAACGTAATCCATTTCTTTTCTGTTATCCAATTTTATTTTCGCTGTAAAAATAAGTTTATAATATTTGATTGATGAACACAAAGAGAGGCTGTAGTGTTGAAGAACTGGCGTAATATCCACATGATGGAGATAAAAGTAAAAGGAAAACATTATTGATGTGTGACATTAACCTAATTTTGCGGACTTGGTTGCCGCTGATTGATAGCTACAACAAAGTCGATAGAGCCAATATGAACATATCTGAGAAATAAATTCATGTGTATTGGTAGCTCTTTTTATTTTTAAAGTATTCGAATCTTCTGTCTCCAGATGATGAAGCGGCGCCTTGAAAGAACAAGCGTGTGACCCAGCGTATTTGTAGCTGTCACTTATTTTATTGAATGTGCGGGGGAAGACGTGGTTGGGAGGTCACTGTGTCTGCCTCCTGTACAGAAGATGCTGGTTTGATCCTAGCATATGATTGGGAGTTGTTTCCAAGAATCTTTGGCATCCAATTATATCACAGTCTCCAAAATCGCGTTGCTAAGAGGCCCCCGTGTTCAAGTTGTGGACGTTAAAAGTCCCACAGCAGTTAGATATCGACTACAGTAGGCCGGGAAGCCACCACTATGGCAAAATTGTTAGGATAAGTAAACTTACCTACGGGTAGATAGGGCCCGCTACCTTGGACGGAATATGCCTAGAGCAGTGGTTCTCAACCTTTTTTTTTTTGGCCCATGCAACCCTTCACCATATTTCCTCCCAATAAGTCCCCCTCCCCTCCACACAGTATTTCCTCCCTATAAATCCCTCCTTCTTCCTTTTCCATACAGTATACGTAAAAATGGAAGCTAAATTTAATAACACGTACTAGAAAAAGTCTAGACGTCTACGTAAAACGTGATTTGCTACTTACGTTATACAACGAATTTCAGAAGAGCGAGAAGTACAGAACCATAAAGTATGGAGGGAAAAACAGTATCAAGTAATTGGTTCTTGTAATAATACGATCTTGGCATAAACATAATCTCCCCCCCCCCCCCCACGCCCGGAAACCCTAAAATTCCTTCCGCGGGGGGGGGGGGGCGAATTCCCCACCGGTTGAGAACCACTGGTCTGGAGGAGGCAAACTTTACACAAATGCCTGCCTAAGCCGGACACGCTGGCTTTTGAGGTGCATGATTAGGTGTGAAGCGCTCACCTAGGAAGGGAACCGAAGACAATGAAGGTATTCTCTGTCCTGTGATCCGATCCAGCCAGGTGGCCAGCACGCTCGCGTACCCCTCCTGTGATTATGTGTTCGAATCCCAGTCCAGATGGTGATTCCTTGTTTACACACTGACCTGGCTACCAGGTCGAGCGAGATTATATGTGTGTCAGGAACTGTTCTGAGGAGTACAGGCGGATGATGTGATATTGACCACGTCACTTACTGAATGCCGACTGGTCTTCTTCTTCTTCTGCGTTCATCCGGAGTTGTTTTTTTTTTTTTTCGGATGTGATTGCGTTGTGCCCGTTTACAGCAGAGCTGCGTTCTTGCGCCGTTAGGCCGACACATCCGACTTCTGCGGACATTTGTTTACCGGGTTAACCTTCCCGGGGGCTGACTGGTCTAACATGTGATTAGCATACGACACGAGATGTTTTAATTGAGAAAGACCCATCCGACCGGAGGAGTTATCATATTCCCAGGTATTTAAATGATGGTGATGATAATGGCTATGATAATATCTCGATGTGGATAACTAATAGATCAAACCCCGAGATCTAAGGCTTGAAGTCGTAAAACATAAGACAAAAGTGGTCTTTTAGTGTCCGTATAAGAGGTGCCGTTGTTAACACCTGGTCCCCTTCTTACTGAGGTATGACTGCATCCTCCAAGCATCTTCACGCATTCGGGACTGAAGTAGTGCGCACTGAAGGACACCGTTTCGAACAGTGCTTGCAATTTTCCAGCGCAACGTGTGGTTCTTCATCTACCGCAAGGATGGCCATAAATTTGTGCGCTTCGTACTATCAGAATAATCAGATTGTCTGTTGTTGATTTCTCAATAAAATGAGATATTTGTTTATCAATTTTAATTTTGGTGCTACACTGTTTGTCAACAAGATGGCTGTGTGTTGATGGTTTTTTCATAGCTACAGCTATTTCTTATTGTACTATAGTTATTGGCCGAAGATGATAGTCCGATGTTTATTATTTGTGTGATTTGAAGCATCGTGTGCCTTGCCTGGTTGCTAAGCCGCTTATGTCGGTCCTTTGTGTTCTGGATCAACTCTGATGAACCCCGTCTCAGTCTATCCAGCACCATTTCTCTCGGTCTGCCTCTTTTCCCGTTGATATTTCCGATGTCACAATATTTTCCAGCGCCTCTCTTCTTACCACACGAGCAACGAATGTCGTGTGTCTTCTTCTTATAGTTGTATCTAATGTGTTACTTTCATAAATCTCTTCTAGGCAATTGTTGTTAGTTACTATGGCATTCCGAGGTATTCGCAACACTCGTCTCAGGAACCACACCTCCGTTGCTATCAAGTTCTCTCTCTCTCTCTCTCTCTCTCTCTCTCTCTCTCTCTCTCTCTCTCTCTCTCTCCCTTTCTCCCTCTCTCTCGTCCTATCTCCTTTTCTTATCATTTCGCGTTGCCAGATATATCTTAAATATCAGAAGACTCCTAATCTGTTTCTCTCTTTTCCTCTTTCACAATGTCTCTCTCTCTCTCTCTCTCTCTCTCTCTCTCTCTCTCTCTCTCTCTCTCTCTCTCTCTCGTCCTATCTCCTTTTCTTATCATTTCGCGTTGCCAGATATATCTTAAATATCAGAAGACTCTTAATCTGTTTCTCTCTTTTCCTCTCTCACAATGTTTCTCTCTCTCTCTCTCTCTCTCTCTCTCTCTCTCTCTCTCTCTCTCTCTCTTCCTCTCTCCCTTTCTCACTGTTTGGCTTTACTAGATTTGTTAGTCATTAGGACAATGTTCATCTCTCTCTTCCTCTCTTTCTTCATGTCTCTCCCCTCTCTATCTCCCTCTTCCTCTCTCCTTTTATTACGGTTTGTCTTTACCAGATCAATGTTAGTGATTAGAACACTCTTTCTCTCCCCTCTCTCTTTCTGTCTCTCCCCCTCTCTCTCCCTTTCTTACCGTATGACTCTACCAGATCTATGTTAGTGATTACAACGCCCACGCCCTTACAGCCACATCTTCAATGCTGCCAGGCGTACAGTCGACGATTGAGAGGTGATACCGGGTAATTGAAAATCAGGTGATAAAATGATTTATTTGCGGAGATGGTCCTGTCTCTGATACACCAGGTCTTGTGGCTCATACACCAGACCATCTCTCTATCTCTGAGATCTTCAAGAAAATGGGATATTTACTAATCTCGTAAACTCACGTGAAGTTTGTAAGTGCAGATGCCTTATCATTGGCACCAAGGATTCTCGAGCTGTTCCACGGGAGGCCCCCCCCCCCCCCCCCCCCCAACACTTAACTATATGTTTGATTAGCGGTCAGTGTGGACGAAAGGTTAAGGGCGCCCGCTCTTAACATCCTGTGTGCTGATGGTGGATTAGAGAGTTCATTCACAATACCGGTCAGTTGGATTTAACCGTTGACGTTTCTTCAGAAAGCAATGGCAAACTACTGAACGGATACATGCCCAGATTATCAACAAGGGGTTGATCGGAGCAAAGTTGTAAAGGACGACGTGATGCTGACCAGGCCACTCGCTCAGTGTCGTTTCCTCTATGAACAATGTGGGCCTATAATATGCGCCGATAATATGCGCCGATAATATGTGCCTATAATTTAGGCTTATAATATGGGCCTACACTCCCGTAAGGGCGTATTTTCCCGTATTTTCCCTTATTGGCATGCGACAGGTACCTTTATTTTATTAATATGTTTGCTTGTGTCAGAACTTATATGACTACGCGAGCCACTGTTAGTACGAGGGTAAGTTAATAAGTAAGTCACAAATGGCTGTAGACGTGGCTGACAAAGCAGTGCACGCAGTTCTGTGCAGCCGGTTTGGGAGGATTGATAAAACGATGGGCTTAAGTGTTGGTGGAAATTATGTTGAGAAGTAAAGGGACAATGTATGTATAAAAATAAACTGGTTTCAAATTTTTATCATAGTTAGTTATTTTTCTACAGCCATTTGTGACTTACTTATTAACTTACACTCATATATCTGTTATTTAAGTGTATCAATCAATGGGCCGCCTGTAGTATATCTGTTATTTCAGTGTATCAATCAATGCGTCACAGGACCCACATCTCGGTTGCTACAAAGTTCTTAAAGTCCTTCCCTGCTCGCTCTCTCTCTCTCTCTCTCTCTCTCTCTCTCTCTCTCTCTCTCTCTCTCTCTCTCTCTCTCTCTCTCTCTCTCTCTCTCTCTCTCTCTCTCTCTCTCTCTCTCTCTCTCTCTCTCTCTCTCTCTCTTCTATCTGTTAGTTAAGTGTAACAATCAATGCGCCACTATTATATCTGTTATTTCAGTGTAATAATCAACGCGCCACTATTATTATATCTGTTACTTAGTTTAACAGTCATATTTTACAATCACAACCTATACAAAACAGAGGAACAAACAGTATAGTCCTAGTCATTCTTCACAAATACTAGTCTCTCTTCCCTCCGCTTATCAAAATAGCCCGGAAACTAGCCTCCGGTCCCAACAAGACGCGGGTAGGGAGGAAGGGGTATGTCTTTCAATGGGTAAACACTCAGCCCTCCATTCTATCTCCATGGGTGATAATCCACAGAAAACATGGCTGTTACGCCATTTTGATCTGACCTCTACAAGATCGTCGGCTGCTTTGTCATCTTTTGACGGGAGTCAAGAAAAGAGGCACGGACATAAAAACTTAAGCCAGTGTGGATGGGGAAAACAAATGGCGGGTTCTTCATTTGTGTAAGCTAGGAGGTGGCGGGTTTAATGTCGTTTGCAGGTGTTCAGTCGTGCGGGAGTCTACGTTTGATGGTATCTGGTCGGGGTTAGGGTTGGGGCAATTGGAGAGAATGTTGCTATCGTTTTCATCGTGTAATTTGTTCTGAAGGGGGCTGCGGCAGTAGGGAGAGATCCAATGAAAAACGCATCAGATTCGGTTACACCCACGGCCGGATTGAATACAACACCACGGAGGATTCAGATCTGGATAGTTGAGGATATAAAGACGGCTCGTGTGTGGACCCAGGTGTAGGGTGAATGATAATCACGGCAAAAACAGAAGAATACCAGACATACTAACACACGAATGTGTCACCTAGGTCACACCGTGTCTTTCCATGTAAATATTTGGAAAGAAGATAAAGAAGAAATAGCTGTTAAATTACCTAGACTAGGTAACATATGATGGTCTCTGTGGACAAAGGCTTGCGAACGCGGTTAGTGAGCCCTTTGCCAGGCGTTCGATACTCAACTGCGACCGATTTGTACAGCAGACCGTGTCGCGTTGCGTTATAATGTGTTGGTATGGGAACCGGACGTTCAGAAAGCAATGGCAAACTACTGAACGTAAAATCTGCCTAGAACATCTACAGCAGCTGAAAAATGCCGGTGTTGACTGCAACGTCCTGAAAGGGATATGCAACATTTTTTTACAAAATGTAACATACAATACGATAAATTATACTATACTACACAGGCGTGGGACTAATTTTTAAATATAAATTTGCATATGACAAATTTCTCATATGTAGGTTGGCTGGTAGCTAAGTTTTGTGTGTATATGTTTGTATAAGTTAGTTTGTGTGTGTGCATATATATGTATTTATAGAGTTGATCCAGAATATATACGAAATGGTCGTGCGTGTAATCATTAACAACTAAAAGAGCTGTTAAAATGTACAAAAACTTGACAGACCACGAAAACGAAACGGGAAACAGTAAATGTGTATTTGTTGTTTGTACGCTGACGAAGGCTTTGGCCGGAACGTCCATTTTGTTACTTCTCATCGTCTTCATGAAACAAATACGTGTACACAACGCCGCTCTCATCACAGCGGGCCGGAAAGAGTCCCCATCGTTCACCAGCTGCCCTGCCTCTTACATTTACATACCCAGCATGCCTTTAATATTCTACAACCACCGCCATGCTGGTCGACCGTCCTCCCTCTTGTTTCAGAAACCAGGTCTTCCATTACCGTTCTCCCTGAGCCACTGTGCTGTTTAGTTTTGCGATAGTTTTTCAGTTTCCGAGACATGAGGCTGGTAATAAACCAGTTTCCGAGACATGATACCAGGCTGATTAAAAATATTAGTCAGTTTCCATATTACATGCTGTTTGTAATTCAGTTATTGTTCATATTCAAATTTGTCATTATTAATTCTTAAAGGATATCAGGCTTTAGAGCTTGATATATTTTTTTTCTTCTCTAGTTTCAATGAACTGTTAGAGAATCAGAGTGGATTATTCCCACGATTGCCTCTGAGTTTTATTTTACTTTTACGGGTTACTTTTGTAATGGCTCCTTCGGTCAACTACTGAGTTAAGTGCGTGGAGCGACATTGTGAGCTGTGAATTTCATGTGAAATGCATTTACATCTGTCGTCTTTTTTTTTTGGGGGGGGGGGGGGGGGGGTTATTGTGAAATGCATGTTTAGAAAAATGGCGGAAGGTCGGTTACTGAACTAGCTGGTTTTGTCATATGCAGTAATGTGTGCGACTGCTGGTGTTCTAGTGACTGCCGTTTCCATCTACGATTAACTGTAATTTTAGTGGCGGGCTGTTGTGTTGGCATCCTGGCAACGACATTGTGCATAGTATACCTCTGCGGGCTGTTGGTATGTCGAGACATGAGGCAGTGAGGAGCATTTTGTGTGATATCCACTGGTACAGGAACGGAGCATAATAGGGGAACCCTTTGACGTGAAGTTCGAACAGCGACTAATTAACTAACTAGCTAACTAACTAACTAATAATATTCTAAAAGGGAGGTTGTGTACATCAACTGGAAGAAAGAAATGAACACTGTTCCATTACCGGTTAGAACAAACTTATAAATAGGGCGATTCTATCGCCAGCTGCAAATAAGAAGAAATTAACTCATGTCACTATATACGACTTTACAATCACAAATGTAGTAAATTTACAACACTTTACAACCACTTGTCACAGCCTAAACCTGGTAAAGCTTAGCACGTGTGATAAAAGCTCCAGTCGGGTATAGTGTGCAGCTATAAATTAGCATACGCTAATCCACGTTTAGACTTTTTAGCGGTGCTTGGCAAGTTCAGCGACAGTTCTAATTCGTTACCAGTAGGCAGGCAGACGTCTTACACAAGGAAATGAGGACACAGCGGAACCCAGATACCACAAGCGTTGGTGTCATACTCTGCAATCTTATAATTCAACCCATATATTTATATGTGTGTGTATGGGGGTGAGTTATGAGGATATATGAGAGAGAGAGAGAGAGAGAGAGAGAGAGAGAGAGAGAGAGAGAGAGAGAGAGAGAGAGAGATAGCCGGCTCTGTGGCGAAGGAGGTTACGCATGCAATTCTTTATTCCGCAGACCGCGGTCGAAACACAATCGATTTATAAGCGTTGGTATGAGTGGCGGTCGTCCAGAAACAATACAAACTACTGTACGTAAACTCTCCCATGTATTTTTTTTACAAACGGGATGCATGTCATTTACAGGACGTTGCTATCAACCCCATTTTGGTTGTGCTTTTTGAATGAGAAGGCAACGTTGAAGTCCAACTTAATGACCTTGAAGGGGTTGAACCGCCTACCTCGTCGTCAGCGTATTGGAAGTTTAAGAGCGAACGCTGTTATTTTTTCGAGCATGTCGACTTCTATATATGTTTATAAAACCAAACGTCTTGTCTACTGGCCTGGGTGATAATGCTTCTCCACATCATGTTATCCCCTACAGTATGTATCAGGTCGTGCTCTGATGCCTTTCCGTGCCAGGGCAGGGCTGTCTCGAGTTTCCTCTCGCTGTCTTCCCCGAAGAAACACCAAATTATGACTGCTCCTTTCTCATGTTTGTGATATGGCAAGCATAATTATCTAGAGATAAATACAACGGTGGTTTTCCCTTTACCTCCACCAGTCTGTGTTTAACTCCTATAGCCTTCACCTCAAAAAACACTCTATAAGGCACTCTTACCCGCCGATGGCCATGTCACGGGTTTGGTATTGTGTATAGAAATAGCTGCCCCATCAACTAACTCATCTCCTACCTAGGACTGCCATGGTCCGCTGACGCCCATTCTCTTTCCACGGCTGACATTTCATATCTTGAGGCGACTATGAAACCCATGTCCTTAATACTCTTCTGTATGGTAATGAAACCTATTCAGCGTATGTACATCTAGGGAAACGTTTAAACAACTTTCATGTGCGGTGCCTGCGAAGAATACTGGGTATTAAGTTGCAAGATAAGATCACCAATATTGAAGTATTGGACAGATCTTGTGGTGTGCCGGTTTGTTTCGTGCTCAGTTTTCCTAACCGTAGATTTTTTTTTTTGTAAGTTGCATATCAACACCAGCATTATACCGCCGCTGTTGGTGTCCTGATAAGTTTTTACGTTCAGTAGTTTGCCAACACATCAGTTATCAGTTGGGGTATCTTCGCTGCACTCCGGACATGTCCATAGGTGCTCAGATCCTCCCCCCAGCATATGCATCAGGGTCCGGTGGCTAATAGTACCAGTTCTTTGTTGGTTGACGAGGCGCTTTGTTTTCCCGATGTACTTCTCGCGTCTGGCTGTGCCGATTCTTGCTCCCAAGTCTTTCATCCTGGACAGCGATGTGGAATCACTGACGTCAAAGTCCTCTGTTCTCGCCATATCTTCGAGGACGTTAATAACTTCGGCACGATCCATGGGCTGGCCATCTACAGGGGGTGCAGAGCCAGCCAGTTTATCATCTCGTTCATTTCCCTCGACTCCCGCATATCCCGGGACGAAGATGAAGGTGGCTTTACGGACAACAGTCTTCCGCAGCGACCCAGTCCACTGTCTACGTACAGATCTAGCTTCGACCTTCTGAATCATGCTCATTGAATCACTTAGTACACACACGTTGGTATAATGCTGTGATTCCAGCCATATGAAAGCCTGTGTAACTGCCATCATCTCCATCGTCATGCTGCTCGTGGTCATAGAGTGGGCACCACTGGATTCTTGAACGGTTCGGCCCGCTGAACGGGCTGTAAATGCCCAAGCACGTCTCTGCTGCTTTACAACAGATCCATCTGTATAGATGAGCACTTCGGGGCTATCTGAGTGTTCACAGATGAGCGCGTTAACCTCAGCATTGACAGCGGCAGGGTTCTGCTCTCTGCACCGTCTGTCGAGTGTGATAATGCAGGAGAAAGTGCACTTTAAAGCTGGAGGCACCGGCACCCATTCCTTGCCGGGGTTGATACTGGTAAGACTGCAGACCTGTCTGACGACATCTTCCGCCCGACCCATCCATGATTTGCCCCTCTTTAGCCTGTCACCCTTTTCTCTGAATATAGCGTCATGAAGAGGGTGCTGCTCATCTGCACTTATTTTTAAATATGCCCGAGCTGTCCAGATCTTGATCCTATGTTCCATTGTCGGGAAATCAAGGTAACAAATGGCCGCAGAAGTCGGGTGTGTCGGCCTAACGGCGCAAGAACGCAGCTCTGCAGTAAACAGGCACAGCGCAATCACGTCCAAAAAAACTCCTCGGATGAACGCTCATTGCTTTCTCAACGACGAGCGCGACACGGTCTGCTGCCAAATGGTCACTGCTGTGTTTCGAACTAGGGTAAGCGGCATTACGAATCGCGTTCGCAACACAACCGCCACGGAGACAGGAAAACTTAGATTTGCTGAGGGAAAATGTGTATTTTCAGGCGTGACAACTGTAGTAGGAGGAAGAGCACTTTGTCCTTCAGAGAATCGACAAGACAACTGTAGTAGAAGGAAGAGCACTTTGTCCTTCAGAGAATCGACAAGACAACTGTAGTAGGAGGAAGAGCACTTTGTCCTTCAGAGAATCGACAAGACAACTGTAGCAGGAGGAAGAGCACTTTGTCCTTCAGAGAATCGACAAGACAACTGTAGTAGAAGAAAGAGCACTTTGTCCTTCAGAGAATCGACAAGACAACTGTAGTAGGAGGAAGAGCACTTTGTCCTTCAGAGAATCGACAAGACAACTGTAGTAGGAGGAAGAGCACTTTGTCCTTCAGAGAATCGACAAGACAACTGTAGTAGGAGGAAGAGCACTTTGTCCTTCAGAGAATCGACAAGACAACTGTAGTAGGAGGAAGAGCACTTTGTCCTTCAGAGAATCGACAAGACAACTGTAGTAGGAGGAAGAGCACTTTGTCCTACAGAGAATCGACAAGACAACTGTAGTAGGAGGAAGAGCACTTTGTCCTTCAGAGAATCGACAAGACAACTGTAGTAGGAGGAAGAGCACTTTGTCCTTCAGAGAATCGACAAGACAACTGTAGTAGGAGGAAGAGCACTTTGTCCTTCAGAGAATCGACAAGACAACTGTAGTAGGAGGAAGAGCACTTTGTCCTTCAGAGAATCGACAAGACAACTGTAGTAGAAGGAAGAGCACTTTGTCCTTCAGAGAATCGACAAGACAACTGTAGTAGGAGGAAGAGCACTTTGTCCTTCAGAGAATCGACAAGACAACTGTAGCAGGAGGAAGAGCACTTTGTCCTTCAGAGAATCGACAAGACAACTGTAGTAGAAGAAAGAGCACTTTGTCCTTCAGAGAATCGACAAGACAACTGTAGTAGGAGGAAGAGCACTTTGTCCTTCAGAGAATCGACAAGACAACTGTAGTAGGAGGAAGAGCACTTTGTCCTTCAGAGAATCGACAAGACAACTGTAGTAGGAGGAAGAGCACTTTGTCCTTCAGAGAATCGACAAGACAACTGTAGTAGGAGGAAGAGCACTTTGTCCTTCAGAAAATCGACAAGACAACTGTAGTAGGAGGAAGAGCACTTTGTCCTACAGAGAAACGACAAGACAACTGTAGTAGGAGGAAGAGCACTTTGTCCTTCAGAGAATCGACAAGACAACTGTAGTAGGAGGAAGAGCACTTTGTCCTTCAGAGAATCGACAAGACAACTGTAGTAGGAGGAAGAGCACTTTGTCCTTCAGAGAATCGACAAGACAACTGTAGTAGGAGGAAGAGCACTTTGTCCTTCAGAGAATCGACAAGACAACTGTAGTAGGAGGAAGAGCACTTTGTCCTTCAGAGAATCGACAAGACAACTGTAGTAGGAGGAAGAGCACTTTGTCCTTCAGAAAATCGACAAGACAACTGTAGTAGGAGGAAGAGCACTTTGTCCTACAGAGAAACGACAAGACAACTGTAGTAGGAGGAAGAGCACTTTGTCCTTCAGAGAATCGACAAGACAACTGTAGTAGGAGGAAGAGCACTTTGTCCTTCAGAGAATCGACAAGACAACTGTAGTAGGAGGAAGAGCACTTTGTCCTTCAGAGAATCGACAAGACAACTGTAGTAGGAGGAAGAGCACTTTGTCCTTCAGAGAATCGACATCGCCATGTGGAGGCTGTGTGATCTCTATTTTTATTTTTTTAAATTTTTTTTAGATTGCTTAATTTTTTTATATTGTCTTAATTATGGGAACAGACCAAGAAGAAGACCGAGAGGAAAATACCTGGATGGCTTGGCCACATGGCATGGACGAGACAGGAACACTGAGCTGATCCACGACACTGGTGATCGAGTGAAATGGCGAGACATTACCGCCCACGCTTTCCGGCATGGCACATGATTGATTGAATTATGTTTTATATCGTCTTAATTTTTGGTCGTTCTGTTTAGTGTCTATTAATGTACAATATAAGAAGTAACCATTTAAACTCTACATCTTTCCTCTACTTCTGTGAATGACCATCAATACCTGCGGATTTATTTTTTATGATATGTCAATGGCTGCTAGAGTTTCCCCAACAGTTAATATTTCTGTGTAATTGAAGCTGTTGTTTCTGTGCACCCCAACTCCCCCACTACATGTTGGCAATTAGCAGCCCAGCGCTGTACAAATACCCCAGCCAACAATCACTGCCTTTAACATGTAAATCAACTGTTTTGTCAATCAACGATCGAGGGTGTGGGGACCGAGGCGGGGAAACCCCATCCTGGAAAATAAATCATTGAACAATTAACGAACTCTGCAGCAACATTCGTGTTTACAGTAAGTGTGGTCGGCGAGGTTTCGCTGATCTCTGACACGCAGTGACAGAGTTAAAATGTCCCCTGGTAGCGGGACGTGTTGGCCCGGCAGCAACTATGGTGAACGGTGTAGAAAGCAATTTGGTACAAATTGCAGCGTACGCCCAGAATCGATACACCACACTCTCTGTCGCCTTTGTTTGCGTGTGCACGTTTGCGATAGTTTCTTCGTATATACACAAACTGTGAAATGAACAAAACCCCATTCTGATAACGTGTTCAGTGATGCGTCGCCCTTCACTTTCCTTTGTGATCCTTCGTCTGTGAAGTTATATTGACAGTAATATATGCCTTTATTTACCCGTAACTCTTAGCCCTTTCTGTATAGTACTGTATGAGCCGGCATTATCTCTACATTTGTATTTCTTGAGTGAAAACATCGTAAAAACTCAGAGGAAAGACCAGAGGGACAGCAATTCAGACTGCTAGGCAGCTGTTGTAGTACTGTAAACAATGGAGATCAGCAACCAACTTATTCGTGATTACGAGACCATCAATCGTGGAAGAGAGTGGGTTGAAGTTCTGGAAGACATGATGGACTGGCACAATGTAAAACACTGGGTCGTGAGTGCAGAGAATGGGCAACGAACCGTACTGAGTTTGAAGTGCAACAGCTGATCCAGAGCAACACACATCAAGGTGACATAGTCATCTACACCGATGGGTCAGTGGTGAGAAACAGACGTAGTGGTTGGGGCTTTATTGCAAAAGCTAATGGGCGAGTCTTGAAAAAGGAGAGTCTGGCGTATGAGACTACGACCTACAGTATGAGAATAGAGGTGGAGGCAGTAACAGCGGCATTCTTTGGCTAGAGGAGACTATTGGAACACACGCTGTATTCATTACGGATTCAAAGAGTATGCTTAGTAAGATGGAGAAAGGAATGTTTCATGTGGAAGGCTCTTGTCGCTTCAGAGGTCACAGATTGTGAGAATTGTAAGGATATTTTGCCCTGGCCATGCGGGAGTGCGGGGGAATGAACAGGCTGACAGGTTAGCAGGGAATGCACCTCTTGGCGGCAGATTGCCTATGGCCAATGGGGAGATAGTCGTGCGCTTGTGGGACCAGGTGGAGCAGGCGGAGGAACAGACTGAGTATCCATATGTGGAAAGAATGAGATTGCGGGGGATCGGCAGGGGTTCTGGAAGAATCTCAAAACTGAGAGGGAAGACCAGGAGAACTGTTAATCAGATAGCGGTGGGAACGGTTAGTAGTGTGGCTCTTCGTTGGCTGTTGAACAACGGGGACGGAGCACGTATGGGAATGTCCTGAGTGCAGTGATGTCGGTTCTTAACTCAACTCATGATTACGAGAAGTTCCACCACTGATCGTTTACATATGTATCTGATACACGCTCACTCAATGAAGGAAACACATTATTATATTTTAAAGAAACTCCTGACCCTTTCCCCAAACACACATCATCATCATGTGCCATGCTTATAAGCGTGGGCGGTCATGTTTCGCCATCTCATTCGATCACCAGAGTCGTGGATCAGCTCCGTGTTCTTGTCTCGACCATACCACGTGGCCAAGCCATCCAGGTATTTACTTCTCTGACTTTCACTATTTCCTTTTACCTCATTCAAGTTCCCAAGTTTAATTTCTTTTCATCCTGTCCCCAGAAAATCTGGACTTTCTACGTATTATTTCTCTAATCGTTTTACCGTTTTCTTTTGCCTCTTGTAGGACTTGCTCATTGGTTCTTCTGTCCGGCGGAGGTATTCTTTGCATCTTCATTATCATAGAGAAAGAGACGTACTACATGAAATAACATTGCCGATCATGTCTCGCTTTTCGTCTATGTCTTCTTCTTCTTCTTCCTACTTGTATCGAAATCCGCCGCAGGTGATTTGAAAGTTGATCGCTTTGCGTTGACTTTAATAGTATGGACAACCGCCGTCCAGAAATCATTGATAAAATATTTAACGTAAAAAATGCTTATTAAATCACACAAGTGGGGGTTATAGCAGCATTAAATTTTATCAGAAGGCAACAAGTTAAATGGTTTGACCATGTAACTAGACTGCCAACTAACAATATACCACAACAAGACCAAATGGAAGCAGAAGAAAAGGCCGGTCACGAAAACGATGGCCAGAGCTGATATTTTAATAAAGTGATGTTGCCATTATTTGTTTTCCAACAGCTTAAACTGTCCACATGTATCTGCCTAACTTCCATTGCTTCTCTTGTCTCGCATGTTGCCATTTAATACTATTTTTTTTTTCTATTACACGCCTTTCTGTTGTCGTGTTCCATAAATTACATTGACACGTTGTCTATTCAAAAAGATCACTCTTACACTTTGTCTCTTCCCTTAGGTCCCAATTCTGCTCAGCGTCGACGTGGACGTCAGACGTACAGCCGATACCAGACCTTGGAGCTGGAGAAGGAGTTTCAGTTTAACCACTATCTGACGAGGAAGAGGAGGATCGAGATCGCCCACTCCTTGTGCCTCACAGAACGGCAAATCAAAATCTGGTTCCAGAACAGGCGCATGAAACTGAAAAAGGAGAAGCTGGCAATTCAGGAGTTGAACAGCAACTGCAAGTCAGAGTTCAAAGATGAAGATGAGATGAGCGATGTTGGAGACTGTAGATGAGCGATGATGAGGATGGTAGGTGAAACTAACGCAAAGGTCAACGAGCCAGAAGTTGACGAGATACAAGAACAGTAATTATGTCAAATTTGTTTATTCATGTCACTCGCATCAATATTTAACTAATATCTTATCAAGACCTGGTGAAAGTGTGAGTATAATCTGTTGCCACGAGTGAAAGATCTACACTGTTAATCAGATACCTGGTTTTCTGCCCCAGGCCTTTGTCTGACAATACATAAAAACAATACTAGGTATTTATTATTAATAATTGCACACTGCGATCTGTGTTGATTTGTTGACCTTGCTTCTCATCGATCGAACTATCAGAAGTGGTAATTATTGACCGAATAACTTTTGCTTGTTGTGAGCGGCGTACTTGGATCGATGTTGTTCGTTGTTGCTGTAAACTCGACTTCACACGCGTGAAGAGTGTGAACACGCCATGCGGCAAACTGGACTTCAGACGTGCGTGTAGTATGAACACGCCATGCTGCAAATTCGCTTTCTGACGTATGTGTAGTGTGAACTCGCCATTTAGCAAACTAGCTACAACAAAGTGCCGTTTATCGAAAGAAATACGGTAACAGACAACCGGTCAATGTCGTGCGAGACCAAGTACAAGAGGGGAAGAACTTTGAATGAGACACTGCATAGATAATACCTTGTTTTACATAGCAAACCCTTTGGCGGGATGAGAAAGAGTGAACTAAGTCTCCGCACTGTAAGGTTAATGTGAACAGTTCTATTCCTCGTCAAGCGTGTCCCTTTCTTGGGAAATCACTGGTCCAGTGTCCGAGGCTACGTGGATTCTGGAACAATCCGTTGTCTGATACAAACACATCTTCTTTCAGCTGCATGTTGAACCCGCACCACTATGTTAGCACATGCAGTGAATCGGGTATTAATGATACACAGGTAAGCAGGATTGGCATCGCACTGCTTTAACCCGGACCTACTCACCTGCGCTGTCCCACTTTCACGTGCGAGAACATGGATTCCTCACACTACAGAGGGTTGAACGCTGCATCACTGTTGGTCGATTATTGTTCTAACCACTAGACCCCCAAAACTCCTCGTGTAAAGACAATGTTCTGTTCTAACCGTCATACTACAGTGCTTGCTTTTGTAAAGACAATGTTCTAACCACTAGACTACAATGGTTCCTGGCACAAGGCAATGTTCTAACCACTAGACTACAATGGTTCCTGGCACAAGGCAATGTTCTAACCAGTATGTTCTAACCACTATTTGCCTCGGTTGTTCGTGTAAAGACAATGTTCTCACCACCAGACTACAATGGTTCATGGCAAAAGGCAATGTTCTAACCACTAGACTAAAATGGTTCCTGGTGTAAAGACAATATTCTAACCACCAGACTGCAATGGTTCCAGGTGTGAAGACAATATTATAATAACAAGACTACAATGGTTCCTGGTGTAAAGACAATATTCTAACCACTAGACTACGGATTTGTTGTAATTACAGCATTATATCATCATGGAGTGTGTATACAATAAATATCTGGACACAGATTTATTTGGACAAAAGACATCTCTCTCACTATCATCAAGTTCTATCCAAAATGGTATTTTTGATTACCAATAATCTGTGAAGATCTTGTTTCTCCAAACATGACTTGAATTTGCTAACTACCCAAGCAGACTCTGGTGTCCTGTGTCTATGGAAGCCTAGAACTTCCTTCGCTGTCTCTGTTCCCTGGGGTCTTACCTGCCACTGATATCCTTTCTATACTATCGTGTTGTCATGTGCTCCTTATATTCAGTCTTCCCTGCTGCAATTTTTTTCTTTCGTTTTGAACTCAGGCGTAGTCCATACACGTGCTACTACAGGGTGTATTTGTAACGACTGTGCAGTGTTTGAAAATATTGCCGGTCCAAGTTTTGTTTTTACCTATTATATTGCATGAACTTTACAAAGAATGAATACAAAACTTGGACCGGCAATATTTTCAAACACTGCACGGCCATTAAAAATACACCCTATACTTCTAGTGCACTGGGCTGATTTGTGCTTGTGGATTAGCTTTCCCTACTACGTGTCCCTCGCCATCAGGTGTACCCACTCCGACTTCTGAGGTACTTGTAATGTACGTTCCCAAATCAAGAACGAGAAGTCTATATTTTATTTAGTTCAACTAACAGATGTGGGGGTTAGACCCTCTACCTCGACATCAGCACACCGGAAGTTGAAGAGCATGCGCACTCATGCTGACCTTCCTGTTGCGATTGTGTTTAGGAGTTTATTGTCTTGATTAGTCCTGTGTAAGACCCCATTTCAAATCATTGTGTATACGTTTTGCATAATATGAGACCAGTTGATGGGTGATGTGTTTATTGACCTGATAACCTGAGAGCGGACGTCACTGAAAGAAAACCCAGGCTTCGGTGAAGATTTGAACACATAACCTCCTTCAAGGATATTTAGGTTCATGCCGTGGGCAATGGAAATGAGATGACATACAATGCACGAAGAATAAACAATGTCCTACAAAACTCCAGCAACTAACAGTTTTATTTGTTGAAACAGATAGAACAACAAGACTCGGAGAATTAAAAGACTCACATATCAGGTGGCAACACAAGGAGGTGACATTTGAATACTTAATAAACAAGCTCAAATGTAGATTTGGACCTTTGAGTATAAGTGTTACATAAGAAAGAGAATTCACTGGAAGAGACGGAGAACAAACAGATATGCCCAAAAGGAACTCACAATTGAAGATTAATTATTAAGAGATAGAATTTATGGCAATGAAATCGTGTTGGCACGTAAGAGGACATGACTGTTTAGAAAAGATAATTAATGCGGGAGATGTACCGGATAGACAGGAAAGATAATTATGGGTGGATATATATTCGATAGACAGAGAAGATAATTATGGGTGGATATATATTCGATAGACAGAGAAGATAATTATGGGTAGATATGTATTGGATAGACAGAGAAGATAACTATGGGTGGATATGTATTGGATAGACAGAGAAGATAACTATGGGTGGATATGTATTGGACAGACAGAGAAGATAACTATGGGTGGATATGTATTGGACAGACAGAGAAGATAACTATGGGTGATATGTATTGGATAGACAGAAGATAACTATGGAGGGAGGTCTATCGGATAGACAGAAAAGATAAAAACCGTAATGTAATGGGAAAAGAAGTGATAAGTAACTGACACATGACAGACATACAAGCAAAACATCTAGCTTATCATAGAGAGACATTTTGTAAGACTGTACGGGGAAAATGTTCTCCACATGACAGAGATGATGATGATGTATACCGTAGTTATCAACCGAGTTAACGGCCTCCTGATCCAGCATCCTGAGAACCCTCGTGACAACTTACAGCAAAATGTATTAAATATAACTATGCCGTTGTTGTCATTGTTTGTCATTACGTTTATCATGTGACATGCAGCAATTAGTTAACCGTTACCCGTTGTGTAAATGAACCGCTGCTGTAAATATCCTCATTGTTGTGACGTGTCTCTAAACGTTTATACAGTGTTTATGACTTGAACATACACAAACACACGCGCTTAGAAGCTGTAAATGTTGTCCATAAATAGGATAATTTACAACACAAATTGTAGATATCAAGCAAAATAATTTCTTGTTAATAGTGTGTCTGCCTTAGTGTCACATCTTGTCTTTGATTAGTGTAAACTATGCCTTTATGTCTGTGTAAATACGAACAAATGCTTATTGTTAAAATATGCAGGGGATTTTGCAATATCTCTTTGTTGTTACGGGGGCAGTTTTCAGAACCAATATGGCCGTTTTTTTGTTTTTTTTTTTACTTTTCTTTCTTTAGAATTTTAACATACGGTGTGAATAAAAGGTCGTCGTGGTCGAAAGGTTAAGACAGCTCCCTCTTAAACTTCGTATGTGCTGTTGGCGAGGTAGTGAGTTAATTCTATACTCTGGTTAGTTGGACCTAAATCTTGATTTCTCGTGTATACAGATCTGAGGGTGTGTTTACTATCTATGGACACATCGGGGTTCGAACCCGCCTCTTCCACATGATGAAAACGTCTCGCCGAAGAAATTAGTGTATTTCAATCCACTGACAACTATACACCCAAAAATGCCATTGCATAAATCTGTTTTACACTTTTGTTTAAGTATCATTATCTTGAATGGAGACACAAAAGTAGCTTTACGACGGTAGGCAGAGGATCTCTTGTTTGGGGAGATAATGGCTACGGGCAGTATGGTCACGGCTAAGAAGGAAAGCAATGGCAAACTACCTTCTTTACAGATGCCAAGAACATTATGTCTTGCGATATCATCGAAAATCAGAGATAAATTGGAGAACTTTGTGACAACTGGCAAGATCGAGAGGAAGAGAACAAAGAGAGGATTGAGAAGTAAATTCCTGGATGGCTGTGCCACGTTGCATGGTCGAGACAAAAACACTGAGCTGATCCACGCTTCTGGTGATCGAATGAGATGGCAAAACATGACCGCCCACGCTTACCAGCATGGCACAGGCTTATGATGATGTCTCGGCCGCACTGTGGCTAGCACGTTTGCCTGGCGGTCTGATTTTCTTGGGTTCAAATCCCAGTCAGGCGGAGTTTTCTAATTAGACCAAGGCTTCCAGATCAACTGGGTTTATAATGTGTATCGTGAAATGTTCTAGAAAATAAAGGCGGTGGGTGTGGTTGTGATGAAGTCATCAGTACAGTGGCGATTGGTCTGTACAAATATCCAGCTAGCACCATATACTCAGAGCGCTTCAAGGTATGTAAAAGTGTAGTTTAGTTAACTTGTAATTTTACTGCATGTTATTGGATTCTCACCGTGTGTGTTTCGTTTCTTCTGCTGTAGTTAATACAGTGCAGACCTGATAAGGCGAACTTATCTGGGACCCAAGACATCGTTTTTCTTATCAGAAATTCCTCTTATAAGAGACAAAGAAGAAATATTGCCGGAGTTAAATAAATTGTTCTTCACAACAGAAATTCGCCACATCTGAGATCGCCTTAAGCGGTTTGCACTGTATTACCGTGTGAACTTCAGTGAGATAATTGAGTGGACACACATGTGTCTATATGAATCTCAGTTGTGGCTGTGTGTACAGTCCATACATGTTTCCGAATGTCGTGAATATAACGTGTAATATATTTGTTTTTATAACCGCTGTTAATTTTCATTGCGTCATGTTGTATAATCATAACAATTTACTAATGTTGGATGTATAAGAGTACATAATGTGTACATCCCGTGTCAAATGTCGCTAGTTTAATTGTGTGTAGTTTGTAGTACGCGTGTGTTTGTCGGTATGTTTTGATTGTAATCATCTTAAATATTTAATACTGTTCGCTCTGTAACACCGGTAATATATCATCCCTGTCGTCATTGTTATCATCATCATCATCATCGGGTTATCTGGAGACTGACGTTGAAGACTCCTGGTCGTGTAAGTTCTCTGTCCACATGTTCTCTTCCGTTAATTTACACAATTTCACGTAAGACGTTAATTGTCCTCTAGATACAATATTGCTGTACACGTGTTCCTATTTTATAATAGTTAACTCTTAGTTTGTCAAGTTCAAGGCTACAATATACAGGTTGTATTTTTAATAACTGTGCAGTGTTTGAAATTATTGTCGGTCCAAGTTTTGTATTTACCTATTATGTTACATGAACTTTACAGAGGGTGAATATAAAACTTGGACCGGCAATATTTTCAAACACTGTACAGTCATTAAAAATACACCTTATATAATAGTGGTTTCGGCAGCATTCATATGTTTATTTAGATTGAGTTCATATGTTTAGGTAGATTGAGTTCATGGGATTAGTTAGACTGAGTTCATTCGTTTGGTTAGATTGAGTTCATATGTTTAGTTAGGTCGATTTCATTGGACGCATTTGCCATATGGTACTAGCCTGATATTTGTTTAAGCCAATCAGCACTCTAACGGCTATACGACCAATCGGCACTCGAACGGCTTATTCGACCAATAGCACGCAAGCTGCTTTTACTTCCGAGAACATTTCCAGGTACACATTTTAAGCCGTGTAGACATGTCAGCCCGGCACAATTTTAAAGAATCCCCGCCTCAATGAGGATTCAAAGACATGATCTCAGGACCGGCAGACAGGCGGGCTATCCACAGCTCTACCCCGGGTACCACAAGATCGTAGGGCATCACATAGTATATACACTGATCGTCACATGAGGCTGGGGTAGCTGGAAGAGATTCTTACTCAGAATCAGCCAATGACAAATGTAGCCTTCAGCAGTTTGTGCCAAAGAGAAACCGGAAGGCAGTACAGGGATCTCCAAGGCTTGATGACTACTGCAACGTTTATATTTTAGACCAATCTGGAAATGTGGAGTTAGAAGGCTGACACAAGGATAATATTGGTACAACTGGCAGTATTGACGCGGAGCCGATTAAATTACAAGTACCTCTGAAGTCGGACTGGGTTCGCCGGATACCGACGAAAAATGGTGTTACCGGAAGCTAATCCATACGCAAAAATCAATCTAGTGCACCAGTAGTAGAGTACTAAGCGAGTAAACTATTTATTTTCCAAGTAAGAAGGAAATAGCATACTTTAGCTGTGACGTACTATATATATATATATATATATATATATATATATATATATATATATATATATATATATATATATATATATATATATATATATATATATATATATCAATCATGTGCCATGCCGGAAAGCGTGGGCGGTCATGATTCGCCATTTCACTCGATCACCAGTGTCGTGGATCAGCTCAGTGTTCCTGTCTCGTCCATGCCATGTGGCCAAGCCATCCAGGTATTTTCCTCTCGGTCTTCCTCTTGGTCTGTTCCCTTCTTGCCAGCTGTCACTAAGTTCTCCAGTCCATTTCTTCTCATAACATGTCCAAAAAATTTTGACTGTCTACGTCTAATTTCTCTAATCAATCTACGATTTTCATTTGTCTCTTGTAGTACTTTGTCATTGGTTTTTCTATCTGTCCATGGTATTCTTTGCATTTTCCTCAGAAACCACATTTCTGCAGCCATCAGATGTTTTTCAGCTTGACTGCACATTGTCCAAGTTTCACATCCATACAAAAGAACAGGCTCTATGTATCCCCTCAACACTCTTTTTCTCGTTTCAATTGACATCATTTTATTGGTCAGAATGTTTTTCATCTTGCTAAAGGCTACTTTCGCAATGGCGATTCTTGTTTTAATCTCTTCAAGGCATCTGCCATCAGATGTTATGACTGTTCCGAGATAATTGAACTGATTCACTTGTTGAAGAATATTCCCATTTACTTGTATATTACATTGTGGTACTTCGTTCTTCCTAGTGACGACCATAACCTGTGTCTTCCTACAATTTAATTCCAACCCCAGCTGCTCACTGTGTACAACCACAGCGTCTACTAATTGTTGCAGATCCTGTGCATTGTCTGCAATCAATACTGTATCATCTGCATATCTAATGTTATTTATGTTTCGTCCTCCAATGCTGATTCCATTTAGGTCTTCTACATTTCTGAAAATATTTTCACTGTATAGGGAAAACACATCCCTGCCTAACACCTCTCTTAATAGGTTGATATTGTCCTACTTCATTATCAATATATTATTATATATATTATTATATCATTATTATATATATGCCGGTCTCCCTGGCCAAGGTGTTAAGGACATTTCTCGTAATCCCGTATATTCACGTGGGGGAAACAGCAGCTGCGAGAATCGGCAGCGGTTCGCGCCGGGCTTGTAACCCACGGGTTATGTGAGCCGGTCGTTCAGAAAGCAATGGCAAACTACTGAACGTAAAACTTGTCTAGTACATCAACAGCAGCAATGTGATGTAAGGATATGCAACATAAAAAAAAAATATACATGAGATAAGATATAAAGGAAACTTATTACAAATATCAGAAAGAGGTCTCCAACATTTAATAGCAACATGATGAGAAAATAACGACTAGAGCATATTGTGACAACTGAAAGGATTTGTGGGTAAGAGATATAAGGGGGGACAGCAAGAGAAAATCATTTTAGCAGTCTTGCTGCATCATGGTATGTATGGGTAACAGCGCTGTTGGGGATCGCAAGATGTGGGGAAGTTTGTCAATCGGCAATGCAATTAGTGATATATATTGATAAGTTACTACTCCAAACCTGGAGTGTAAGACTCAGGAGAGGCAGTTGTGGATCAGCCTATAATAAAGCAAACTGTTTCGTGCTGTCTTTGTACATTTATTTGCAAAATATAAGGGTCTCCTGCCTTGCGCTTCCAAGGTCCTAGGTTCGTTTCCAGATCCCGTCTTTGGTTTCCTGACTGAACTTTTCTCGGAGACTCCTGGAAGTCGTCGCTGGAGATACGGAGTTAGTGCTCCGAGCTACGTTATCGACATGCAGCTCGGCGGAAAGACACTGAGCCGTAGGGTATAAAGCCGGGTGTAATGCAGTTGATCATCTCGCCTATATCTCCTCTTCCCCCTCTTCTCTACCTCCTCCTCTGCCCCCCCCCCCCCCCCGGGTCTAGCTAGCCTTGGTTTGATAAATCAGATACCACGTCAACGTTTCCGGAATCGGCCCATATTCATTTTAGGGAAAGTTAAGGTTTTTCAGTTCTTCATTTAGAATGTTTGGGGTCCGATTCCAGCCTGACATTTTTATTGCCCGGGTTTATTGACTGGGCAGGCGAATTCTCGCCTTGTGGCTCAGAATTTTATGTCTCTGTCACACAGACCGCCAGGGTAACTGGATAGTGGGGTGAGAAATGTTCGTTTTGGGGGTTGTTTTAATGACAGAACATTTTGTGGATTCCATTTCTTCTAGGGGCTTAGAAGGGGGAACATGTGGATGGGGGTAGACAGATCTGCCGGTCTCCAAAGATTCCTTGTTCAAACGTACTTAGTTATATTTCCGAGCTTCTGGTTGTTTTTATGCGCAACAACAACAAAAATAATAAAGGAACAATGGATCAAATGTAAAACAATGTGTAACTGTCAGACAGGCACTTTACATCTCACTAACAGATTCTGTACCAAGCAAAATGTAGATTTAGACCAAACAAAAATGAAGGATGGAAAATAGGAAGTTGGGTGTGTGTCACAGTCATGATTCAAAATTTGTTAATATGATAGCAGACGTGTTATGTTATATGATAACGCAATGACATTTTCTCGATATGTAAGCCCACGGCAGATGACAGAAGACGATTAAGACGAGGAATCATTCCATGGTATATATCAGTTAAGATAGTCCTTATTTTATGGACACGTAATAGGAAGGGGAAAGCTGAAGTTCGTCCTGAACACGAGAAGTTTGGAGAGAAGAGACACGGGGAGACTGAGTCGATTCTTGACTGTTTGACGATATGTCATGGGGGATCATCGTTGTCCGACACCATTGGCTGTATACAAGACAGGAGGCTGTGGACAGACATGATCGCCAACGCTACACGGCATAGACTATAAGAAGTCACAATGAGGGTAGGTCGTGAGAGGCTCATATTTTCTCAATAGGTTTAATATGGACCACTGGTGTTGACTTTGAAGTTGGGAGAACACTGCTGCTGATCGCTTTGCCTGGAGTATTCAGGTATCTGTTGGCACCGGATGTTTGCGGTAGTTAACATTTGAGGAGCCTGGTGTATTGAGGCAGGCTGTAGGAATAACATCTACTGAGGAAACCAAGGAGGTTGGTTGTAGGCAAATCATCAGGTGAGCAAAAAGCGCTGGATTGCATAGCGTTGGAAAATCATCAGTTGAGGCAGGCGTCCTGTAGGAAAATCATCAGTTGAGGCAGGCGTCCTGTAGGAAAATCATCAGTTGAGGCAGGCGTCCTGTAGGAAAATCATCAGTTGAGGCAGGCGTGCTTTAGGAAAATCTCAGTTGAGGCAGGCGTCCTGTAGGAAAATCATCAGTTGAGGCAGGCGTCCTGTAGGGAAATCTCAGTTGAGGCAGGCGTCCTGTAGGAAAATCATCAGTTGAGGCAGGCGTACTGCAGGGAAATCAGCTGAATTATATTCATCTGATGGACACTCGATATTACTCTTCTATTGTTGTAACAATCTTTTCCTGGCTGAGTCAAGTATACAGCCACTTCTGTACCCACTCTACGACTGGCAGAAGACAATATGGCCCTCTTTGTCGAAGTGTAGACATAATGTAGCAACTGATCGCTTTTGTAGTACATAAACACTGCGCTTATTGTCAAATAAGGAACCATAGCATTAATAAAATGTACCTGACATCATCTCTTCAGTAATGGCTACAGTACACTGGCTAGCACGTTGGCTTACGAGTCCGGGGGTCTTGGGTATGAATCCCGACCGAAGCGGATTTTGTTTTAAGTATCCAGCTTCCAGATCTAGTCAGCCTAAATATGTACCAAATAATGTTAAGGGAAGTAAATGCGCGGTTGTGTGATTTCGACCACAATCGAATGTCGATTGGTTTATATACATATTGCCCCAGCACTTTAATCAGTAGGCCTCAAAGTGCAGCTATAGTCCTCTATTTTACTTAACCATCTCTTTACACTGGAAGGGTACGAGTGTTACTGCACCGAGCTTTTGCTTAGTTATGTTGACCCGTAATGATGTAAATAAGACTTATAGGCGCGTGTACGTGCTATACCGCCCTACCAGAAAACAATTATTAGAACTTAACATCTCTATGGCGTATCCAGAAATCTGCTTGCTTGTAAAAACAGATGGTATTCTCGTGTGTCGTGATTTCCTTAAAGAGATTGGATCGTATTGTTTATTCCAGTTAATGATCACCTGCAACCTTTCTCTCATTTAGTTAACACTGTAAACAACTGGTTTTATATTTCAGATCAAGTGCTTCTTTTGTCTCCGTGAATAGCACGATTTTATCCGGGTTCGTTAAGTTAATTTCAATGTATATTGGTGTTTGCATTGGGAGATGTATTGTTATGTCTGACTGCGACAAAAGAAAGCCATTCACGATAAGAAGGAAATCAGTCAGTTTAACTCCCCGCATTTTGAAATTCGACATTTCAGTCTGTGGATACGGCTACAGTTAATATAACCTGTGGATACGGCTACAGTTAATACAACCTGTGGATACGGCTACAGTTAATACAACCTGTGGATACGGCTACAGTTAATACAACCTGTGGATACGGCTACAGTTAATACAACCTGTGGATACGGCTACAGTTAATACAACCTGTGGATACGGCTACAGTTAATACAACCTGTGGATACGGCTACAGTTAATACAACCTGTGGATACGGCTACAGTTAATACAACCTGTGGATACGGCTACAGTTAATACAACCTGTGGATACGGCTACAGTTAATACAACCTGTGGATACGGCTACAGTTAATACAACCTGTGGATACGGCTACAGTTAATACAACCTGTGGATACGGCTACAGTTAATACAACCTGTGGATGCGGCTACAGTTAATACAACCTGTGGATGCGGCTACAGTTAATACAACCTGTGGATACGGCTACAGTTAATACAACCTGTGGATACGGCTACAGTTAATACAACCTGTGGATACGGCTACAGTTAATACAACCTGTGGATACGGCTACAGTTAATACAACCTGTGGATACGGCTACAGTTAATACAACCTGTGGATACGGCTACAGTTAATACAACCTGTGGATACGGCTACAGTTAATACAACCTGTGGATGCGGCTACAGTTAATACAACCTGTGGATACGGCTACAGTTAATACAACCTGTGGATACGGCTACAGTTAATACAACCTGTGGATACGGCTACAGTTAATACAACCTGTGGATACGGCTACAGTTAATACAACCTGTGGATACGGCTACAGTTAATACAACCTGAAACTTTGATTGCTTTTATTTTTTATTTTTTAAGCTCGCTCGCTTTGAACTCAAGCGTGGTGCACACACACTACTTCTAGTGGTGCTGGACTGAATTGTGTGTGTGGATTAGCTTTCCTTATTGCCAGTGTCCCTTGTATCAGGCGAACCCACTCCGACTTCAGAGCTACTTGTATTTTACATCTCCAAGTCAAGGACAAGAAGTCAACAGTTTAGTCCAACCGACCGGAGTATGAGGTTGAACTCCATACCTCATCATCAGCACACCAGAAGTTTAAGAAAGAGCGCTCTTGTCCATTCCGCCATGCTGAACCCCCACCTTGGTTTCTGTTAATTATGTTGTCTAGAGGCGACATCATAGGCTCGTGTCCGTGAACTGAACTATGCCAACTTTGTATAGGACCCTACGCAAGACTGTAATGGTTCTACACAACCCAATTAAAAGAATCCATTGCGCGAATGGTACTTGACCCATGGTTGTATAGGCCAGGTACTGACCACATCACCCATCGCTAAATATACTCACCTGGCATCATCTGCCCAACGCTCTTTAAATGGTCCTTAACTTACTTTATGTTACTTACTTTTTGTTGCTTACTTTATTTTACTTAATTTATATACACACGGAGCTGATTCACGATTCTGGTGATCGAGTGAGATGGCAAACCATGACCGCCCACGCTTATCGGCATGGCACATGATGGATGGATGGGTATTACTTACTTTATTTTACTTCCTTTATTTTACTTTCTTTTACCTGTATATTCGCATACCGACATAACCCCCATCACATCACAGATCCAAAGCCAGGTTCCTGCTTTTGAACTGGTCTTAAAAGCAGGCAATGACCCCTGAACTTACTTAATATGACTCCGATGCTGAATGGACCTGGAAGAATGATTGTGTCCCTATGTATATATGTATAAAAGTATGTGTAAATATACGTATATGTATATATTTTATACCTAGCATGTATTTGCCATTGCTTCTATGCTCTCTTGTGGTCACGTATTTTGGCCATTGTTTATGTGTCGTCACGAGAACAATATTATGTCTCCGCTTGTCCTTACTGACCATGTGTTCTCCTATGCTATCCAGCTGCCTAGCATCTTCTTATTAGGTCTTTCTCTTCAGTTTCCCTATCCTCACAATTTATTCTAATTATCTTCTTATGATGTGGGTTGTCTAATTCTGATGTGAGTGACCAGTTCTCATCGTGATTGGTCTCTTTCACAACATAAAGTGAGTTAACTTACATGTGCGCCCGCAGAACTACCTTTATTTCAGTGGTGGTAGCCAATGGTCAAATCACTGTACCGTTACCTCAAGGTTCCTGGGTCAGTCCTAGTAGAAGAGAGATTGTCTTGTAAAAGATTCAGCGCCGAACAAAAAGTAGATTTCGATCAAACCAAAATAGATGGCGCAAAATGGGAAATAGGTGTGTGTCTGAGTTATAACCTAAATGTTGTTAATATGGTAGCAGACATGTTGTATTATATTTCAAATTCAAGGAGATTGCTTAGGGGAAGCTACTGTTTTAATATTTTAAATGAGACAACATTTGGCAAGGACATTTCAGCGCTATATACGCCCATGGCAAATATGGGAAGTCACTTAACACTATTGACCATCTCATGGCAATTCATCAGCCAACTGGCTCTAGGATCGACCCACCTTAATGAAGTGGATCCTGGATATGTGCCTGGGTTTTTAAGGGTAGCTGGACAGATAAAACATCCACCCTGTGTGTAATTCGATCCCCAATAATATGAGCCTCATGCCGTATCCCAAACATACTTTAATGGCACACAAACCTAGTTCACAGCGTTTTACATTATTGCATATCCTATACTATTGCATATGCATATCCTTTACAAGACATGGCAGTCAGCCTCAACGTTGTTTGGCTATATGTGATTTCTTGGCAAATTTACATTCAGTAATTTACTAGTGCCGGCTTCCTGGCCTATAGGTTAGCGACTTTTCTCCGTGATCCCGTATACTCTCGTAAGTAACGCGACGACGGTAAAAATTAGCAGTGGTTCGAATCGCGTCGGTAACTTATGGGGTATGTGAGCCGGCCGCTCAGAAAGCAACGGCAAACTACTGAGCGTAATCTTGCCAAGAAGATCAACAATCAGCTGAAAGATGCTGATGTTGACAGCGATGTCCTGTAAAGGATATGCAAACAATTTACTAGTGTTTTCTGAACGTGTATGGGAACAGCTGTGTTTAGAACGCGATTTGCGGGATTACGAATAGCGTTCGTAAATCCTTCACCAATGAGCCGGTTGCTGTAAACATCACTATATGTACAGATACGTGCATTACCGTATCGCATGTTTTATTGTCGTCAAAGCTGAATTCAGTCATACTTCAGTGATGTGTATATACATGATCACAGTGTTCATAAATAATGCAAATCACTTGTAACTAAACATGTCCTACTAGAATGCAAGACTGTAGATAATTGCTCAATGTTTTGCATGTTCTTTGTTTATTTGTGTAAATACGGTAATTGGTATCTCTATATAATTAGTATCAAATGTAAAGACGTTATTAATCTTCAACACAAATGTACTACTAATTCCTGATGTTATTTCATGTCCCGAATGTCGAGAATTTTCCCCGAACGAGAATTTTACTGTTACATTCATTTTACTGTTTATTTGTTCAATGTAAATTCAATATTTTGTTTATTTAATTCGTTATTTCAGAGCCGCATACTGTTTGTTCTCTTCATTATTTGTTTTGTTCCTTTCGCAATAAAAGTGGAGAAAAAAACTTGCAAATATTGTGTTTTGTTTTATATCGTCACTTGGTCCGTGCAGAGGTATGTTTGGTGCTGGGAGTATGGGTGGCACTGAAATAGCATTCTTGCCTGCCGATATAGTGATCAGATGTTCGAGTTTCCGGGGTGGGGGATGAAATTGTCCTGGCTTCTAGGGTGCCCCGACATACAGAAAGTACAAGGGAATTTCATGGGAAATAAAGGCAGTCGGTGAGGTATTTACCATATCACCCATAGAGAACACTGGTATTTCTTAAATATCAAGAAAAGGGAAACAATGGTTATATCAAAGAACAAGACGACACCTAAATGTGGGATAACACATACACACATGCTATACTATACTATAATATACTATACTATACTATACTATACACAAAGAGGGGGATTGAGAAGGGAGCATTTAGTAAGAGATAAGGTAAACATAAACAGAGAAAAACATCTAGAGACACGTCAAGATCAATATCGGGCGAGGAGGCATAAAGAGAAAGCGATAGCGACCAACAAATAAAAAGCGAGGGAGGAGAGAAATACAGTTAGATATCAAGGGAAACAGGAAAGATATGGAAAGAGACACAGAGAGGATAATCTTGGTCCTGCTGAGACGAAGATGAATAAGAATGAGGAAGGAGGGACACGAGATGCTCTGATAAGAGGCAGCCTGGCGCACACACTCCCACGTTGTTTTTATGGTACTTTAACCTTCGAGCCGAAAGATCAGCTGCAAGTCCCGACAGGTCCCAGAAAAGGTCAGGCAGTCAGATGGTCTGACATGAAGTCAACAATAAAGAGCAAGTTACTTTGGAATTCACTGGCCGTCTCTCCCTTCCATCAGTTTAATCGGTTTTATATCGGCTAGATCCTTACACCAGCAGTGGAGCCAGACCAGAAGCAATAGGCCATCGCGCTAATCTTCAATACAATTATCACATCATTGACTGCAAGGGTTCCCAAGCTTTCACAGACAGCCGCCATCTTTCCTGCGAGACCATATCCATATCATTAATGAAAGAAACTTAGCGCAGCATCCGGCTAGATGTGGCAGCACGGCCCACGTCAAGAAAGAAAACAAAGAGACACTGCAATACAAGCCGAAAGAGAACAACATAAAAAGAGAGAAGTTGGACGGAAACAGGCCAATAAAAGCCAAACCAATACCCACAGATCAAGCTGAAAACAGCAAACCATCTATAAAGACCAAACAGTTTAAGAGCAACCCAGTGTCAACATTACAAACATCCCAGAGACGAATGGCAAGCTGATAGGAAAGACTCTCCGAGAGATGGTAGAAGAAAGAAAGGAACAACCCTAACGGACGAATCCTACTTAGGGCTACGCCCGGAGCCGTCACTGGCAGACTGAGAATTTCAACGGAAACCGCATAAGCTGACTTCACAGGCATGAAGCTATCACACGAGAAAACAGAAGTTAAACAGCGCAACAGGAAAGACTATAGGACCGCAAAACACGTACCTCAATTATAACTAACGCCTCATAAGGCAGGCTGAAGAGGTCGAATTTTTTTTTTATTTATATATATTTTTTTTTTCAAACGAACGAATGAATTATCCTATTTGGAAAACAATCACCTTCAAATTAATATCCTACTCACAGGGTTAGTAATCTGAGTCAAGGGTGGACCCTAATATAACTACTCTGTGAGATTGAACGGGGTAGGGATAATGGTAGAATTGAACGAAGTCCCCGTTCTGCTGACCTGAGATGATCAAGCCATTACCCCAGTCGAGTGTCGTTGGAGTGTCAAGAAGGCAGCATCATAATTCTGAGACCTTCAATGATCCACGTCCTTAGCGACAAGTTTAATTGCAGGAACGCTATGTCTGTTCTTTAACTGCAGTCCAATCTTTATCTTCCACCTCTCTATTTTTGACTGCGACTATCCCCCGACGGATCGATTGTGAAGGATGATATGATCAAATCTAGCAATCCCCTGGATAGTCATAGACATACTCACAGAACGCATTGCGGCTTTGGGTTGAATTGAGTCAAGAACCGACATCACAGCACTAGGGGCATTCCCATAAGTACTCCCCGGCCTTATCTTCAACAGCCAGCGAGGGGCCTCAATACTAATGATGTACCATCGCTGTCTGATGTGAGCCCGTACGGCCTTTCCTTGGAGTCCTGAATGTGATCCAGATCCTCTCTCTCTGGTCGCTCCCTGCAGCACCATTTTCTAGAGGTCGTGATGATCTATCTGTTCTTCTGTACTATACACACGACCCCAGTATTCCCCCACCACGTCTGACGTATCATGCACCAATACACAACCTATCAGTGCACCCCCAGCCAATCTGTCTGCCTGTTCGATTACTACCACATCATGTCCCGGGTGGAGGTGGAGGGGGGGGGGGGGAGAATCCAACCGATGCTCTTTATTATTTTGTTTTAAATTGTGGAAGCCTGCGATCCCACCGAAGCATGCCTGTCTTCATCTTTCGGATCATACTTTATGAGTCCGTTACAATCACGACATACGTGTGCCTGTTTGTTCTCCAGACAGCGGACCGCCTCTGTAACTCCCCCCCCCCCCACCCCCTTAGCGATCCTTCCAGCAATAAAGACTAATATAGCTAACTAATGTAGATGTGTATATACATATATAATGTCCACGAGCAAATCTACATACCAACCAAGGACCGTAGTCAACGATGAACCAATTGAACACGTCTCAAACTTTGAATATTTTTTATAAGTCTTCTTCTTCTTCTTCTTCTTCTTCTTCTTCTTCTTCTTCTTCTTCTTCTTCTTCTTCTTCTTCTTCTTCTTCTTCTTCTTCTTCTTCTTCTTCTTCTTCTTCTTCTTCTTCTTCTTCTTCTTCTTCTTCTTCTTCTTCTTCTTCTTCTTCTTCTTCTTCTTCTTCTTCTTCTTCTTCTTCTTCTTCTTCTTCTTCTTCTTCTTCTTCTTCTTCTGCGTTCATACTGACCTTTTTCGGATGTGATTGCGTTGTGCCCGTTTGCAGCAGAGCTGCGTTCTTGCGCCGTTAGGCCGACACATCCTAATTCTGCTGCCATTTGTTGACCGGGTTAACCTTCCCAGGAGTTTCTTAGGACGTTTGACTCTCACTGTTGTGGTGTCATCCCCCATCCCAGCTGGCCCACTTAGAACAGCCGAAAACATCCTGGTCAGCCCTCAAGGGAAGGCAGGGGCTGATCATGGGCATTCTCCACCATCCAAGGAGGCTTCCATAATTGCAGAGCCGACACACAGCGCTCTGGTACTGGGCTCACCTAAGGAGTCGTCACTTTCTGCACATGGCTGCTTAGCCTCACTTCCGTTTATTGAGCCTTCCAGTCACCACAGGCTGTTCCCTCGAAAACCAGAAGAATGCAGTCTACAGATGACATCCACAATGTGAGCTTTCGATTCGCACTTTCCACTTAATGGAATTACTATCCAAGCAATAATCCATTTCGTGCCACTAGGACACTTTTTCCACCTTTTATGAAGCCCAAACAGTGAGCTTTCGATTCGGACTTTTCACGTAATGGATTTGCTATCCAAGCAATATTCCATTTCGTGTCACTAGGACACTTTTTCCACCTTTTACGAAGCCCACACAGTGAGCTTTTGATTCGGACTTTCCACGTAATGGGTTTGCTATCCAAGCAATATTCCATTTCATGCCTCTGGGACGCTTTTGTAACCGACATACCTGTGGTATGAAGTGTGGCAGTCTAAATACATCTTCATGCACCTTTAGATGTCAACCTGAATGTAGTTAAAGTAAGCTGTAGTAAACTTGAGCTTGTTGATATTGTAGCAGAAAGTATTAGCTAGGTGTGCAAAGCTACAGCACGCTTGAGCATCAGGATGGAATGAGGAGAAAGATGCTCAAGTCGTGACGTAGTTTGTTGTTAGGGCAGTCAGTAAACATCTAGGACTAGAGGAGAGAAGTCACCATGATTATGGAATTGTAATAGGATTGTTGTAGTGGTCATCAATTGGAAATAAAACTCCATTTATATTCAACTAACAAAACTCGTTAGTCCTTTCTGTGTGTGCTTTGTTATAAAGGACAAAATGGTGCCCACGAACCAGGATTCCTAGTTGGATTGTCGCGGAATCTCAAAACACTGTCTACATCGACACATCGAAGTAACACGTCGAAGTAGCTACAAAATTTTGAAGATCTTTGTTCTGCTCGTATCAATTGCCCGGAGACAGGATTACGGCACGGTTCTACACTTATATTGAACGTTAAAACGAGTGTGATAAATGGCCACTACGTCGTCTGTGGGAGTTACAGCAGCCAAAAGCCCGGCTAGGGGTGGTTGTCTGTAAGTATTCTTCAGTGAACCTCGCTGTACGGACCTGCTATCAAGAATCCTAGCTGTACAGGCAGTTGTTGTCAGGAGAGGTATGAAAACCGGCTTGCCATAGCGGGTTGCGGTGCGATTGTTACCATCCTACTGAGCAAAAGAATAGGAACAATCAGCACGTTTTCTCGGGCTCCTGCGAAACAAGAGGCTCAAGAAGAAGAAACTTGAAAGCAAATATAGTCAAGTAGAGACGTTATACTGAGAGAATAGTATCTACTGTGCATCAAGATCGCCTGGAGCGAACTGAAAGCCGTTGAATCGTGACCTTGAATAAGTCAAACAAGTCAATCGCTCATTTGAAAAATAAGAAGAAATGAGAAGGCTTTCAACAGAAGTGATGTTGTTAGGGAACCCTCGGAGGTGGTTGGGCGGACTGGGCTGCCAACCTGCTGAAGAGGGGACCCAAAGTTAAATCGCTTTACTGAGCTACTCCAGTTTTTTCAAGACGTCGCTTTGATGTGCCCTGTTATAGGGTGAAAAGAAGCCAGAAATCTGGTAGGGGCCCGACCAGGGGCTGAAGTTACTGAAGCGTTCGAAGAAGAAACTCCCTGAAGTACGTGATCGGTTGGAGGAGCATTTCAACTAACACAGACTCCTAGCGTTTGAGTTCTAACTGACAAGAAAACTTTCAGCGAACATAGAGGAATCCGTCTGTCTTGGATCGGGAGCAGAGATAATGGTAATTAGTAAACCTTAAATATCATTTTAGATACCATTGACTGCTTGAACAATTCCTATTGTGTAAAGTAAATACGATCATATCTTTAAATTAGCTGGTTACAAATGTAAATTTGATTTTATTAGGGTATACAGAAGTATTTCAGCATGACAGAACAAGATTCATTGGCACAAGTTTTGACGGGGGTAGGAACAGTGATAGATAGACTTAACACAGTCACGAAACAACAAGGAATGGCAACTGAAATTGTTAAGTTTAGCGGACAGGCAAGAGATTTTAAGAAGTGGGTAACTTCCATAGAGAAATATGCATATTTGGTGTCAGCATCAGATGAAGAGAAAATGAAACTTGCTTATCAAGCAGCAACAGAACCGGTTTCAGATCATATCAGAAGAAAATTAGAGGCTAGAGTAGATGAGACATGGGAACAGTTCAAAGACGACCTGGCCCATAAGTACGCGGAAATAACGGACCCACAACATGCATTTTCGGTGTTAAGACAGTCTAAACAAAACACTGGTGAGACGGTACAATTGTTCAGCGATAGGTTGATTAACTTGGCTGAAGAGGCATTCTTAGGACAGAATGTACGAGGAGAAGAGGTGGAGAGGATGTTAGTCGGGATTTTTGTAGATGGCATAAAATCCGATGGACTGAAGTTTAAGCTGATGAGAGAAAACCCCGAGAGGTTATCACAAGCTGTAGATATTGCGGTACAAGAAGAAAATTTGAGACGTAGATTTAGATTGAGAACAGGACGAGAAATAGGAACTAGTCGAGAAGACAGGATTGAAGAGCCTATGGAGATATGACAAACAAGGTTCGGATGGAATAGGAGAGGAAGTATACAGACGTTACAAGGTAGTAATAGAAATGCTTATGATGGAAGTAGACAAAGGAGATATCCTACAAGTGAGACAGTAGGAAACACAAATAACACAAATATAGTCTGTTGGTTTTGTGGTCAACGCGGACACGCGTTTCGCGTCTGTGGTAACAGGCGTGTCCAGTCGAATACACAAAGTAGAAATGGCAATAGCAGGTTGAATAGGAATGTTGAAGATAGACACAGAAATTTTACAGGTACAAGAACGCAGGAAAACCGGCGCCCTACCTATTAAATAGGACCTGTAGTAGGAGGGAAAATAACAAGGTCCCAAGAATTAAAGAATATGTTAATAACAGGTATAGTAGAACGAGTAGAGAATACTTTCAACTAGATGAAATCAAACAGTTTACAGAAAATAAAACAGATCCTAGCTCATGTATAATAGAAATAGGAAAATATAGATTTCGTACATTAATTGATTCAGGAGCTCAGGTTAGTGTAATTAAAGAAAGTTTTTTATATAAAATAATGAGAAATTGTAGAATATTTAAGAGTCATAATAATCTTCACTCTGTTACAGGACAGAATTTACAAGTAATTGGACAAACAATGATCAATTTTAAATTAGGAGGGATCAACGTAAGACATCTTTTTCATGTAGTGAAAGATTTAAATAGAAATATGCTTATAGGAAGAGATTTTTTAAATAAAAAATGGAATAAGACTTTTCTTTGATTTACACAAATTAAAATTCAAGGACGTATATGTAGATATGGAAGAAGACATGCATATATCAGCACTAGTTAGAGTTAAAATGTCTACGACGTTAAAACCACAGTCGGTTAATTTGATACAAGCAAAGGTAAAGAGAAACCCATATTATGTGGCAGGACACACAGTTAGAATCACTGAATTGCAAAAGGAAGTAATTGATGAGCCTGGTCTAGAAGTCCCGGATGGAATAATATCATTAGATAAACACTTAACCTTTCCAGTAATGATTATTAACAATACAGGTAGAGAAATTAGACTATACAGAGGATGTGTAATAGCCAAACTAGAACATAACATTAGTGACATATTAGTAACAGATAGGGTAAAAATGCCGGGAAAAAACTATTCAGAAACTCCTACTGAAAGAATTAATAACAGACGCAGACGCGGAAGAAAAGGGAACGTGCAGAAGGATGAATTGATCCATCCATTCAGAAGAATTATAGCCTAAATACATTCATTAGACAAAATGACAAGGGAACAAGAATTGTTGGCACAGTTAAAAGCTCCACCAGAAAATAAGGAAGTATTAGAACAACTTATAAAAGAAAATCACGATGTATTCGCAATTAATGAATTAGAATTGGGAAGGACAAAAACAGTTACAATGGAAATAGATACGGGAGATCATCCACCAATTAGTTTAAAACCGTATAGAACTCCCTTAAGGATTAGAGAAATTGTTGAAAAGGCAATAGAAGATATGTTGAAAGCAGGAATAATAACAAGATCGAAGTCAGAATGGTCATCTCCGATTGTAATTGTGACCAAACCTGACGGTTCACATCGATTCTGCTGCGACTACAGGGCGTTGAACAAAATCACTAAGAATGTAGCGTACCCATTGCCGGTGATTGATGATATTTTGGGGTTGCTTAATGGCTCTACATTTTTCACAACACTAGACGCAAGATCAGGATTCTGGTGTATCCCGATGTCGGAAGATGCTCAAAAGAAAAGTGCTTTCTGTACTCATATGGGTTCTTACGAATTTTTACGAATGCCATTCGGGGTTCGAACGGCTCCATCTCACTACATACTGTTAATAAATGAGGTATTAGAGGGTATGCAAAAGTTTGCATTGGCATACATAGACGACATTCTAATCTATACAGCAGGGGATGTGGATGATCACTTAAAACATGTAAGATTAGTATTCGACAGATTAAGAGTACATGATGTTAAATTGAAGCTTAGTAAATGCCAGTTTTTAAAAACAGAAACAAAATATTTGGGGTATATTATTAATAGAGACGGAATTAAACCAGACCAAGACAAGATAAAGGTTATTAAAGAGTTACCTCCTCCAACTAACGTAAAAGAAGTGCGTGCGTTTATTGGAACCTGCGGGTATTATAGGCGCTTTATTCCAGGGTTTTCAAAAATAGCAGAACCTATTACTAATTTAACGGGCAAATACGCTAGATTTAGGTGGGATGATGAGTGTCAAAAAGCGTTCGAGTTTTTAAAAAACAGCTTAACAGTGGTACCACTATTGACGCATCCAGATTTGAATAAACAGCTAGTACTATATACAGATGCTTCCGATAATGCTATAGGAGCCTGTTTGGTTCAACCATATGAAGGAAAAGAATCTGGAATACCAGGGGTTAAAAATGAAAGGCCAATTTATTTCTTGTCTCATAAACTTAGCAGGTCTCAGCGCAAATGGTCGACTATCGAGAAAGAGGCTTATGCTATTCATTATGCTCTACAGAAACTTAACTACTATTTACATAACGCAAATTTTGTTATTAGAACTGACCACATGCCTTTAAAATCTTTGTTAGAAGCTCCAGTGCAGAACAGGAAAATACAGACGTGGGCATTGAATCTACAGGGATACAATACAAAAATTGAATACATACCAGGTAGGATTAACACATGTGCTGATTTATTGTCTAGGATCCCGTATCCGCCGTCATCAGGAGACACAGAAGATGAGGGTGAACCGGAGATAGACGACCGAAACTGGCAAGTTAATATATTAGATTCTGCCATAATAAACAGAGAAGATTTTGAGAGTTTACCATCGGATCAAGAGTCTGAACCTAGAGCAGAAGACCCATATTTAGCACAATTTAATATGAAAGAAGAACAAGAATTAGATCCAAAAGTCTTACAAATAAAACAGAAATTAAAAGAAACGGAGGAGAATAAATATAAGAAGAATTATTTAGTTTTGCAAGAGGATGAACAGTTATATTATATGAGTGAAAGGAACGAACAGCTAAGGAAATATATTCCAAAACATTTGGAAAATGAAGTTTTAAAAGCATATCATGATGAGAATGGTCATCTCGGTCGTGATAAATTAGTGAAAGCACTTACGAGTAAATAGTATTGGCCGAACTTATTTAAATCTGCTTGTAAATATATAGATACGTGTGAAAGATGCAGATTAAGTGTCCCTTACAAGATACAGATATTCCTCAGTTTCCAATGCAAAAAATTAGTTTAGATATATCGGGTGCTCACCCTAGAACATTATCAGGGAACGTGTATTTAATTCATATGGTAGACGTCTATAGTCTTTGGCCGGAAGTTTATGCAATCCCAGATAAGAGCGCAGATACTGTCATTAATATTTTTTTACAAGAATTCGTACCAAGATTTAGTTGTCCACAGATTGTACTCACGGATAATGGTAAAGAATTTGTGAATAAGAAATTCGAAAAGTTATTAAAAGATTTGAATATAAAACATATAAAGACCTCATACTACAGACCTTCTTCAAATGCTAAGAACGAACGACAACATAGGACATTATACGATATTATAGCAAAGATTGTTGATGAACATGAAAAAGATTGGGATCTGTTCCTAGGACCCGCGCTTAATGCTATACGCACAAATCAAAATGAGAGCACGGGGTTTTCACCATTCTATTTAATACACGGGAGAGAACCAATACTAAATATAGATAATCTGTTAAAACCAAGACGGAAATATATGGGGGAAGACTTTCAAGAGACCATCATACAAGAAATGCATAAAGCACACGTAAGATTAAAGAATAATATAAATAAAGCTAGAGAAAGACAGAAAAAGTACAAAAACGTGAATACAAAATTACAGGAGTTTAAAGTGGGTGGTAGAGTTTATTACAAGAAGCATAGAAGGAACTCTAAGTTTGATGCTCGTTGGGTCCCAGGTTATTACGTTTTGGAAAAGCTAGGAAATGTATCGTATAGTATCAAGAACCAGATCACGGGACATGTGGCAAGGGCACACGTGGAACACTTAAGAAGAGATGAGGATGAGAAGGGAAATAATAATTATAATAATAATTATTATTCAGACACCGGATACTTAGATGAACAAGTCGTCAGAGGAGCTACAATAACCCCAGCTTTTAGAAAAGATCCAGTACAAAATTAGTTAATAACAACTCCAATGTGCGATGATACTCAAGAACAGACAATGCCGAAAACGATAGAAGAAGAAAATGTAAATGGGGATCATTATGATAGTATAGAATCTATGGAAGAGGAAATAGGTGCTCCATTTAAGAATACTAGACAAGCAACGAAAAGAAGAATGGATAAACAAAGAGAAAAAGAAGTAAAAAGACTGAGAAGAATTAGAGATTATTCAACAAGCGGTGAAGATATGCCTCTACTAGAAAGGTCCTTAAGAAAGAATGGTAGACAAATTAGATGGGATATCTTCTCTTTTCGTTCATCCGGAGTGTTTTTTTTTCTGATGTGATTGCGGTGTGTCTGTTATGCGCCCTTGGGCCGAAACCCGTAGGCCAACACATCGACTTTAGCGTGCTTTTTTGACCAGGTAGTATTCCTGGGAGACTCTCACTTTTGTGGTGCCATCTACAAACATGCTGGCCAAGTTAGAACGGTCGAAGACAACGGTCATCCCTCAAAGGAAGGCAGGGACAGTCCATAGCAATTTCCGCCATCCAAGGTTGCTTCCATAGTTGCAGGGCCGACACATAACGCCCTGGTTCTGGGCTAGCCGAGGGAATCGTCACGTCCTGCTCATGGCTGCTTTAAATCCTCACTTCAATATATTGGTCATTTTGTTTGCCCCGGGCCATTCCCGCACAAACCAGACAGGTTTGCAGACGGTATCCACTCAGCGAGTTTTCGGACATGTGCTTGTCGTTGCGCCCGTCGGAGCTGTTCCAGGCACGACAGACATTCGGAAAACTACCTAGTCAGAGCTGTTCCGAACAAGAGCGGCATTCGGAAACTAGCTAGTCAGAGCTGTTCCTAGCACGAGAGACATTCGGACGAGACGTTTCACTCGGACGTAAATGCGTAGTGTCAATTTTTAGTTTGCCACCCGTAGGACGACACTTCCGGCTTCCGGCGGGCATTTTTTAATGAGGTTAGCCTTCCTCGGGTTTCGAGACTATTGTTTCGGCTTCCACACAGCAAGCTTTCGCTTCGGGCTGCCACGTAATGGATTCGCAAGACAGGCGTTCCATTTCGTGTCAACGGGACAATTTTCCACCTTTGACTACACTCACTCCATGAGTGTGGTTACAGACTATCGGACGTCTGCGAGACGTGCGACCGAGGTGGTTTTCCACCTTTTTTACTCACTCACGAGGTAGGCTACATGTGCTGCCGGCTCAGCACCTTACCTCCGTGCGTCTGTGGGCGAGCAACGGTCAGGCCCTTTCATCCGGGGATACCTCATATCCCCCAGCTAAGAGCCATCGAACGAATCTGCGCTGAGCATGTGGCGTTGTCAGCACATCATCACAATTTTGATGTAGGTTTGTGTCGGCCAGGCTCTCACTTCCGAGAGTTTATGGCTTAGAGACGTTCAGCCATACACCTCGGATGGGAACCTTAGAGGTTATGCCCGGACTGAGATTTAGGGATCGTTTGCCTGATTTTGACTGCTATCCTCAGTCTTACCTGCAGAGCAGCAGGTTGTGTCTCTCTTAGTCTGGTCCCTATCCCACGAGCCGTCCGATATGTAGTTTTCACCCATCGGCAAGCACATGGGGTCGATGGGACACGCAAGCTCCCCCACCACGGCAAGGTGGAGACACATCGGGGGAGCGTTAAAGGGTTTAAAGTGTACTCATTCCAATTACGGGGCCTCGATAGAGTCCCGTATTGTTATTTTTCGTCACTACCTCCCCATGCCGGGAGTGGGTAAGTTTCGCGCCTGCTGCCTTCCTTGGATGTGGTAGCCGTTTCTCATGCTCCCTCTCCGGAATCGAACCCTGATTCCCCGTTACCCGTTACAAACATGGTAGGCATGTCACGTACCATCGACATTTGATAGGGCAGACATTTGAAAGATGCGTCGCCGGCACGTAAGGCCATGCGATCAGCACAAAGTTATCCATAGTCACCAGTGGGAACGCCGCGCCCCGCGAAGGGCAACGACGATTGGTTTTGAACTATTAAAAGCGCTCTTTCCGCGAGGGTCGGAGCTTGGTAAGCATGTATTAGCTCTAGAATTGCCACAGTTATCCAAGTAGGATCGTGTCATCTAAGGAACCTCGACTGATTTAATGAGCCATTCGCGGTTTCACCGTGAGACAGTGTGAACTTAGACATGCATGGCTTAATCTTTGAGACAAGCATATGACTACTGGCAGGATCAACCAAATATCTATCGGACAGACGGACTATTCACGCACACGCAAGCCAAGAGTAGCATCGCTAAAGCGCGCCCTCCCGGTACAAGGTGATACATGCAAAACCACTGGACGCCTACCGACGAGCTTTCAAGCTACGCCGGCAGGACTAACCGAAAAAAAAAAAGCTATACCAGCTTACTGACTGCAGGCCCACTACTCATCGAAAGAGAGTGGGCGCTTATCGAGACTTTGTCGAACGGTCGTACAAATTTTGCTCTTTTGCCCGCTCAAACCACGACCCTGGCTGCACGATGCGGTTACATTCTTGAAACGCCTGCCTCGCTAACTCACGTTGGCTGGGAAGATCCCATTTTGGTGCACCTCACACAGCCATCCGAGACAACGAACGCTAGACGCGGAACTGATCTAGCGAACCAGACCAGCCCCACAGATGGGATATTGAACGGAAGAAATTAGCGGCTGCTAGCGAGAGACATACAGATGAAGAAGAGGAAATGGATGAAAAGTCAGAATCAAATAGTAGTATGGAAGAAACTAATAAGTTATACGAAGAAGAAGATATTGGTGTGGAGATAGCACTTATTCAAAGAAACTTGGAGTTATTGAAGAAGTGGAAACGTAGGAAGTAAATGAATAGAAAATACTGCAGATAGCAAGAAATAAGTTTCATGATTTAAAAAGGAAAGAGATACTTGATGAAGTATATGAGACAGTGGAAATGGAAAAGGCTTCTATTGATACTTTTCATAAATGGTTTTGAGGAGTAGTTAGGCATTAAGATAACTAATATAGATGTAAATTCGAGTGAAGCATATATTTTTTTTCCTCTCTGTGATGTATTTGCTGATCGATTTAATGTTTCAACTTCTTGAGTTTTCTTAGATAGATAAGTTAGTCAATGGTACAGCAGGTAGATGTACTCTATAGTAAATAGACAAGTTTTTTTGGTGCTAGAAATACCGTGATTAATGGTAATGATTAAGAAGTTGCTACAAATGAAGGGGAAACAATTGGTGTGCCGAACCACAAGTTCTATTGGTAGATAGTACGGTCATTGTTGGTTAATGACTTTTATTGAGAGAACAGATATTGTTTTATGTTAGGAATTGGTCTGTAGGTAACAGATATATATACTTGGCAGTGAGTTGTTTTGTTTTCTCGGTTATAAAAATAATGGAATGACTTGTGTGAATAGATATGTGTTACATTGGTTCGTATAGGAGGCCAAGGTTGCTGGGTCACTTTACGTAGTTAATTCTAAGTGAATTGTATTTTTTTTTTGAAAACCTTCTCTTTAGCGAGAAGACAGTTGTTTTTATTGAATTTGAGCTTTTAATGCCTCATATATAATATGTTTTTTTGCTTGATTTGGTCCTGTAAAATGATTGTTATTATTTGATTTTAGAATAGGATTATTGTGTTCTTAGACTTTTGCGTACAAACTATTGGTCCGTAAAAGAGACCAGTAGTGTTAGGTAATACTAGAATATTTTCTTCTGATTTGATAGAATGCATGTTATATTATTTTAAAATGTGTTTTTCTTTGAATGAGTTGACATCTTTAGTTAATATGAGGGGAAACATAAATATGTATAAAAAACTATTTGGGGGGTATGATGTCCTGTTTTGATTTTATTTCGCTTCACTCATAATTTAAATAAGTTGTTTTGTGTGTTAGGTTACCTTGTTAGTAAATATGTTACAAATTTAATTAAGTAAGTTTAATTTTCAAATAATTATGGTGTTGGCTAGAATAAAGAAAATACATGGGGCTTTATTTAAGACCCTTCGTTCAGAAAAGAGTTAATAAAACTACTGAGGGCTAATAGAGAGAAACATTCTCTTTGTGAATATTAAGTTGCTGTGATAATCGGCATGAAGAGGTTCTTATGGATATGAAGTATTAGAAACATAGGTCGGGGATGGCTATGAGAAAGTAAAATAGGAGCTGCATTAAAGTCAGCATTATGTGAAGATATAAGGTTGGGCATATAAAAAAAAAGAAGAAGGGGGGGGAGGCTGTGAATGGCAGCATATAAGCTGAGGTATATATAGATAGACAAGGAAGCATATCATGGGATGTGAGGGGGTAAGATATAGGAGCTGTGAAAAATCAGCGTTAATTAATTTAAAATGTTCATGGAATATGAACATTGGTTCGTGGTTGGAGATGAGATATCAGAAATATAGACAAGGTTGGGGATGGCAATATAAATGTTGAATATATATATGTTGAGAAAACTTAGAGCAACTTAATTTATAGTAAACGGATATGTATTTCATAGAATATATTTTAGAAAAAACTTTCTACAAATGTTTTTTCGTGGGAAAGAGAGGTAAATGGGATTGTGTTGACTATTCATTCATTATACTTCTTGTACTTTTCACAAACTGGGTGCGCACCCCTTCTTTACTTTTTCTAACTACATTGTTTCTGTCTATCCTGTGTTGTGAAAGAGTGAGGAATTTCATAATGTCAAATGTACGATAACGATTTATACGAGCTGTTCTTATGATGTATATATTTTGTAAAGGAACCAAGAACGAACAAGAAATGTATAGTGGTTTACTATATGGCAGGGGAAAGAGTTACGAATAGATTGTTGGTTTGGGGGAAGATTAGAGGGGTTGTGAGAGGTAAGGAAAGAGAGGGAATAGAATAGAGGGATTAGGAGTAAAGACTTTTTTAAGGGAAAAAGTCTTTTCAAAACATAGGAAGGTGTAGCAGAAAGTATTAGCTAGGTGTGCAAAGCTACAGCACGCTTGAGCATCAGGATGGAATGAGGAGAAAGATGCTCAAGTCGTGACGTAGTTTGTTGTTAGGGCAGTCAGTAAACATCTAGGACTAGAGGAGAGAAGTCACCATGATTATGGAATTGCAATAGGATTGTTGTAGTGGTCATCAATTGGAAATAAAACTCCATTTATATTCAACTAACAAAATTCGTTAGTCCTTTCTGTGTGTGCTTTGTTATAATATCTCCATAGAGCTTGTCCTCAAATGAAGCAGGCGTGGGCCAAAATATCTTTCTCTGTTCTACATATATTGGGCACTCCTGCAGCAAATGTTTAGCTGTCATTTTACCAGTTCCACAATTACATTCATCGGTATCTTCTATCTTTAGTTTATTGAACAAGTGGTGATTCAGCCTGTTATGTCCTGTGCGGAGTCTGAAGATTGCTACATGTTCTCTTCGGTCGAGTTTGTAATATGCATCATCCTTCTGATGGCCTGGATGCTCTGATTCCCATTTGGTTCTATAAGTGCTTTTTATCAACCTCTTTGCCTCATTATAGGTTATGTCTATGTCAGGCTGTGGTAATCGTCCACCCTCTTTTGCTAGTCAGCCTCTTCATTTCCAGGTATACTGCAATGTGATGGGATCCACTGTATTACAACTTTTTTGGATTTCTGGCATAGACCATGGAGTGCTGCTCTAAGGTCAGTTAGTTATGTACTGTTTTTGCTCTTCAGTATTGAGACAGCTGACTTTGCATCTGTGAAGATAGCTATTTGCTTCTCTTTATTTTCCTCCATCAAGAGCATTTCTGCTGCAGTTTTCAAAGCCTCTACCTCCGCTTTGAAGTTACTTGAAAATTTTCCAGTTGCCACTGACTGTGTTTTTATCACTCCATTTTGTTAAATTAAGGAGAATTCCTCCTCCTCCATTTTTAATTGAATCGTTGGCTGATCCATCTGTATATGCATGGGTCCAATTGCTGCTTGGGTAATGTTCTTTTATGTAATTGAGGGTTATTTTTCTTCTTTCGGTTTCATTCTGAGTGTTCTTTTTCTCAATACCAGGAATGTTTTCTATCATCTCAGGCAGTTGCTGCTGTCTCCAAGCTGGGAAGTTGTGTGCATTGTAAATGGGCTTGACTGTTGATATGTTAAGTATGGGATCTGCCCTAATCTTTCGTTTTGCAGTTTCTACAAAGTTGCTACTCTTCAGTCTTCCTTTTCCAAAACCATTAAACCTATTATACATAGGGTGGTCTGTCAATCTTCTAAATGTTTCTGCTTGTTGCTGGGCTCTGCTATCTCTTCTGTCCTGCATTGGTTGTAAACAAGTGATCTTTTCTCGTTTATTAATAGGCGTTGTCTTCAGGCTTCCAGTTATGATTCGCATTCCTTGGTTTTGGACTCTACTTATTTTGTTAAAGTTTGACTTAGCTGCTGTTGCCCAAGCTGCAATGCCATATTCCAGTACTGGCCTCACCCGTCCAATATATAACTTCTTGAGAACTTTCTCACCTGCTCCCCACGTTGTACCAGCAAGCTTTTTCATGAATGCCATTCTCTGCCTTGCTTTTGTTCGATTTTTCTCAACCTGTGTCTTCCATGTCAGGCGACGATCAAAGGTGACTCCTAGATAGTTTGGATTTTCTTCATGGCGCAATATTTTTCCATTCAATACCAGCTTAGGTTGCTAAGTTTTATTTGAGAGGGAGAACACTGTGCATGTTGTTTTCTCCTCACTTATCTTCACTAGCCATGATTTTGACCAGTCCTCTAGCGCTAATAAGGCTTGCTGTATTCTGCTGTTAGCTGTACTAATATATTCTTCAGATGTCAATATGGCTAGGTCATCTGCAAAGGAGGATGTGTGTACTCTGGCTGGAAAATTTTCCGTGATGTCATTTATATATGCTAGGAATAATGTTGGTGAAAGAACTCCTCCTTGGGGGACATCTTGCTCCAACAGCATCATTTTGCTTGTTTGTCCTTGTACTTTTTTCCTGGCAGTTCAGTTCTCAAGGTAGTGGCTGATCCATTTATACATTTTTCCACAAACATGCATTTTTTGCAGTTTTACTTTCAGTCCTTCCTTCCATACTTTATCAAATGCTTTTTCTAAATCTATCCAGACTGCTAGTGTGTGCTTTTTCTCTTGGAAGGCATCCTCTATTTCCTGAGCTATATAGGTTATTTGATCTTCAGTGGATCTGTACTTTCTTAATCCTGCTTGGTGTGGTGTTAAGAGTTTGTTTTCTTCCAGATGCCATGTTAGACTGCCATTGATAATGCGTTCCATTAATTTTCCTACACAGCTATGTAGACTGATAGGTCGATAGCCATTTGGTTCTTCCAGGTCTTTTCCTTTATTTGGGACTGGTAATAGTATAGCTTCCTTCCATGCCTGTGGGAATATTCCTCTCTTCCAGCTGTTATTTAGGACTGCTAGTAGTTTCTTCTTTGCCTTGGTGCCTAGTCCTATTAGCATTTCATTTGTGATTCCATCCTTTCCTGGTGATTTCTTCTTTTTTAGGGTATTCATTGCCTGTTCCATTTCTTCCATTTATAGATTTGCCATCATATATTCTGCTGCTGTCTCTGTATTTCTATGATGTATCTGTTTGTCTTTGATTGCTTTCTTCTGTTCGGTTGTAATATCAATGTGGTTTGCATTTGCATAGTGTTCCATTAGTGCATTTGCAGCCTTTTTTCCTGTAAGCAAGGCATTTCCTTGTTTAATTGTTATTTGTTTGTTTCTAGGTCCTTCATTGTTCATGGCTTTCACTAGTTTCCATAGTTTGTTTCCATCCCTGTCAAAATTCAGGTTTTCTGTTTTTTCCCTCCAACAATCTCTTGTTGTTTGATTTACTGTTCTTTTATATTTTGCTGAGATGGCTTTGAGAGAGATGTTCACTTCAATTGTTTGTTCTCTCTCTCTCTCTGCTGTCTTCCTGGCATCTTCAACTTTGTCCTCCAAACTTTGTAGTTCTTCAGTCCAGTATGGTTTGTAATTTTTCCTCGCTCCTCTTGGAATTAACTCAGTAGCTGCCTGTATTATCGCTCTGCTTAGACTTTCCACCATTTGCTTTATGTTGCCATATCGTGTATTTATGTTTTCACAATATTTGTCTGTTAGTATGGCAAATCTGTCCCAATCTGCTCGTTTATAATTCCAGCGGGGCAAGGGCTTTTGCTCCTGTGGAACATACTCCATATTCATTACAAGCTTGATTGGTCTGTGGTCACAACCTGCTAATTGGTCCAGCACATGGCGATCGATTTTGTGGAGGATGTCTCCTGTGCAGAAAGCTAAGTCTGGAGTAGAAGTGGTAAGCCATCTTCTGGAGTAGAAGCTCGGTGTGTCATCCGCTTTGTTGAGTAGATGAAGATTTGAGTCTATTTCCCAGTCCTCCAATTCATCTCCTCTTTTGTCAGTATCTGCGTATCCCCATATTTCTGAACGGCTATTAAAGTCTCCGACAATAATGCAATTTGTGTCAGTTTTATTTTCATGTTTGAGAGTGCAAGGTCCTTATCTGCTGGGCTATACAGATTGTAGATTCTTATTTTCACTTCCTTTATCATTATATCAACACCCATAATTTCCGTTTGGTTGTCAGAGATCACAGATACTTCGATGCAAGGTGTATTTCGTGTAAGTATTAGAACTCCTCCTTTGTGTCATTCGCGGTCGAAACGTGTTGCCTGATATCCTTTGACTGAGAATTTGCGATTGGCGTTGAGGTGTGCCACATCTATTCTATCTTTATGAAGACGCTGTGGTAGGGAGACTTTCTTCTTGTAAACTTCTTCGGCATTGCACTGTAGTATATTGAGTGTCCGGGGTATTTGGTCAATAGCTCTTAACCTACTCCTCTGTGCCTTGACTCCACAGCACAGGGGAAGGTGACCACCAGTACTCATGGGTGGACCCCCTCGAGGCAGGGGGCCCGGCACTATCGCCGCCTGATGGGACTTCGCGGGATTAGCACCATAACGATTAATTTTGATTTGTGACATCATGAATTAAGTTACGTTGCACTGCTTTGTCAAGCCTGTGGCTCAGTACATCCGATTTCGACAAGCATTTATTCGTGGCGCTTTCCCTAGCCTTTGACTGTCCCCAGTCTACCTACAAGGCAGCAGGTTTGTGTGTCTCTTGGTCTGGTCCCTCTCCCTTGACCTGTCCGACATGGGTGGCCCTACCAGTAGCTGTGCTACCGTCGGCATAGCTCTTGGGGTCATTGGGACGCACAAGCCCCTCTACCTCGTCACGGTGGACACACAGCAGAGGGGTTTTCTACCTTTGATGATGCCCGCACAATGAGCTTTTGATTCGGACTTTCCACGTAATGGATTTGCTAGCCAAGCAATATTCCATTTCATGCCTGTGGGACGCTTTTGCTACCAACTCAGCTGTGGTATGAAGTGTGGCAGTCTAAGTACTTCTTCATGCACCTTTAGATATCAACCTGAACGTAGTTAAATTAAGCTGTGGTCAACTAGAGCTTGTTGATATCTCCATAGAGCTTGTCCTCAAATGAAGCAGGTGTGGGCCAGCATATCTTTCTCTGTTCTACATATATGGGCACTCTTTAGCTGTCATTTTACCAGTTCAAATTTTTGAAACATTATCAACAATAATGGGGCTATTTAGAAGAAATTTGACACTGGCTGGTCATAGCACTACAGGGATTAGTTGAGTTGAGTTAAGAACCGACATCACTGCACTCAGGACATTCCCATACGTGCTCCGTCCCCTCGTTCAACAGCCAGCGAAGAGTCACACTACTAATCGTTCCCACCGCTATCTGATTAAAAGTTCTCCTGGTCCTCCCTCTCAGTTTTGAGATTCTTCAAGAACCCCTGCCGATCCCCCGCAATGTCATTCTTTCCACATTTGGGTTCTCAATCTGTTCCTCTGCCTTCTCCACCTGGTCCCACAAGCGCACGACCACCTCCCCCCTGTCCATAAGCAAAATTCCACCAAGAGGTGCCTTCCCTGCTAGCCTATCAGCCTGTTCATTCCCTCGTACACCCACATGGCCAGGGCAAAATATCCATACAATTCTCACGATCTGTGACCTTTGAAGCGACGAGAGCCATTCCACACGAAACATTCCTTTCTCCACCTTACTAAGCATACTCTTTGAATCCGTAATGAACACAACGTGTGTTGCAGTAGTCTTCTCTAGCCACCGGAATGCTGCTGATACTGCCTCCACCTCCATTCTCATTCTGGAGGTCGTAGTCTCATATGCCAGACTCTCCTTTTTCAAGACTCGCCCATTAGCCTTTGCAATAAAGCTCCAGCCACTATGTCTGTTTCTCACCACTGACTCATCGGTGTAGATGACTATGTCACCCTGATGTGTGTTGCTCTGGATCAGCTGTTGCACTTCAAACTCAGTGCGGCCCGCTGCCCATTCTCTGCACTCACGACCCAGTGTTATTATTACATTGTACCAGTCCGTCATGTCTTCCGGAACTTCCACCCACTCTCTTGATCACACACCCGACTTATAGAAAGTTCTGCCTGTGCCACCAAGGACCTGCCTCGTCTTAGTCTATGACCCTTAACTAGGAGTTGGAAAACTCCGATTATAAACCCCCAAGTTAAGGTTGACCACCAAAAAAAAAAAAAAATTGCTTCTGAGATTAAAACGCATTAAACACCCCTGACACAACAGCAGCAAGCAAGTTAAAGTAACATGTTTGATGAAATGCGTATTTCCCGCTGTAACAAGTGGATGTAAGTCGTGGTCCGTTGCGCAACCACTAATGAAGAAAACTGACAGAGACGTTTTCATGACGGTTGTTATGAGAGCGAGGTTCTGCAAAGGAAACGCTACTGAATGAATGTATGAATGAAGAACACTGGGGCTTTTTAGCTCTATGGTCCATACATTCTTAGAAAAATTGTAGACGACTGAGAAAAATAAATGCTGACATTCAACAAGATCTGAACATCGAGTAACACTGGCCCATAAATAGTATAATGTCTCTTAAACTGAAATGCTTGGCCGTAGTAAACGACACAGAGGCTTGGGAGAACGGTGATGAAAGACGTGGCTCCCAAAGAAGATGCATTGGTCGACTAGCACAAAGATGGACATGGGACATTGCAAGCTCACTGAGCATGAGCATGTATGAGCGGGAGAAACATCAGGAGATTGGGGAGTTTTCTAGTAAAGTGATGTTTTACAAAGAACTCGCAACATGATGATGTAGATATCCACATATGTGTATATCTCATCTCATCCTCTCATCTCATCTCATCATGTTCCTCTTGTACCTTGCAGTGTCGAGGTGAAGTATAAACATCGTGGGAGTGCCCCTATTATTGGCTTCATATATAGATATTCCCATGGACTCTGCTATTCCCTCCGTCCAACGTTTACGTGGTCGGCCTCTTCATCTGTTTCCATCTGGTCTGTACATCATTGCTTGTTGTGGTATGCTGTTGACTGGTAACCGACTTGCATGGCCAAATCATTTGACTTGCTTTCTAATAGAATCTAGTGCTGCTATAACCCACACTTTAGTCTTGAATTCTTCATTTCTGATCTTATCTCTTCTTGATACGTTGAGTATTCTTCTCAGGAATCTCATTTCTGTTGTTGTGATTTTCTTTTCTCTGTTTCTGTCATTGTCCAGGTTTGGCATTGGTAGCATAGAGTTGGTAGGAAGATTGTATTGTAAAGTGCTTTCTTAGTAGTTATTGATACATGTTTGTTCTTTAGTATTGGTGCCATTCGTCCAATGAGTTGGTTTGCCTTATTGCATCTATTTTCGATCTCGTCTTCTGATCTGCCATTTGATAATATTATACTTCCTAGGTACTTGAAACTCTTTACTTGTTTCAAGGGATGTTCGTTTAGGTGAATTGTTGTTGTTTTTTCTTCTTTAATTATAGTCATTACCTCTGTTTTGCTTGTGCTAATTTTCATGTTATGTTTCCTACACATTTCGTTTAGACTATTCATGTGGTCTTGTAATTCAGCTTCTGATTTTGCTATTAGTTCTTGGTCGTCCGCAAACAGGAGTTCTCTAATGGTTAGATATGCAGATTGTCTTCTTCTGTGTTCTCGTCATGCGGTATTCTTGCGGTCTCTGTTTGGCTGGTTTCTTTACATATGTTGTCTATATATGTTATGAACAAGAGAGGGGACAGGACACAACCTTGTCGTACTCCAGATCTTATGGTGAAGGGTTCTGAGTGTCCTCCAGTTGCTCTCCATATGCATTCACTATTGTTATATAAGCTTCTACATAGGTTTGTTAGATGTGTACTCACACCATAATGTTTAACGATTTCCCACAGGTTGGTTCTATCTACTCTTATCAAATGCCTTTTCGTGGTGGACAAAGGCTAAGTAGAGTGTTTCTTTGAATCGATTGATTTTTCTATAAGTTGTCTAAGAGCAAATATGGCATCTGTACGTCTTTGTTTTTCCTAAATCCAAGTTGTGTTTCGCTTAGCTGTATGTGTATGGCATGTAGTAAATCTGATCTAATCATCTCATCTTGTCCCTCTTGTACTTTGCGGTGTCGGGGTGAAGCATAAACAGCGGGTGAGTGCTCCTTTATGGGCTCGCATATCGAGGTTGCCACGGACTGTTATCCCCTCTGTCCGTCGTTTATAAGGTCGGCCTCTTCTTCAGGTTCCATGTGGTCTGAATATCATTGCTTGCTGTGGTATACTGTTAGTTGGTAGCCTATTTATATGGCCAAACTTTCACTTGCTGTTTTCTAATGAAATCTAGCGCCGCTACATTCCCCCCATTTTAGTCCAAATATCTTCATTTCCAATGTTCTCTCTTCTTGATACGTTGATTTAGCCAATGAAATTGTACACCAAATAAAAACAATAGAAACAGTCCCGAATCAGAAGTCATGGTGAAAACATAACATGTACAGATTTAGCTTTTCCAGAAAACACAAGAGTTCATTTCCTCCCAGTGAGTATGTGAAGATAGCTCATCGCAAAGTGAAAGGATATGTTTCCAGAATCTGCACTGGACAAACAGACTGCGATACTACCAACAATTAAAGAAGGCAAGAGCTATCGACGATTGTACCGGTGACAGTGGGTTAACTCCGCAGACATTTGCAAAGACATCTCCGTAGACAGTCTCCAGGACTTGATGGTTGTGGGTATATCTTACTGCAAGCACTTGTCGACCGACCATGAAGTGAATCCCGATATCCTATTCAGAAATTTTATTACTAGAAGTCCACGTGAAATAAATCCCGGTCCTCTCCAGGACTTGATGGTTGAGATGGCTATGATGGTATCTATGGAGATGTCTAGAATATGGAGATTTCTAGTCTATGGAGATTTCTAGTCTGTGGGGATGTCTAGTCTTTGGAGATTTCTAGTCTGTGGGGATGTCTAGTCTATGGAGATTTCTAGTCTGTGGGGATGTCTAATCTTTGGAGATTTCTAGTCTGTGGGGATGTCTAGTCTATGGAGATGTCTCTGGACATGTTTAGTCTATGGACATGTCTATGGAAATGTTTAGTTTAGTCGAGGGATCAACATCACGGCACACGGGTGTAATCCATAAGTGCTCCGTTCTCCTCCTAACTTAAACCCGAGTCTAGAGAAACTCAGCTCAGTGCACGAACTCCGTAGCTCAGGCGAGGATCCTGAAATATTTTGGGTAGATTTTTAACTCGAAATTTTGCCCGGGCAGCGCTGTTAGGCTACTCTTTTTCGATTTCCAACTGCCAAGGGATTTTTTACGTGCGCAACAATACACACGGGCGTCCGATCTCACTACCCAGAGACCAGGGGAAATTTTATTACTAGAAGTCCACGTGAAATAAATCCCGGTCCTCTCCAGGACTTGAACCCGGGACCTCCAGCACTCGAGGCGGACACCATACCTCGAGACCACGCAGCTCTCATGGAAATGCCTATTTAGATGTTTAGTCTACTGAGATGTCTAAGGAGATGTCCACGGATCTGTCTACGGAGATGTCTTTGCAAATGTCTGCGGAGATGCCTGCGAAGGTGTCTATGGAGCGGTCTACGGAGATGACTATGGAGATGTATATGGATGTGTCTACTGTGTTTCCCACAAGCTGACCATTGCTTCCTTTAAATCTATGCAGTGTGATGTCTGAAGATGTACAACAAAGATAACAACAGCTCATAAACACATTTAAAAGAATTGCTTGTCACCCATAGAAGTAGAAGAGTGGAATAGAGATTAGAGTACACATTAGACAACATAAAAAATGAAAGCTTTAGTTACGGTACGGGAATTCTAACTTGCCACCTCCAAACGACTACAGTGCTTCGCTTCGGGAACATGTGTGCTTGGACACGTGGCCAAAGAAACAACCCTAAAGAAGAAACAACAGTAAAGTTACACATCAAGGCTCTCGAGACACGCAAACTTCTTTTGGCAATCTACGGATGTGACTCACAGACCATCAACAAACATGACAAGCCGGGTGTTTGTAAAGTCTCACTACACTTTGTACGTAGAACACATTTGCATTTTTTTTACGACATAATGTACTTCATTTTTCAAATTTGTTCTACATATAAAGTATAGTGAGACTTTACAAACACTCGGTATACAGTCTTTCAGGATCACATATCCAGGGAGAATGCTTAGATATCCCTGGGTCGATAACTGGGAGAAATACAGATAGCATTGAAATATGTTGCATGGTCTTCACAGAACGGTGCAGGTTGTTTTTCTAATCATTTATTATGTTCAGTAGTTTACCATTGCTGTCTGAACAACATGTCAACGTTGAAATCAAACTGACCAGTGTAGGAAACGATCCTGTTGTCAGCGCACTAGAAGTTTAAGAGCTAGCGCGCTTTTATGCTTTCGGCGACGTATTCTCTACAGACAGCATGCTTGCTTGCTTGTGTTCGTTGGCTTGAGCTCCAACGCGAAGTCCTGTATGTCGGATGAAGGCATCCTGTTGTCCAACATCAGTGTGATGTCATACAAGACCTGAGGTTTGCGTGAGTATCCGTTGTCCCGTGTCTGGCTTATTGGTGTACAGACTGGTGGTCCCTCGCCGTACAGGCAGACACTCTCCGACTTCGGAGGAATCAACGATCCTACTACGTTAGCCAGGACCCCGAAGAGACCTGTTGCCCAGGACGCTCGACGAGGACGCGTCAATAGGTCTTGGCCAGTATAGAACCCGGCCCTGGTGCCTTGGAAACACCTTTGCGTCCCTACAGACAGCATAAGGTGACATGAAGTTGTGATGTCAATGGCATGAGCTCTGTGGGGAGAAGGGTCATATCGTTGGCTCGTCCTTCGCTATGGGAGAGAAAGGTTGGTCACCCTTTCACCAATTGACTAAGACTTGGAACAGGTCACATGACTACAGTAGGGTTCTTACATGACATGGACACAGCAGAATACTGGCCCATAGACACTGCACTGTCTCAGACATTGACATAATTTACCACTATGTAAGCGTCACAGACAATGACATAATTTACCAACATGTAAGCGTCACAGACAGAGCTGTAATGGAAGACCCGGTTCTGGAAGGAAAGTCGTTGGTAGACATTGAAGAAAACAGACAGATTGATACGGACGGACTGACGGAGAGACAGGCAGACAGATTGATAGGTAGATAGAAATCCCGACAGACAGCTAGGCAAACTAACAGACAGGCAGACTGACCGACAGAGAGACAGTCGAACGGATGGACGGACAGACGGAGAGACAGACAACCACACAGACGGACGGACGGGCTTACGAAGAGACAGACAGACAGACGGACGGACGGGCTGACGGAGAGACAGACAGACAGATCTTCTTGTGTGTGCACACGTGTGTATTACCGTATATCGTATCAACGCGTGTTTCGCGCGTGAAGTTAGCCAAGCATTGCCTGGATTTTAATGGTCCATTTTTCAAATCTCGGCCCACTGCATTTCTACACACTCTGTATACCGTGAAATCCGCCGACTATAGCCGACGCAACAACTTGACAGCCGTAAACATTTTCAAAAAGTGTAAGAATAATCTTTCGACTCGACGAGCCCAGATACCATCTATACGAAAACAACCAGGTTTTGATATCTAGAAAAGAAACAAGAAGCAGAAATGAAAAGCCACATCAAACTGATGACAGATGATGAAACACTCTATAGCAGGTGTTGATGCAAGCCAAGACTATACACGGCTCATTTGGCACACTGATATCTCTCTACCAATCTCGGCGATGGCACACAAATTGTCCCGTGGGTAACCCAAGAAATAATTAATTCCCGGAGCTTCACAACGCTCCTGCGTGTGCACAGACTGTGCCTACGCAGCTTTGGTAAGACCAAAGCCGTTTTGTTTACGAAATTTAGTGAAAAATGAGGATTTTGTTTTTCGAAAACCGACACATGAAGGAAGCGTCTTGGATTAGCACTCGTCCGCGACTTTGAATACAGCCTACGTTGTGAATGTCCCTGCTGCGGGGATCTGACATGCTCGGTCTGTAGACCGACTTGTTTATGATCGTGCGAAAATTTGCGCTGCTAAGAGAAACGGCAGTATGCGTCCACTGGGCTTGCCTGCTGGACATTGCTTGACAGGGCGTCCCCCATAGATCGTGAACCCAAGCTCGTATATTTCCACCACCGAGACGGTCCGTGTTAGAGTTGCCGGACCTTCTTGATTGCATTTCGTGATTATCCCCACTTTGATCCAATGAAACACTCAGCGGGAAAGACACGTGGTAGTGGACAAAGAAGGACTAGTCTGGGGCCTCCATGTAAGGACAACACAAGTATATGGTTACAACATTGTGTTTTTAATTTCAAAATATTATCAATTGTTACCGTAACAATCAACATGTGTGGTTATCCTAAGCCAAATGTTACAGCCTCTGTCATGTAATCATCAATATGTGTTGTGTTTATGAGACACAAATTGTAGTCTTTCATCAATCAGTTAAACTGTGCTCTATTGTATATTATTATCATCGTGTTTTAATGTAAGAATCACGAGTGTCGCTAATTTTAGTTGTACTCTGTAAACATGTGTGCTATACTTATGTTTGTTCCCTCGCTTTAAACTCAAGCGTAGGCCATATATGTGCTACTACTTCCAGTGCACTGGGCTGATATTTGCTTATGGGTTAGCTTTCTCGGTGTCCCTCACTGTCAGGTAAATCTACTCAGACTACTAAGATACTTGTAATTTACGTCCCCAACTCAAAGATGAGAAGTCCATATTTTTTTGCGCTCGCGTGCTTTTAACTCAAGAGTGGTCCGGACACATTACTTCCAGTAGTGTTGGACTGAATTTGCGCGTGGATTAACTTTCTCCATTAAACAGTGTCCCTCGCCATCAGGCGAACCCACTCCTACTTCAGAGGTACTTGTAATTTATGTCCCCAAGTCAAAGACGACAGGTCAAAATTTTAGCCCAACTGTCCGGTGTAGGGGTTGAACCCCTTACCTCGGAATCAGCACACCGGATGTTTGAGTACAAGTGTTCTTATCCTTTCGGCCACGTGGACCTGCGTGGATATTTTAGTGCAACTAACCGGGGTAGGAGTGTAACTCGCATCAGCGCACTGAAAGTTTAAGATCGTGCTCACTTATCCATTCGGCCACGCTGACTTGCACTCGTGAACCGAATGAGAGCATGCATCCTTCCCGTGGTAAGCCACCGGTGTGAGTAGTGGGTCGTTTCCCAGTCAGTTACAGAAGAACACTGGGTTTTTGTTTTAATTAAGCAAATGCTATAGGGTGTATTTGTTATTACTGTGATGTTGGAAAATATTCCCGTTCCAAGTTTTGTATTTACCTTTTATGTTGCATGAACTCCACAGATGGTGAGTACAAAACTAGGAACGGCAATATTTTCAAAAACCCCAGTCATTAAAAATACACCCTATACAAAACAATTGTTTAAAAAAAAAAAATGCAGAGCTGTCACTCTGAATCTTCCGTATCTGAATGTTCTACTGCTGATTGTTCCAACCCACACGATGTTTTGTAATGCTTCTCTTCTCATGCACATTAACAAAGAAGGAGGCCTGATGGTTCCGTCGCCCTGCTACTGAGTGAGTGCGTGGCGCGACACTGTGAGCTGTGAGTTTCGTGCGAAGTGCTTTTGAATCTGCCCAAGGGTTTTTGGAACGTGAGTGCATGTTCGGAGCGATGGCAGGTGGCTATGTCCCAGAGTTGACCGGTTTTTGCCTTATGCAGAATGCGTGGCTGCTGGGCTTCTGGTTGACTGCCACTGCCATCGACGATGAACTGTATTTTCGTGGACTGTGTGGGTGAACATCTAGGAATCCATACAGTTGGGAAAATGACTGCCGATTCCATCGGAGATGAACTGGGTTTTTCGTGGGGGACTATTGTTTTGACATTCTGGCGGCAGCATTATGCACAGTATATCTGTGCAGGCTGTTGGTTGTCGAGAATCCTGTCTTTTTCACTTTTCACATTGGGCAGTGGGGAGCATTTTGTGTGATATTCACTGGCACAGGAACGGAGCATAATGGGGACGACCCGTTGCTGTGAAGTTGGACCTGCGACTAACTAACTAACTAACTAACTACCTAAAGAACACTGTCTCTCTTATTTTTTTTATTTTTTTTTTTTTGGTCTTTCATTATTACTTCGTTATAGAAGCCACTTCGTGGCGAAGGTGGTTGGAGTATCATTGCGAATGCTGGTGAACGATTCCTGACAAAGTAGAGTATGGCAAATGTGGCTATGGCCTCCAGCAAGAGAATAGAGGTGGAGGCAGACACAGCGGTATTCCGTTGGTTAGAGGAGACCACTGCAACATACATTGTCTTCATCACGGACTCAAGGAGTATGCTTGGTAAAGTGGAGAAAGGAACGTTTCGTGTGGAATGGCTCACCTCGCTTTTCGGTTCACAGATTGTAAGTATTGTGTGGATTGTTTTTGCCCTGGCCATGCGGGATTGCGGGGAAATGAACTGGCCAATAGGCTGGCAGGGAAGGCACCTCTTGGTGGGCGATTACCTATGGACAAGAGAGAGTCGATCGTGCGCCTGTGGGACCAGGTGGAGAAGGTGGAGGAACAGATTGAGAACCCGTATGTGGAAAGGATGAGATTGCGGAGAACTGGCAGGGGTTCTGGTAGAATCTCAAAATTGAGAGGGAAGACCAGGAGGACTTTCAGTCAGATAGCGGTGGGAACGACAATTAATGCGACTCTTCGCTGGCTGTTAAACGAAAGGGACGGAGCGCATATGGGAATGTCCTGAATTCCGTGATGTCGGTTCTTAGCTCAAATCAACTGAACTCAGTGAGAATATAGCCTCTTTCTGTCGAAATGGGAGCTGGCATTTGACGATATATTACCCGCGAGACTGAATCAATAAAGAAATGTACAAAAGTAATTAGTATTAAATCGAGTTTCAGCCTACGATGATTTTCACGGTGTTAAATAATAAATTCGTAACTCTCCCTACATTGGTCTGTTCGGTTAGCTTGTGCAGTTCTTAATTAGTAAACAAAGCCGCTCCACCCTGACGCTACATTTCCCCCAATCTCAATCAACGTTGCACACCAACGTCCTACATATTCAGTTAGCAAAAAGAGAAATGCCAGCATTCTCTAGCTGTCCGTCCAATCCGCTGAAATGACCAGCAATTGAATTTATAGGGCACTCGCCGCGTTGACCGCTGATGAAATAAATCTGAACAGCGAGCCTCTAATCGTCTTTGAACTCTACAGATAGAATTATGTTATTTGCCACAAATTATTGCAGATTATTTCATGAGTAGTATGCACGTCCTTCCCCAGAGCCTTATATGTGCTTGTGATCTTGTTATTCTGCAGTTGTATGTGTGTGTGTGGGTGTTTGTTTTAATTTATGTAAATCAAGACTCCTACGCCGAATTCAGTAGTTTTGTTTTGTTAAATCATACGATTGTATTCATGTTTGTTTCAGTCTAGACGAGAAGGTCGGCGTGGCCACGATGTTCAATACGCTTGCGATTAGTGTGCTGACGGTGGGGGATGGGAGGGGGAGGAAAGGGGTGTTCAACCCAAACACGGGTCGGTTGGTCTTCCATGTTGACTTCTCGTTCAGAAAGTCTGTCTGTCTGTCTGTCTGTCTGTCTGTCTGTCTGTCTGTCTGTCTGTCTGTCTGTCTGTCATCCAGTCCGCCCCTCAGTCTGTCTGTCTGTCTGTCTCTCTCTCTCTCTGTCTCTCTCTCTCTCTCTCTCTCTCTCTCTCTCTCTCTCTCTCTCTCTCTCTGCCACTCAATAAACGCTTACTTTTTAATAAGGTCAAACTAATTCACAAAATCCTATATCAAAATACCCCACGCTACCTTTGGCCATTGTTTAAATATCATGCTAGACAAAGGGAACGACTAAACATACTTTATGTCCCTAAACCTTAGGATAGACTTATACAAATCAAGCTTACGCATATTCCACAGCTCAGCTGTGGAACAATCTCCCACAAAAGAAATCAAAGACACCACTAATCCCTATACATACACAAGCAACATATTTGAATATTATTTCAGTACAGACTACATGCTTACCACCCCCCCCCCCCCAGTTCCCGCTCCCCCACCCCATCTAAAAGTAACAAACCAACAATCATAATCATGACCTCAAAGGACATGTATATTGAACATTACCCTAACACGTTACATTTACCATAGCTACTTAGAATTGTCACGTCAAACATCAGTGTTAGTGAGTCGTGTATTATTGATTATTGTACATTTCCCATGCGTTTATAATAAATATTGTTGCTGTTGTTGTCTAAGATTAGCTTCATAAGTGATGTATGAATGGAATAATGTATGATAGCAGAGAGATAAGAAGGACAGAATATCAGACGGGCCTGCGTGCCCAATTCTTCACCCTTTGAAAATAAAGTGTGTTCGTCCGTTGGTTGGTTCATTCTCTCTCTCTCTCTCTCTCTCTCTCTCTCTCTCTCTCTCTCTCTCTCTCTCTCTCTCTCTCTCTCTCTCTCTCTCTCTCTCTCTCTGTGCGTGTTCGGCAATCTTCGCTTTTCTTCTATATTTATCTATCCGCCCATTCATTGACATGATCACACAATTATATAAATGTAAATGCAGCATGGTGGACAAACCTGTACGTCATTTTCCCATATCCGTCTTTTCCCACATCCAATCAATGTTTGCCAAACAATCATTCCAACTTATCTGCAACCAATCACTGCACCATACACACTCGTGGAGAAGATGTCTACGCCCTACCCACCAAACACCACCAACGAGAAATCAAGAATGGCTAAATCAGACGTATGCAATAAAATGTAACAAGTATTGATTGACACCTTCAATATATACAACCAATTGTCTCCGTCCATTGTGCTTTCCATACAATCAATGATTATAGTGAAGTCAATGGAGCTAGCAGAGATGGGCCCTCTCCTTAAGGCGGTCGCAACTTTTAATCTACTTATCTAGAGTTTATCTCCATCACGCTATCGAGCAGCGAATAGCAAACAACAACAACAGCAACAACAACAACAACAACAACAACAACAACAACAACAACAACAACGGTCTCTTTATTAGTAAAGAAAATGATAATTTCTACGACTTTAAGTGGAATGGGTACATGTTATTATTATGTTATGCCAACCGCATATTATTATATGCCAATGGTTACTTGATGGATGGTGCTGATTTTGTGACAACTAAGAAAACTGGTGAAATAAAAACTGGAAAAAAAACAAGGGGATAAATGCCTGAATAAGAATTTTAATACTTACACGAAATACAATACCTTGCAGTGAAATATCTGTGATCTCTGACAACCAAACGGATATTATATTAGAATGTTCATTTGACCCGTTCCAATGGCTTTATTACAAAAGCGTGAAAGAAACATTATCAGGTGTGGTAGAATTAAACAAAGCATTCATTTTGAATTAATTATGCACCATGGGTTGGTCAGAAGAAGTCGGAGTAGGCATTCGGGCAAGCATCCCATTGTTGAGGTAGACGCTGAATGCCGTCCGCAAAAAAGGATTGTGGTTGCTCACTGAACCAAGTGTTTACCGCGTTCATTACGTCTGCATCTGTGTGAAATGGTCCCGTTGAGAGCTTTTTTTTTTTGAGGTCCGAACAAATGAAAATCGCATGGTGACAAATCAGGACTATAGGCTGGATGTTGCAGAATTTCCGACTTCTTTCTTGCTAATGCTTCCTGCACAATCTTTGTGACATGCAGACGAGCATTATCGTGCAACAAAATCACACCGCGAGAAAGCATGCAGGGTCGTTTATTCTTGATGGCTTTTTGCATCGTGTCTAGTATTTGCGAGTAGTGGGTAGAATTGATGTTGACACCAGGTTCTTTAAAGTCGGCCAACAATAGCCTTCATGGTGAAAAAAAAAAATGCGCTCAGCATAACCTTACCAGCAGAAACCTGTAACTTGAATTTTTTGGCTTTTGGTGATCCAGCATGCTTCCATTGCATGCTCTCTCTTTTGCTGCACCGGCTCAAAGTGGTGACACCATGATTCATCGCCTGCCACTATGCGGAAGAGAAATGCGTCACCCTCCACTCTGTAAAGCAGAAAGTTGTTCAAACACCATCCCATGCGTTCCTCTTTTTGGTGATCGGTCAACATCCGTAGTACCCACTGTGAACACACCTTCCGATATTGCAGTTTCTTACGAACTACCTTTTGAATTGTCCCAATTGACACATCAAATAATTTCGTTAGCGAACGTATGCTTCGAATATGGTTCATCTGTATTGCTGCATCAATTTTGGCGATGTTTTTTTTTTTTTCTATTACAACAATATGCGCTTGACCCGGCCGTCGAAGATATGTCGTGAACTGACATCCTTTCCGAAACATGTATGCCCAGTCTGTCACTGTTGTCGTCGACACATATTTGTTACCGTACGCTGCCTGCATTCTTCGATGACTGTCCACTGGTCGACATCCTTCAAATGAAAGAAACTGAATCACCGCACTTTGAGCTTCTTTGAAAGGATGTTGGATCAACCTGGCCATTTTCTCAATGGTCAGAAACAGAACCTATGCATCATGGGAAGATAAGCATGTTCTCTTTTATTCATTGGTCAGTACTTATCACATGACTATAACATGATCATGTTCAACGCACACAATTATGCGCGGTGCGGCACGAACAGATTTCAAATGAACGCCCCTTATCGGTGTTGATATAATGATAAAGGCCGTGAAAATAAGAATTTACAATGTATGGCCCAGCAGATAAGGACGTAACACTTTCAAACATGATAATAGCTAACACAAACTACATTATAGTCGGAGGCTTTAATAGCCGTTCAGAAATATGGGGATACCTGTCAAAGACTGCCTCATGATAGAACACCACCAGGACGTGGGGTCAACCTCAGATAAAGTTGAGGGAACATAGTGCCCGGGATCAGGGCAGGATAGATGATAGAAAAGGGGGACTATTAACTAGTCCTCACACGGAGGCGTTGACCAGATAGTTAGCACTACTGGTCACGACAGAATCACGCCTGCGTGATCGCTACGATCGCTACTCAAGCCAAAGCCAGCTTATAGAAGCGTGCTAACTGATCTAGCACGCAAAGGGCCGAAGGGCGTATGAAGGTCCTTCCGCGAGGCGTGTAGCGACGCGAGTGAAGCAAGTGAGACTGGGGACTGACTCTGTAGTGTTCACATCGTGTAGAATAGATCTGTGTTTTCATATAGCCTAGTAGATAGAGAATAGCTATAGGGGTTAGGAAAACTATTGATAGAGAATATTGTAACTTTATGTGTGATTAGATAGCGACTGTTTTGCAAGTGTAAAGAGCCAACGGCAATAAAATGTACCATTTCATTCCTCGCACACGACTTGCAAGTTTCTTGTATGGTGTGGGAGAAGTAATCCGATGATGCCTGAAACATGAGTTGTTGACAGGCAATAGGATTAAATGTGGTGTCAGAAGTGCTGCTTGAACCTGAGTTCAAGCTTTATACACTTACCCACGGCTCTAGACTAGGTTTACGGATAGGATTACAAAGATTAAATTGTTTAATTTGTGTCAATGACGATGACGTGTGCAGACTAGATCGAGTTGCCGGCAGAAGTGTGCCTATCGTGATGAAATAATGTTTATTTGTGCTTATTAGAATGTTATATATTTAAATAATATGTTTTTCAAAGTTGTAAGTATTCATATTATGTTCTTCTTTCATTTATTTATGTAATTATTTATTTGTTTTTGAATAATCGTCAAAAATGATTCATGGCGGAGCAATACAAAGGTCAGCGACAGTATTGATTTTTGCAAGCTAAAAATAGCGCTGCGCCTGTGACGTGGCACGATTGACAACCAGTTGGGCCTCGCCATTTGCAATCAGCATTTCAGTGTTTACATACTGGCAAGCTGCTGCCTGCCTGAATCTTTACGATATATTAACTATTATTTGTTTATCTAAGTTAGAGAATGAATATATTTATTTATTTACACATTATTATTATATTTATATTTATTTAAAAGCAGTTATTGAATTTATTGAATAAAATGTACCATTTCATTCCTCGCACACGACTTGCAAGTTTCTTGTATGGTGTGGGAGAAGTAATCCGATGATGCCTGAAACATGAGTTGTTGACAATACCCAGATGCTGACAACAGAGGAGATGAAGTGGAGGACTGGGAAATAGACTCTAATCTACATCTACTCAACAAAGCAGATGACACACCAAGCTTCTTGTCTAGAAGATGGCTTACCACTTGTAGTCCAGACTTAGTTTTCTGCACAGGACACATCCTCCACAAAATCGATCGCCGTGTGATTGACCAATTAGCAGGTAATGACCACAGACAAATCAGACGTGTAATGAATATGGAGTATGTTGCACAAGAGCAAAAGTCTTTGCCTCACTGGAATTACAAACGAGCTTATTGGGATAGATTTGCCATATTAACAAACCAGTACTGTGAAAACATAAAAACCCGACGTTGCAAAATAGTGGAAAGTCTAAAGAAAGCAATAATACAAACGGCCACTGAGTCCATTCCAAGAGGAGCACGGAAAAATTACAAACCATACTGGACTGAAGAACTACACATTATGGAGGACAAAGCTGAAGATGCCAGGAATACAGCAGAAAGAGAACAAACAATTGAAGCGAACACCTCTCTCAAAGCCATATCAGCAAAATACAAAAGAACAGTAAATCAGCCATGAACAATGAAGGGCCCAGAAACAAAAAACAATAACAATTAAATAAGGAAATCCCCTCTGCCGTGCGTCCACCTTGACGAGGTAGAGGGGCTTGAGCGTTCCAATGACCCCAAGAGCTATGCCGACGGTAGCACAGCTACTGGTAGGGTCACCCATGTCGGACAGGTCAAGGGAGAGGGACCAGACGAAGTGACGCACAAACCTGCTGCCTTGTAGGTAGACTGGGGACAGTCAAAGGCTAGGGAAAGCATCCCGAAAAATGCTTGTCGAAATCGGATGTACTGAGCCACAGGCTTGACAAAGAAGTGCAACGTAACTTTATCATTTCATGATGCCACAGATGAAAATTAATCGTTATGGTGCTAATCCCGTGAAGTCCCATCAGGCGGTGATAGTGCCGGGCCCCCTGCCTCGAGGGGGTCCACCCATGACTACTGGTGGTCACCTTCCCCTGTGCTGTGGAGTCAAGGCACAGAGGAGTAGGTTAAGAGCTATTGACCAAACACCCAGGACTCTCAACATACTACAATGGAATGCCGAAGGAGTTTATAACAAGAAAGCCTCCCTAACACAGCGTCTTCATAAGGATAGAATAGATGTGGCATGCATTCAAGAGACACACCTCAACGCCAATCGCACATTTTCAGTCGAGGGATATCAGGCCACACGTTTCGACCGCGAAGGACACAAAGGAGGAGTTGTAATACTTACACGAAATACAATACCTTGCAGCGAAGTATCTGTGATCTCTGACAACCAAACGGAAATTATAGGTGTTGATATAATGATAAAGGACATGAAAATAAGAATGTACAATCTGTATAGCCCGGCAGATAAGGATCTTACACTCTCAAACATGGAAATAACTGACACAAATTGCATTGTTGTCGGAGACTTTAATAGCCGCTCAGAAAGATGGGGATACCCAGATACTGACAAAAGAGGAGATGAAGTGGGGGACTGGGAAATAGACTCAAATCTCCATCTACTCAACAAAGCGGATGACACACCGAGCTTCTACACCAGAAGATGGATTACCACTTCTACTCCAGACTTAGCTTTCTGCACAGGAGACATCCTCCACAAAATCGATCGGCATGTGCTTGACCAATTAGCAGGTAGTGACCACAGACCAATCAAGCTTGTAATAAATATGGAGTATGTTCCACAGGAGCAAAAGCCTTTGCCTCGCTGGAATTACAAACGAGCAGATTGGTACAGATTTTCCATACTAACAGACAAATATTGTGAAAACATAAATACACGATATGGCAACATGAAGCAAATGGTGGAAAGTCTAAACAGAGCAATAATACAGGCGGCCACCGAGTCTATTCCAAGAGGAGCGAGGAAAAATTACAAACCATACTGGACTGAGGAACTACAAATTTTGGAGGACAAAGTTGAAGATGCTAGGAAGACCGCAGAGAGAGAACAAACAACTGAAGCGAACATCTCTCTCAAAGCCATCTCAGCAAAATATAAAAGAACAGTAAATCAAACAACAAGAGATTGTTGGAGGAAAAAAACAGAAAACCTGAATTTTGACAGGGATGGAAACAAACTATGGAAACTAGTGAAAGCCATGAACAATGAAGGACCTAGAAACAAACAAATAACAATTAAACAAGGAAATGCCTTGCTTACAGGAAAAAAAGCTGCAAATGCACTAATGGAACACTATGCCAGTGCAAACCACATTGATATTACAGCCGAACAGAAGAAAGCAATCAAAGATAAACAGATACATCATAGATATACAGAGACAGCAGCAGAATATATGATGGCAAATCTAACAAAGGAAGAATGGAACAGGCAATGAATACCCTAAAAAAGAAGACATCACCAGGAAAGGATGGAATCACAAATGAAATGCTAATAGGACTAGGCACTAAGGCAAAAAAGAAACTACTAGCAGTCCTAAATTACAGCTGGAAGAGGGGAATAGTCCCACAGGCATGGAAGGAAGCTATACTAATACCAGTCCTAAAGAAAGGAAAAGACCTGGAAGAACCAAATGGCTATCGACCTATCAGTCTTCTTAGCTGTGTAGGAAAATTAATGGAACGCATTATCAATGGCAGGCTAACATGGCATCTGGAAGAAAACCAACTCTTAACACCTCACCAAGCAGGATTCAGAAAGTACAGATCCACTGAAGATCAAATAACCTATATAGCTCAGGAAATAGAGGATGCCTTCCAAGAGAAAAAGCACACATTAGCGGTCTGGATAGATTTAGAAAAAGCATTTGATAAAGTATGGAAGGAAGGACTGAAAGTAAAACTGCAAAAAATGCATGTTTGTGGGAAAATGTACAAATGGATCAGCCACTACCTTGAGAACAGAACTGCCAGGACAAAAGTACAAGGACAAACCAGCAAAATGATGCTGTTGGAGCAAGGTGTCCCCCAAGGAGGAGTTCTTTCACCAACATTATTCCTAGCATATATAAACGACATCACGGAAAATTTTCCAGCCAGAGTACACACATCATCCTTTGCAGATGACCTAGCCATATGGACATCTGAAGAATATATTAGTACAGCTAACAGCAGAATACAGCAAGCCCTATTAGTGCTAGAGGACTGGTCAAAATCATGGCTAGTGAAGATAAGTGAGGAGAAAACAACATGCACAGTATTCTCCCTCTCAACTAAAACTCAGCAACCTAAGCTGGTATTGAATGGAAAAATATTGCGCCATGAAGAAAATCCAAACTATCTAGGAGTCACCTTTGATCGTCGCCTGACATGGAAGACACAGGTTGAGAAAAATCGAGCAAGAGCAAGGCAAAGAATGGCAATCATGAAAAAGCTTGCTGGTACAACTTGGGGAGCAGATGAGAAAGTTCTCAAGAAGTTATATACTGGACGGGTGAGGCCAGTACTGGAATATGGCATTGCAGCTTGGGCAACAGCAGCTAAGTCAAACTTTAACAAAATAAGCAGAGTCCAAAATCAAGGAATGCGAATCATAACTGGAAGCCTGAAGACAACGCCTATTAATGAACTAGAAAAGATCACTTGTTTACAACCAATGCAGGATAGAAGAGATAGCAGAGCCCAGCAACAAGCTGAAATATTTAGAAGATTGACAGACCACCCTATGTATAAAAGGTTTAGTGGTTTTGGAAAGGGAAGACTGAAGCGTAGCAACTTTGTAGAAACTGCAAAACGAAAGATTAGGGCAGATCCCATACTTAACATATCAACAGTCAAACCCATTTACAATGCAGACAAGTTCCCAGCTTGGAGACAGCAGCTACTGCCTGAGATGATAGAAAACATTCCTGGTATTGAGAAAAAGAACACTCAGCATGAAACCGAAAGAAGAGAAATAACCCTAAACTACATAAAAGAACATTACCCAAGCAGCAATTGGACCCATGCATATACAGATGGATCAGCCAAAAATTCGGTAGAGAATGGAGGAGGAGGAATTCTCCTAAATTTAAAAAATGGAGTGAAAAAAACACATTCAGTGGCAACTGGAAAGTTTTCAAGTAACTTCAAAGCGGAGGTAGAGGCTCTGAAAACTGCAGCAGAAATGCTCTTGATGGAGGAAAATAAAGAGACGCAAATAGCTATCTTTACAGATGCAAAGTCAGCTGTCTCAATACTGAAGAGCAATTACAGCACAGAAATAGCTGACCTAAGAGCAGCACTCCATGGTCTATGCCAGAAATCCAAAAAAGTTGTAATACAGTGGATACCATCACATTGCAGTATACCTGGAAATGAAGAGGCTGACAGACTGGCAAAAGACGGCGGACGACTACCACAGCCTGACATAGACATAACCTATAACGAGGCAAAGAGGTTGATAAAAAGCACTTATAGAACCAAATGGGAATCAGAGCATCCAGGTCACCAGAAGGATGATGCATATTACAAACTCGACAGAAGAGAACAAGTAGCAATCTTCAGACTCCGCACAGGACATAACAGGCTGAAATACCACTTGTTCAATAAACTAAAGATAGGAGATACCGATGAATGCAATTGTGGAACTGGTAAAATGACAGCTAAACATTTGCTGCAGGAGTGCCCAATATATGCAGAACAGAGAAAGATATTTTGGCCCACACCTGCTTCATTTGAGGACAAGCTCTATGGAGATATCAACAAGCTCAAGTTGACCGTAGCTTACTTTAACTACATACAGGTTGATATTTAAAGCTGTATGAAGAAGTATTCAGACTGCCACACTTCATACCACAGGTATGTCGGTTACAAAAGCCTCCCAGAGGCATGAAATGGAATATTGCTGGATAGGAGATCCATTACGTGGAAAGTCTGAATCAAAAGCTCACTGTGTGGGCTTTCAAAAAAGGTGGAAAAAGTGTCCTAGTGGCACGAAATGGAATATTGCTTGGATAGCAAATCCATTATGTGGAAAGTCCGAATCAAAAGCTCACTGTGTGGGCTTTCAAAAAAGGTGGAAAAAGTGTCCTAGTGGCACGAAATGGAATATTGTTCTGATAGCAAATCCATTGTGCGGAAAGTCCGAATCGAAAGCTCACTGTGTGGATGTCATCTGCACACTGCATTCTTCTGGTTTCCGGAAGAACAGCCTATGGTGAACGGAAGGCCCAATATACGGAAGTGAGGCTAAGCAGCCATGTGCAGGACGTGACGATTCCTTGGGTGAGCCCAGTACCAGGGCGCTGTGTGTTGGCTCTGCAAGTATGGAAGCCTCCTTGGATGGCGGGGAATGCCCATGGTCTGCCCCTGCCTTCCCTTGAGGGCTGACCAGGATGTCTTTGGCTGTTCTATATGGGCCAGCTAGGATGGGGGATAACACCACAACAGTGAGAGTCAAACGTCCTAAGAAACCCCCGGGAAGGTTAACCCGGTCAACAAATGCCCGCAGAAGTCGGATGTGTCGGCCTAACGGCGCAAGAACGCAGCTCTGCTGTAAACAGGCACAACGCAATCACATCCGAAAAAAAAAACTCCGGATGAACGAAGAAGAAGAAGAAGAAGACTGCCACACTTCATACCACAGGTATGTCGGTTACAAAAGCGCCCCAGAGGCATGAAATGGAATATTGCTTGGATAGCAAATCCATTGTGTGGAAAGTCCGACTTGAAAGCACACTGTGTGGGCTTCATAAAAGGTGGAAAAAGTGTTCTAGTGGCACGAAATGGAATATTGCTTGGATAGCAAATCCATTATGTGGAAAGTCCGAATCGAAAGCTCACTGTGTGGATGTCATCTGCAGACTGCATACTTCTGGTTTCCGGAAGAACAGCCTATGGTGAATGGAAGGCCCAAATACGGAAGTGAGGCTAAGCAGCCATGTGCAGGACGTGACGATTCCTTGGGTGAGCCCAGTACCAGAGCGCTGTGTGTTGGCTCTGCAAGTATGGAAGCCTCCTTGGATGGCGGGGAATGCCCATGGTCTGCCCCTGCCTTCCCTTGAGGGCTGACCAGGATGTCTTTGGCTGTTCTATATGATCCAGCTGGGATGGGGGATAACACCACAACAGTGAGAGCCAAACGTCCTAAGAAACCCCCGGGAAGGTTAACCCGGTCAACAAATGCCCGCAGAAGTCGGATGTGTCGGCCTAACGGCGCAAGAATGCAGCTCTGCTGTGGACAGGCACAACGCAATCACGTCCGAAAAAAAACTCCGGATGAACGAAGAAGAAGAAGAAATAAGGAAATGCATTGCTTACAGAAAAAATGCTTGTAAATGCACTAATGGATCACTATGCTAGTTGCTTGCTTGTGTTCGTTGGCTTGAGCTCCAACGAGAAGTCCTGAATGTCGGATGAAGGCATCCTGTTGTCCAACATCAGTGTGATGTCATACAGGGCCTGAGGTTTGCGTGAGTATCCGTTGTCCCATGTCTGGCTTATTGGTGTGCAGACTGGTGGTTCCTCGCCGTACAGGCAGACACTCTCCGATTTCGGAGGAATCGGCGATCCTACTGACTTTAGCCAGGACCCCGAAGGGACCTGTTGCCAAGGACGCTCGACGAGGACGCGTCAATAGGTCTTGGCCAGTATATAACCCGGCCCTGGTGTCTTGGAAACACCTCTGCGTCTCACTATGCTAGTGAAAACTACATTAATATTACAAAGGAACAGAAGAAAGCAATCAAAGATAAACAGACACATCATAGTAATACAGAGAAAGCTGCCGAATATATTATGACAAATCTAACAATAGAAGAAATGTAACAGGCAATAAATACCCTAACAAAGAAGAAATCATTAGGAAAGGATGGAATAACAAATGAAATGTTAATAAGACTAAGTACTAAAGCAAAAAAAAAAAAAGCAAAAGCAAAAAAAGTAACTACTAGCAATCGTAAATTACAGCTGGAAGAGAGGGATTTGTCCCACGTACATGGAAAGAAGTTATGCTAATACCAATCCCAAAGAAAGAAAAAGACGTGGAAGAACTAAATGGCTATCGACCTATCAGTCTACTTAGCTGTGTCGGAAAATTAACGGAATGCATTATAAATGCGTAAAAAATAAATAAATAAAACACAAATTATAAAAGGGTAACATTGCCTCTGGAAGAAAACCAACTCTTAACACCACACCAAATTAGGATTCAGAAACAACAAATCCACTGAAGATCTAATAACCTAAAAAGCTAAGGAAATAGAGGATGCCTTCCAAGAGAAAAAGCACACACTAGCGGACTGGATAGATTTAGAAAAAGCATTTAATAAAGTATGGAAGGAAGGCCTTAAAGTAAAACTGCAAAACCCCCGGGAAGGTTAACCCGGTCAACAAATGCCCGCAGAAGTCGGATGTGTCGGCCTAACGGCGCAAGAACGCAGCTCTGCTGTAAACAGGCACAACGCAATCACATCCGAAAAAAAAACTCCGGATGAACGAAGAAGAAGAAGAACTGCAAAACAATGCATGTTTGTGGGAAAATGTGCACTAACTTGAGACCAGAACTGCCAGGACAAAAGTAAAAGGAAAAACCAGGAAAAAGATGTTCTTGAAGGAAGGTGTCCCCCAAGGGAGAGTTCTTTCACGACAATTATTCCTGGCATATATAAATGACATCACAGAAAATGTTCCAGGTGTATACTCTAATCCTTTGGACCCATTAGGGATACACAAAGTGGAGAGTGGAAAAGAAGAAGTAACAAAGACATTTATGATCTGTTTAAGTCCCCGCTAATCACTGGTATCATGAAGGCTAATAGACTACAATGGCTGGGGCATATAGAAAGAATGGAAGATAATAGGGAAACAAAACTCGCTTACACTCAGGAAATAAATGGCCGTAGACCCCGAGGTAGACCAAGAAGGCGGTGGAGAGATAATACATGTACAGACCTACAAACACTTGGAATCAACGAATGGCAAGAGAAGGCCAAACAGAGAGACGAATGGTGACGGATTGTATCTGCAACAAAGAACCTCGGTACTTTTGCCTTTATTCACCCCAAACAAACGGAATCCCAGGGTATGACGTCACACCCAGGGGTTCCCTGTGTTGCGCCGTCATAGCTCGGTGCGCAATTTTATCGGTGTGCAACAGTTGCTCTCGGCGACATTCCCCCCCCCCCCCCCCCCCCCCAACTGTAACTGGCCAAATGAAATGCTTGTCAACTCTTGAGACCAGCAGTATACGAAAATAATGATGATGATCTGTCTGTACAGGAGACGCGAGGCCTTGCAGCCATGTTCGCCTTGTCTCAGCGGGAGGATGTCCTGCCGATATACATGGTGAATGTCGTCGGCATCTCCATCTGTCCTGAAGCTCAGTCAGCGATAGCACCATGATGACATGATTATGAGAACCGTGTCTATCAGAATGTAAGATGCCATGATGCTGCTGCTGAAAAGGCAAAGCTACTCTGGCTTGTCGTGGACAGATGCTGCCTGCTGCTGCTGCCAGTTCCAGAAAACTCATGATGAGACAAACAGACAGACAGACACACACACATACACACACACACACACTCACACAGAAACGGTGGCCAAACCCCCAAAGAAACACTGTGGGGCAATTGAAACGCACCGACACGCACTGTACCCAAACACAGAGGAGATCACTGTCAGTGCTAAATATAGCTGGTGACCCTAAATATAGCTGGTGCCGTTTGTTTGGGGTGAATTAAGGCAAAAGTACCAGAACCTCAATGGCTCGGAAAGCTGAAGAAGAAGAAGAAGAAGAATACTCTGATCCTCCTTTGCAGATGACTTAACCTTATGGACATCTGAAAATATATTATTACAGCCAACAGTATAATGCAGCAAGCCTTAATAGCGCTAGGGGACTGGAAAAAACCATGGCTAGTGAAGATAAGTGAGGAGAAAACAACACGCACAGTGTTCTCCCTCTCAAATAAAACTATGCACCCTAAGCTGGTATTGAATGGAAAAATATTGCGCCATGAAGAAAATCCAAACTATCTAGGAGTTACCTTTGATCGTCGCCTGACATGGAAGACACAGGTTGAGAAAACTCGAACAAGAGCAAGGCAAAGAATGGCAATCATGGAAAAGCTTGATGGTACAACGTGGGGAGCAGATGAGAAAGTTCTCAAGAAGTTATATACTGGACGGGTGAGGCCAGTACTGGAATATGGCATTGCAGCTTGGGCAACAGCAGCTAAGTCAAACTTTAACAAAATAAGTAGAGTCCAAATTCAAGAAATGCGGATCATAACTTGAAGCCTGAATACAAAGCCTTTTAATGAACTAGAAGAAACCAAAAACACTTGTTTGCAACCGATGCAGGACAGAAGAGATAGTAGAGCCCAGCAACAAGCAGAAATATTTAGAAGATTGACAGACCACCCCATGCACAAAAGGTTGAATGGTCTTGGAAAGGGAAGAGTAAAAATGAAGGAAGCGGAATTCTCCTAAATTTACAAAAAAAATGAGTGAACAAAATCAGTCAGTGGCAACTGGAAAATTCTCAATTACCTTCAAGGCAGAGGTAGCAGCTTTGGAAACTGCAGCAGTAATGCTCTTGATAGCTGATTATAAAGAGAAGCAAATAGCTATCTTCACAGATACAAAGTCAGCTGTCTCAATACTGAAGAGCAAAAACAGCACAGAACTAGCAGACCTACGAGCAACACATGGACAATGACAGAAATCCCAAAAAGTTGTAATACAGTGGATCCCATCACATTGCAGTATACCTGGAAACGAAGAGGCTGACAGACTGGCAAAAGAGGGCGGACGACTACCTCAGCCTGACATAGACATAACCTATAACGAGGCATAGAGGTTTATAAAAAGCACTTATAGAACCAAATGGGAATCAGAGCATCCAGGATAACCAGAAGGATGATGCATATTACAAACTCGACCGAAGTGAACAAGTAGCAATCTTCAGACTCCGCACAGGACATAACAGGCTGAAATACCACTTGTTCAATAAACTAAAGATAGGAGATACCGATGAATGTAATTGTAGAACTGGAAAAATGACAGGTAGGCATTTGCTGCAGGAGTGCCCAAAATATGCAGAACAGAGAAAGATATTTTGGCCCACACATGCTTCATTTGAGAACAAGCTCTATGGCGATATCAGCAAGCTCAAGTTGACTGCAGCTTACTTTAACTACATACAAGTTGACATTTAAAGGTGTATGAAGAAGTATTCAGACTGCCACACTTCATACCACAGGTATGTCGGTTACAAAAGCCTCCCAGAGGCATGAAATGGAATATTGCTGGATAGGAGATCCATTACGTGGAAAGTCCGATTGGAAAGCTCACTGTGTTTATGTCATCTGTAGACTGCATTCTTCTGGTTTCCGGAGGAACAGCCTATGGTGAACGAAAGGCCCAATATACGGAAGTGAGGCTAAGCAGCCATGTGCAGGACGTGACGATTTCTTGGGTGAGCCCATTACCAGAGTGCTGTGTATCGACTCTGAAATTATGGAAGCCTCCCAGGCGACCTGCTAAAATTGTAAAAAATCCACCTTGATGAAGAATTTGAATATGTTACCATCAAGCTGCTAGGCAAGCTATGCGATGCATTTGTAGCTGCAACACAATCAACTCCACAGAAGAAAGAGAGAGAGAGAGAGAGAGAGAGAGAGACAGAGAGAGAGAGAGAGAGAGAGAGAGAGAGAGAGAGAGAGAGAGAGAGAGAGGCGTCATTGTTTTGACAACTCTACACCAGGCCAGTGCTTAGAAATTTGATCATTAGAGCTCCTTGTTTTTTTTTCCGCTGGTGCCTTTTATCTTTCATACTGAGGACATGTCTCCCTGTGTTACTTAATTACAATACTTCTGGAGACCACATGTTTAGGATAGGCGACACTAGAGGTATATCGAACCTGTTTTGTTGTATGACAGTGAATATTGGAATGTCAGTGAACAAATTAGGAAGAACTTGGACGCAACAGCGATATGGTTCCTAACACGAATATTGCGAATTCCTTGAACTGCCAAAGTAATTAACAACGACTGCTTGAAAGAGGCTAATGAAACTAGAACATATATTCAACAATGAGAATGAGACAAACTTTTCTTTGGTCATGTGATGAGAAGATAGACGGAGGAGAACATCGTGATAGCTGGAAAGATCTAGGGGAAGAGAGGCAGAGACAGACAAAGAGAAGTGATGCTGGATGGACTGAGAAGGTGGCATAGGGGAATATCATACAGAGTTGATCCAGAACGCCAAAGACCGCGATCTGTGGAGAGCCATGAACGCCAACGCCAGATGGCAATGGCATTTGATGATGATGATGATGATGATGATGATGATGATGATTACTGTAACTGTGGAACTGGTAAAATGACAGTAAACATCTTCTCCGGGAGTGTCCAACATAGAGACAACTTGTTTGCTCTTCATCCACAACATTTTAGTACAAACTCTATAGAAATGTCAAACAGTTGAAGCTTTAAGCTGACAGCTCCTTTCTTTGCATCCATTCACACTGACCTCTGAAGGTGAAGATAATACTTCTACAGTTTCTCTTCTTTATATTGGCTGGGTGTTATGATTGTTATTATTGTTATTACTGTTATTATTATCATTATTATTATTATTATTATTATTGGTGTTGTTGTTGTTGTTGTTGTTGTTGTTGTTGTTGTTGTTGTTGTTGTTGTTGTTGTTGTTGTTGTTGTTGTTGTTGTTGTTGTTGTTGTTGTCAGGTCTTAGTCAAATATGATTGAACTACAAGCATGAAAGTATACTGTCCTACCTGTTTTCTGTTAGCGCTGAATATTGGTCTAGGATAGAAACTCCGATAGGCGGACAGTTAGAGAATTGCTGTGCTGATACAGCAGCTTCTGCACCTGTCTTGTTCCAGGCAGGTAGATAGAGGGATCATGCTACATGGACAACACATGGTCTCTTAATCTCAGCCCATGCTTTGTGTTATGGAGAGGTATAACTCCATGTTACAAACTATTTGTCTGTCAAGACTGCCAGTTGCCAGTCAGTGATACATTGTGCTATTTCGTCCTTCCTAGTGACGACCATAATCTGTGTCTTCTTACAATTTAATTCCAACTCCAGTTGTTCACTGTGTGCAACAACCGCATCTACTAAATGTTGCAGAGCATACTCATTGTCTGCAATGTATACTGTATCATCCGCATATCTAATGTTGTAGATGTTACTCCCCCTAGTGATGATTCCTTTCATATCCTCTACATTTCTGAAAATATTTTCACTGTTTAACCTGTACGCCGGAAACATAATGAGAAATGTCAGAGATGATATAACCAGGGATCAATAAGATGCCCTAAACATCGGTGGTCATGAAATACCAGAGATTCGGTATGCTGATGATACAATATTACTATCCACATCACAGAATGGTATAGAAAAACTAATAACAACAACCCAAAAACATAGTGAAAATCATAACTTATGTCTTAACCTAGCGAAAACAAAAATAATGCATACAGAGGAAACTAACGTGGAGAAAGAAATATATGTTAATGAGGAAAGATTGGAGATGGTGGAACATTTAAAATATCTTGGGCCATTGATTACCACAATGGTGACAATGAAGGAAATGAAAAGACGAATATCTGTTGTTCTTCAAAGACACAACTGAATAAATTGTGGCGTGGGGCAGATAGACATACAAAAATTAGATTTTAAGAGCATGTATCTTTCCCGTTATAACATACGCATGTGAGACTTGGACACTTACTGAACAAGCTAAACAGCGCATAAATGCCTTTGATTATAAATGTTATAGACGAGTTCTAGCGCTATGTGCCGGCTCTACAACTATGGAAGCCTCCCTTGGATGGCGGATAATGCCCATGGATTGTCCCATCCTTCTGTTGAGGGCTGATCGCCAAGTATTCGACCGTTCTAACTTGACCAGCTGGGATGTGGATGGCACCACAAAAGTGAGAGTCCCCCGTGAATGCTAACCTGGTCAAAAACGCACGCAAAAGTCGGATGTGTTAGCCTAAGGGTCTAGGCCCAACGGTAAATAACAATACACCGCAAATGCATCTGAAAAAACATTCTGGATGAACGCAGAAGAAGAAGACGAAGACAGGTTCTAAGAATATCTTGGATACAGAAAAGAACAAATCCCCTCTGCCGTGCGTCCACCTTGACGAGGTAGAGGGGCTTGAGCGTTCCAATGACCCCAAGAGCTATGCCGACGGTAGCACAGCTACTGGTAGGGTCACCCATGTCGGACAGGTCAAGGGAGAGGGACCAGACGAAGTGACGCACAAACCTGCTGCCTTGTAGGTAGACTGGGGACAGTCAAAGGCTAGGGAAAGCATCCCGAAAAATGCTTGTCGAAATCGGATGTACTGAGCCACAGGCTTGACAAAGAAGTGCAACGTAACTTTATCATTTCATGATGCCACAGATGAAAATTAATCGTTATGGTGCTAATCCCGTGAAGTCCCATAAGGCGGTGATAGTGCCGGGCCCCCTGCCTCGAGGGGGTCCACCCATGACTACTGGTGGTCACCTTCCCCTGTGCTGTGGAGTCAAGGCACAGAGGAGTAGGTTAAGAGCTATTGACCAAACACCCCGGACTCTCAACATACTACAATGGAATGCCGAAGGAGTTTATAACAAGAAAGCCTCCCTAACACAGCGTCTTCATAAAGATAGAATAGATGTGGCATGCATTCAAGAGACACACCTCAACGCCAATCGCACATTTTCAGTCGAGGGATATCAGGCCACACGTTTCGACCGCAAAGGACACAAAGGAGGAGTTGTAATACTTACACGAAATACAATACCTTGCAGCGAAGTATCTGTGATCTCTGACAACCAAACGGAAATTATAGGTGTTGATATAATGATAAAGGACATGAAAATAAGAATTTACAATCTGTATAGTCCGGCAGATAAGGATCTTACACTCTCAAACATGGAAATAACTGACACAAATTGCATTGTTGTCGGAGACTTTAATAGCCGCTCAGAAAGATGGGGATACCCAGATACTGACAAAAGAGGAGATGAAGTGGAGGACTGGGAAATAGACTCAAATCTCCATCTACTCAACAAAGCGGATGACACACCGAGCTTCTACTCCAGAAGATGGATTACCACTTCTACTCCAGACTTAGCTTTCTGCACAGGAGACATCCTCCACAAAATCGATCGCCATGTGCTTGACCAATTAGCAGGTAGTGACCACAGACCAATCAAGCTTGTAATAAATATGGAGTATGTTCCACAGGAGCAAAAGCCTTTGCCTCGCTGGAATTACAAACGAGCAGATTGGGACAGATTTTCCATACTAACAGACAAATATTGTGAAAACATAAATACACGATATGGCAACATGAAGCAAATGGTGGAAAGTCTAAACCGAGCAATAATACAGGCGGTAACTGAGTCTATTCCAAGAGGAGCGAGGAAAAATTACAAACCATACTGGACTGAGGAACTACACATTTTTGAGGACAAAGTTGAAGATGCTAGGAAGACCGCAGAGAGAGAACAAACAACTGAAGCGAACATCTCTCTCAAAGCCATCTCAGCAAAATATAAAAGAACAGTAAATCAAACAACAAGAGATTGTTGGAGGAAAAATACAGAAAACCTGAATTTTGACAGGGATGGAAACAAACTATGGAAACTAGTGAAAGCCATGAACAATGAAGGACCTAGAAACAAACAAATAACAATTAAACAAGGAAATGCCTTGCTTACAGGAAAAAAGGCTGCAAATGCACTAATGGAACACTATGCCAGTGCAAACCACATTGATATTACAGCCGCACAGAAGAAAGCAATCAAAGATAAACAGATACATCATAGATATACAGAGACAGCAGCAGAATATATGATGGCAAATCTAACAATGGAAGAAATGGAACAGGCAATGAATACCCTAAAAAGGAAGACATCACCAGGAAAGGATGGAATCACAAATGAAATGCTAATAGGACTAGGCACTAAGGCAAAAAAGAAACTACTAGCAGTCCTAAATTACAGCTGGAAGAGGGGAATAGTCCCACAGGCATGGAAGGAAGCTATACTAATACCAGTCCCAAAGAAAGGAAAAGACCTGGAAGAACCAAATGGCTATCGACCTATCAGTCTTCTTAGCTGTGTAGGAAAATTAATGGAACGCATTATCAATGGCAGACTAACATGGCATCTGGAAGAAAACCAACTCTTAACACCACACCAAGCAGGATTCAGAAAGTACAGATCCACTGAAGATCAAATAACCTATATAGCTCAGGAAATAGAGGATGCCTTCCAAGAGAAAAAGCACACACTAGCGGTCTGGATAGATTTAGAAAAAGCATTTGATAAAGTATGGAAGGAAGGACTGAAAGTAAAACTGCAAAAAATGCATGTTTGTGGGAAAATGTACAAATGGATCAGCCACTACCTTGAGAACAGAACTGCCAGGACAAAAGTACAAGGACAAACCAGCAAAATGATGCTGTTGGAGCAAGTTGTCCCCCAAGGAGGAGTTCTTTCACCAACATTATTCCTAGCATATATAAACGACATCACGGAAAATTTTCCAGCCAGACTACACACATCATCCTTTGCAGATGACCTAGCCATATGGACATCTGAAGAATATATTAGTACAGCTAACAGCAGAATACAGCAAGCCCTATTAGCGCTAGAGGACTGGTCAAAATCATGGCTAGTGAAGATAAGTGAGGAGAAAACAACATGCACAGTATTCTCCCTCTCAACTAAAACTCAGCAACCTAAGCTGGTATTGAATGGAAAAATATTGCGCCATGAAGAAAATCCAAACTATCTAGGAGTCACCTTTGATCGTCGCCTGACATGGAAGACACGGGTTGAGAAAAATCGAACAAGAGCAAGGCAAAGAATGGCAATCATGAAAAAGCTTGCTGGTACAACGTGGGGAGCAGATGACAAATTTCTCAAGAAGTTATATACTGGACGGGTGAGGCCAGTACTGGAATATGGCATTGCAGCTTGGGCAACAGCAGCTAAGTCAAACTTTAACAAAATAAGCAGAGTCCAAAATCAAGGAATGCGAATCATAACTGGAAGCCTGAAGACAACGCCTATTAATGAACTAGAAAAGATCACTTGTTTACAACCAATGCAGGATAGAAGAGATAGCAGAGCCCAGCAACAAGCTGAAAAATTTAGAAGATTGACAGACCACCCTATGTATAAAAGGTTTAGTGGTTTTGGAAAGGGAAGACTGAAGCGTAGCAACTTTGTAGAAACTGCAAAGCGAAAGATTAGGGCAGATCCCATACTTAACATATCAACAGTCAAACCCATTTACAATGCAGACAAGTTCCCAGCTTGGAGACAGCAGCTACTGCCTGAGATGATAGAAAACATTCCTGGTATTGAGAAAAAGAACACTCAGCATGAAACCGAAAGAAGAGAAATAACCCTAAACTACATAAAAGAACATTACCCAAGCAGCAATTGGACCCATGCATATACAGATGGATCAGCCAAAAATTCAGTAGAGAATGGAGGAGGAGGAATTCTCCTAAATTTAAAAAATGGAGTGAAAAAAAAAAACATTCAGTGGCAACTGGAAAGTTTTCAAGTAACTTCAAAGCGGAGGTAGAGGCTCTGAAAACTGCAGCAGAAATGCTCTTGATGGAGGAAAATAAAGAGACGCAAATAGCTATCTTTACAGATGCAAAGTCAGCTGTCTCAATACTGAAGAGCAATTACAGCACAGAAATAGCTAACCTAAGAGCAGCACTCCATGGTCTATGCCAGAAATCCAAAAAAGTTGTAATACAGTGGATACCATCACATTGCAATATACCTGGAAATGAAGAGGCTGACAGACTGGCAAAAGAGGGCGGACGACTACCACAGCCTGACATAGACATAACCTATAACGAGGCAAAGAGGTTTATGAAAAGCACTTATAGAACCAAATGGGAATCAGAGCATCCAGGCCATCAGAAGGATGATGCATATTACAAACTCGACCGAAGAGAACAAGTAGCAATCTTCAGACTCCGCACAGGACATAACAGGCTGAAATACCACTTGTTCAATAAACTAAAGATAGGAGATACCGATGAATGCAATTGTGGAACTGGTAAAATGACAGCTAAACATTTGCTGCAGGAGTGCCCAATATATACAGAACAGAGAAAGAAATTTTGGCCCACACCTGCTTCATTTGAGGACAAGCTCTATGGAGCTATCAACAAGCTCAAGTTGACTGCAGCTTACTTTAACTACATTCAGGTTGACATTTAAAGGTGCATGAAGAAGTATTTAGACTGCCGCACTTCATACCACAGGTATGTCGGTTACAAAAGCGCCCCAGAGGCATGAAATGGAATATTGCTTGGATAGCAAATCCATTACGTGGAAAGTCCGAACCAAAAGCTCACTGTGTGGGCTTCATAAAAGGTGGAATAAGTGTCCCAGTGGCACGAAATGGAATATTGCTTGGATAGCAAATCCATTATGTGGAAAGTCCGAATCGAAAGCACACTGTGTGGGCTTCATAAAAGGTGGAAAAAGTGTCCTAGTTGCACGAAATGGAATATTGCTTGGATAGCAAATCCATTATGTGGAAAGTCCGAATCGAAAGCTCACTGTGTGGATGTCATCTGCAGACTGCATACTTCTGGTTTCCGGAAGAACAGCCTATGGTGAATGGAAGGCCCAATATACGGAAGTGAGGCTAAGCAGCCATGTGCAGGACGTGACGATTCCTTGGGTGAGCCCAGTACCAGAGCGCTGTGTGTTGGCCCTGCAAGTATGGAAGCCTCCTTGGATGGCGGGGAATGCCCATGGTCTGCCCCTGCCTTCCCTTGAGGGCTGACCAGGATGTCTTTGGCTGTTCTATATGGGCCAGCTGGGATGGGGGATAACACCACAACAGTGAGAGCCAAACGTCCTAAGAAACCCCCGGGAAGGTTAACCCGGTCAACAAATGCCCGCAGAAGTCGGATGTGTCGGCCTAACGGCGCAAGAATGCAGCTCTGCTGTGGACAGGCACAACGCAATCACGTCCGAAAAAAAACTCCGGATGAACGAAGAAGAAGAAGAAGAAGAAAAGAACAAATGCATCCATATGACAAGAGCTTAATATTGTAGAAGGTTGGCTACTAAAGACGATGCAATAAAGAAATTTAAATATTTTGGTCACTTGAAAAGTTATGAAAATTTTGAGAGAACAATAATGGTGAGGTTTACGCCGGGGAAGATAGGAAGAGGAAGGCCAAAGAGAAGATGTGTGCAGGATGTGGCGGCTGATATCCAGATGGGTGTATCAGGCGCGAGACATCTTGCTTATGACCGAGAAGTTTACCAGAAGGTTGTTATGGGAGCGAGGTTCTACAAAGGTCATGCTACTGAATGAATGAATGAATGAACGAACGAACGAATGAATGAATGAATGAATGAATGAATGAATGAATGAATGAATGAATGAATGAATGGGCTCACCGCGTAACCCAGATTACATTAGACATCACAGTATGGTTCTGTAAGTAAAAGCGGCCATCGTATCGTCTACCCCATCACCCACCGAATGCCCATTAGTCTTTAAACATATGGGTTTAGCACCATATCGTCTTAGGGTATGAAAGGGTCCATTACATTTGACCTAACTAAGACGTCTCAATGCATGCAAAAGATTCCCCTTAGCTTTAACTCTGTGAACTAGTATCGCTGGTGGCGTGTGCCCACTGTGGACAGACGTCATCTACACGACGGCTACCTCCAGGGCTTGGCCACGGACCATAAACAACCCAAGAGGGGCTGACAGAGATGCAAACCCCCGCTGGTTTTATGGGTCCCCTAGAGCGGCAGATGTCAGGGTTACTTCTCAATGTGAATGTTCCAGACAAGCTTCTCTAACCCGCGTTAAGGATTGCAGTCATAAATGTGTCTGTTGATTGTTTAATCTTCTACGTGTCTTCCCTCCAGCCGTAGAATTGTAGGATACCTGCCCCACTATTATCATGTGCCATCACGGTGAACGTCAGCCGTGATTTGTTTGTTTTCGCTCGCTCGCTTTTAACCCAAGCATAGTCTATACACGGGCTACTACTTCTAGTACACTGGACTGATTGTTGCGTGTAGATTAGTTTTCCTTGGTACCAGTGTCCCTCGCCGTCAGGCGAACACACTCCGACTTCAGAGGTACTTGTATGTTACATCCCCAAGTCAAGGACAAGAAGTGAACAATTTAGTCCAACTGGACCTTGTAGGGGTTGAACCCGCTACCTCGGTATCATTACACCGGATGTTTAAGAACAAGCGTTCTTATCTATTCAGCCATGCTGACTTCCTTGTGAGCCGTGATGATTCGCCATCTCATACGATGGTCGCCATTGAAAAATATAATATGGTTCATCCCTGCAGATGGCCAGCCTGTGGATCGTGCAGATGTTAACACCCTTAGAGAGGTGTCGAGAGCGAAGGACTTTGACGTTGGTTAGAATGGGAGACTTGGGTGTAAAAATTAGCACGGCCAGACATCGTGAAGATGAGGGACCTCGTCAGCAAACACATGGGAATTATTAGCCGCCAGACTCTGGTGTACATTGGGGGAGAATCTGAGCGCCTATGAACTTGTCGGAGTGCAAGGGTGATACTCAAACAGATAACTAACTAACTAAATAACAAACTAACTAACTAACTAGTTAGCTAACTAACTATCTAGCTAACTAGCTGATAGATTGACTGATTGACTGACTAACATGGCTTAGTTTAGACACAAAGTGCAGTAGGAGAACGAACAGGTTCGCGGACCAGTTGCTTCTTCTTCAGCAATGTACACTGAAATGCTTCAAGTCTATGGTGGAAATATGACAAACCCAGGCTTAACCCGAGCCAATCCCTTTGTGTTGAGCAGAATCACTGCGTGGTCGTCATCCTAGATTCATGAGTCACATCCTGAGTGTGCCGCAGAATCACTTGTTGGTCTAGATAGAGCATGTTTATCTTCTTCTTCGTTCATCCGGAGTTTTTTTTTTTTTCGGATGTGATTGCGTTGTGCCTGTTTACAGCAGAGCTGCGTTCTTGCGCCGTTAGGCCGACACATCCGACTTCTGCAGGCATTTGTTGACCGGGTTAACCTTCCCGGGGAGCATGTTTATGAGTTGTACTACATGTGTTGGAAAGTCCATTTTCCTCATGATTTCCCCAAGGTTTCTGGTGTTGTACACAGTCAAATGCCTTTGAATAATCCAGAATCAATGAGAATAGTTTTACATTAATTAGAATAGGTTTACTATAAATGGGTCCATATGAATTTTAAAACTATCCGCCTTGATGGCGATTCAAACAGATAACCTCCGTGTCGGCAGGCTGGCTTGCGGGATACTGCTATCGTGGCACAATACTGACAACCGTAAGTAAGTCAATTACAGGACCCTTTGTACACCCCAAGGCCAAACTGTTAGGTGTATGATGCTAGACGCAAATTTGTACAGACAAATCTGTTCTTCAATAGTGATACGGTGAATATCCCCCAGGTCGATTTCACTTTCCGAAATATTTCCCAGAACCCATTTTAGTCTGGGTCAGCTGGGGAACTCGGGTCATTTTAAACATCCTCCATGCTGATTAGAATACATGACGATCGGGTCGTCAGGCTAATCCTCCACAGCACCCCCCCCCCTCTCTCTCTCTCTCTCTCTCTCTCTCTCTTGCTCTATTTTGCTCCCGCTCCCCATTCCCCCCGTCTCCCTTTTTGTTTCTGTCCACCTATTTCCCCCTCACTCTCTCTCTCTCTCTCTCTCTCTCTCTCTCTCTCTCTCTCTCTCTCTCTCTCTCTTTGTCTCTCTCCTTATCTCTCTGTGTCTGTCACTTCCTCTCTCTTAGTCTCTGTCTCTCTCCCTCTGTCATTCTCTCCTACTCTCTCATTCTTCCGGTCTCTCCATCTGCCCCTCTCTTTCACGCTCTCTCTTCCACTCTCTCCCTTCTTCTCTCTCTCCCTCTCTCTGTCTCTCTCTTCCTCTCATGCTCTCTTCGTCTCGCTCTCTTTCACTTTCTCTCCTCCCTCTCTCACCCTTTCTCTGTCCCTCTCTTCCTTTCTCTCCAATCTCTCCCTCTCACTCGTTCTGTCTCTGTCTCTCTCACATCCTTCTCTGTGTGTGTCTCCCTCTCCTCAATCTCTATCAATCTCTTTCCCCATATCTCTCACTCTCTCTTGCTTTCTCTCCACCTCTCTCTCTCTCACTCTCTCTTTGTCTCTTTCCTCCTCGCTCTCCCTATCTCTATCCCTATCTCTCTCACTCTGTCTGTCTCTCCCTCCCTCTCACTCACTCTCTCTGTTTCTCTTTTCCTCTCTCTGTCTCTCGCTCACTCTCTCTCTCCTCCTCTCTCTTTCACTTTCTCTTCCTTCCAATCTCTTAATCTCTGTCTCTCCCCCTCTCTCTCTCACGCACTCTCTTCCAATCTCTCCCTCTCCCTCCCTTCCTCTCTCCCTCTCTCTGTCTCTCTCTTCCTTTCACTCTCTCTTAGTCTCGCTCTCTCTCTCACTTTCTCTCTCTCACTCTCTCCTCCTCTCTTTCCACCTCTCTCCGTCTAAGTCTGTCTCTGTCTCTCTCACCACACACTCTCTCTCTGTCTGTCTCTCTTTTCCTCTTTCTCTTCATCTCTATCACACTCTCTCCCCATCTCTCTCACTCTCTCTGTCTCTCTCTTCCTCTCTCTCCATCTCTGTCACTCTCTCCCACATCTCTCTCAAACTCTCTCTTTGTCTCTCTTTTGCTTTCTGTCTACCTCTCTCCCTCTTAATCTCTCTTTGCCTCTCTCTCTCCTCTCTCACCCTCTCTTTGTCTCTCACTTCTTCTCTCTCCATCTTTATCCCTATCTCTCTCACTCTCCCTGTCTCTCCCTCCCTCTCTCCCTCCCTCTCTCCCTCCCCTCTCCCTCTCGAATGTAAGACGGGACTACGTGCCCAATTTGTAACCCTTTTTAAATAAAGTTCAATAGTTCAATAGCCCCCCCCCCCTCTCCCTCTCTATATTTGTAACAAGCTAATGTATCACAGACGTACCGTCAACCCCAGCATGATTTGTATGCAATTGTAGAGTCAATTCCCGTCCCGTGGCGAAGGTGTTAAGGACGCGGTTTGTTATCCCGTTTACCCGCGTTCGAAACACAACTGCGCGCGATTTGGCATCAGACCGAGTTGCCTTTTTTTACGAAATGGTATGGGTGCCGGTCATTCAGAATGTAATGGCAAACTACTGAGCGTAAACTTGCCAAGAGATCTCAACAGCAATAAATGTTGGTGTTGACTGCAACGTTCTGTAAAGGATATGCAACTAACTTTATTTTGTACGTTTAATAGTTAACCATAAGCTTTTTCATCTAGAAGTCAACGGAGAAGTCCAGCCCCCTGGTGTATGTAATGCATCCACAACCCTGCCATTAACGCACAGGAAGTTAAAGCGCGATAGAGATGTCAACAAACTCAAGTTAACTTTCCATCCATCCATCATGTGCCATGCCGGTAAGCGTGGGCGGTCATGTTCTGCCATCTCACTCGATCACCAGAGTCGTGGATCAGCTCCGTGTTTCTGTCTCGACCATGCCACAAGGCCAAGCCATCCAGGTATTTACTTCTCGGTCTTCCCCTTGGTCTGTTCCCCTCGATCTTACCAGTTGTTACCAAGTTCTCCAAATCATTTCTTCTCATAACATGCCCAAAAAATTTTGACTGTCTACGTCTTATGACTCTAATCAGTTTACGATCTTCATTTGTTTCTTGAAGGACTTGTTCATTGGTTTTTCTGTCTGTCCATGGTATTCTTTGCATTTTCCTCAGAAACCACATTTCTACAGCCATCAGATGTTTTTCAGCCTGACTGATCATTTGTCCACGCTTCACATCCATATAAAAGTACAGGTTCTATGTAGCATCTCAACACTCTTTTTCTCGTTTCAATTGAAATCTTTTTATTGGTCAGTATGTTTTTCATCTTGCTAAAGGCTACTTTTGCCATGGCGATTCTTGTTATAATCTCTTCTAGGCATCTCCCATCAGATGTTATTACTGTTCCGAGATAATTGTACCTGTTCACTTGTTGAAGAATATTCCCATTTACTTGTATATTACATTGTGGTATTTCGTTCTTCCTAGTGACGACCATAATCTGTGTCTTTTTACAATTTAATTCTAACCCCAGTTGCTCACTGTGTGCAACAACCGCATCTTCTAAATTTTGCAGGTTTTGTTCATTGTCTGCAGTCAAGACTGTATCATCTGCATATCTAATGTTATTGATGCGTCGTTAACTTTAGCTGTTGTGAATCATTCTTATTGGCCCGGCAGTCTCGTGGCCATGTGGCTTGGCCGTCTGGCTCGCCCTCCGAAGGTTGTGGGTTCGATTCCTGGCATTTGAGATTTGAAGATTGAGCACAAATGTGTTTGGATTTGAATGTAACATTTAATGACAGAAGTGTCAAGATTTTAGGCTTGTAGAGGTAAGTCAAAAATGGCTGTTCAACTTCCCATCTGGTTATACTTTTTACATGTTTCCCATACAATTATGTGTTACATCAATATTGTTGTTAAAGCAAGATGCCAACCAATTTGACACTTCACTTGTATATGAACACTGAACAAAACTAGAAAATGTTAAGCAAAATCATGCACAACAATCTCTTTTAAGAGCTAAGTGTGGTTCCAGTAATCAGGGGCTTAGTAAAGGCAACTTTAGCGTGTGTACAATTAGTGTGTTGCTGGAATAATGCATACTCGTATCTACACAGATTGTGCCTAAATGTTCAATAACAATAAATGACATTATTTTGTGGCAAGTGGAGAAATTCAAATATCTAGGCATATGGATAACATCACATGGAAGATGCTTCACTGAGATAAAGAACAGAATAGGACATGCAAAAACTGCATTCTATCAAATGAAGAACATTTTGCGCAATAAGTCACTGTTCTTGAAAGATGGAAAAAGAGTTATTGCATAGTTAGTCGACAAATCATCCTCATTGCACATCGAACCATTCAGTTCATAAGTGCTCGAATCCCCTCCTCGGCAAATCCCGCAGCGTGTAGCGGCTCACGAAACTAGTTCTGTGTTGGTTTATTAATCTTCTTTAACTTCCTTATGGAGCTCTTGTTTGGCCACACCTCTTTTAACTTGCTGTTCTTGCAGCCTGACCATGGTTGTAAATTCGCAGACATCACTTGGTTCTCGTAAACGACTTACTTCTCTTAGAGCATTCAAAATGTCTGCCTGGTCCATGGCTCGTCCGCCTTCCACAGTAGCCCTACCTGCAAGCCTGTCAGCCTGCTCATTTCCTTGTACACCCGCATGCCCTAGCACGAAAATGACACTAAAATTTGCCAGCCGAGACAGCTCCAGAGACAGCAACCACTCCGTTGGACCCACCCCATCTCTATCTTCCTGAGCATACTCATTGAGTAACTAAGGACACATGCCCGAGTGAATGTTTATGTCTCGAGCCATGATGTTGCTCTACTTACTGCCATGACTTCCATAGACAGGCTACTTGTGGTCAAAGCAAAAGCACCAGACTCCTCCTCCACAATTTCCCCTCCGACCTGAGCCATATAGGCCCATGAACTTCTCACTCGTCGAACGACCGACCCATCTGTGTAAATGTCAGCATCACCCTCTAAAGAATTCTCGAATATCAGAGCCTGTACTTCCGCCTCTACAACAGCTGGATTTTCTTTTCTGCATTTCCTGTCTAGTTGGATGCAAACTGAAAAGGATGTACAGAACTCTGTTGGCACTTCTACCCACTCCTCGCCAGGTTCTAAGTCCTCAAGTGAACACACCTGCTGAAGAATGTCTTCGGCTTGACCCATCCACGATTTTCCTCTTTTTAACGTGTTGCCCTTTACCTTCTTAATCCCTCTATGCAGATGATGGTGTGTGTTAGCGTTGACTCTGAGGTAAGCAAGTTCATTCATTCATTCATTCATTCATTCATCCATCCATTCATTCATTCATTCATTCATCCATTCAGTAGCATGTCCTTTTCAGAACTTCGCTCCCATATCAACCTTCCGGAAAACCTCTCGATCATAAGCAAGATGTCCAGCGTCTGATACACCCATCTGGAGATCATCCGCCACATCCTGCACCCATCTTCTCTGTGGCCTTCCTCTTCCTCTCTTCCAAGGCATATACCCCTCCATTATTGTTCTCTCTAAACTTTCATGACGTTTTAAGTGACCAGAATATATCAATTTGCATTGTTTTATCGTCTTTAATAGCCAACTCTCTTCAATATTCAACTCTTGAAGTACGGATGCATTCGTTCTTTTCTTTACCCAAGATATTCTTAGAACTCGTCTATAACATTTATATTCAAAGGCATTTATGTGCTGTTCAGCTTGTTTAGTAAGTGTCCAGGTCTCACAGGCGTATGTTGCAATGGGAAAGATGCATGCTCTTAAAAATCTAATTTGTGTTGTTCTATCTGTCCCTCTCCATAATTTATTCCGTAGTTTTAGTCTTTGAAGAGCAATTGATAGTCGTCGTTTAATTTCTTTCATTGTATCACAATTGTTGGAATCAATGACCCAAGATATTCGAAATTTTCCACCACCTCCAATCTTTCCTCATTAACATATATTTATTTCTCCATAGTAGTTTTATCTGTATGAATTATCTTTGTTTTTGCTATACGAAGATATAAGTTGTGATTTTCACTATTTCTGTGGGTTGAGGTTATTAAGATTTCTATACTATTCTGTGATGTGGATAGTAATGCTATATCATCGGCATATCGAATCTCTGGTATTTCATGACCACCGATATTTAGGGCATCATATTTCTCCCTGGTTATATCATCTCTGACATTTCTCATTATGTTTTCGGCCTACAGGTTAAACAAATAGGGTGACAGCACACATCCATGACGGAATCCTGGCTTGATGTCAAACCAATATGCTCGGCAAATTTGTATTCTGTCCCACATTTTGGAAAATCAAGAAGGTAGCGCATCGCTACATAGAACTAGTTTTAACATACGGCTGCGAATCCTGGAGAATTAGTAAATAGGCGAAGGAAAATCAATGGCATCCTTGCAGATGTGGCTGTATAGAAGAATGTTGATAATTAATTGGACAGCCAAAATGAGCAAATGAGCAATCAGGACGTTTTAAGGAAAGCTGAGTAGCAAAGACAACTTATTACAAACAGTAAAAAGAGGCAGTCATCTTTTTTTTTTTTTTTTGCCACGTTATGAGAGACCACGTTCAGAATTCAATGGCAAACTACTGAACGTAAACTTGCCGAGGAATCACGAACAGCCAAAGAAATGCTGGCGTTGAAAGCTACGTCCTGTAAAGGATATGCTAACATAACTTTATGAGAAGACAAAAAACAAACAAACATGTTGTGACAACCGGAAAGGCTTGCGGAAAGAGAGATAGAGGAAGACAGTGTGAGAAGATTCTAGACAGTCTTGTGTCATGCCACGGAAGGGAGTCAACACACGAATTGATCCATGATGTCGGAGATCGTAATTTGTGGAGAAGCATGATAGCTCAATCAGCCGGCAAGGCACTGGATGACGATGATTATATATATATATATATATATGTATCGCTGTCAACACCAGCATCTTTCAGCTGTCTGTTGATTTCTTGGCAAGATTACGCTCAGTAGTTTAAATATATATGCCGGTCTCTCTGGCTGTGAGGTTACAACGCTTTCTCTCTGTAATCCCGTTTATCACGCAGTCTCGTAGCGGAGCGAGAGCTGAGGCGGTTCAACTCCCGCTCGTGACTTGCGGGATACTGAGCCGGTCGCTCAGAAAGCAATGGCAAACTACTGAGCGTAATCTTGCCAAGAGATCAACATACAGCTGAAAGATGCTGGTGTTGACAGCTAAGTCCTATAAAGGATATGCTAAAAAAAAAAAATATATATATATATATATATATATATATATATATATGTGTGTGTGTGTGTGTATATATATATATATATATATATATATATATATATATATATATATATATATATATATATATATATATATATATATATATATATAAATTCACAACAATAAATATGTGTGTGTGTGTGTGTCTTGAAGGGTAGGCAGCACAACCAATGCCGGGCTATGAACACGTTAAGAGATGTTAGAATGAACCAACGTGGGCGGAAATTGAAGATGGTTTGGCGAAATTGTGGACGGCCCTGGGTAGACAATCCATTAAGAGTTCTAATCTCTCTCTCTCTCTCTCTCTCTCTCTCTCTCTCTCTCTCTCTCTCTCTCTCTCTCTCTCTCTCTCTCTCTCTCTCTGGCACTCCCAAAGAAGTAAATGACGATGAAGAATATATTTATGTTAATTATATGTAAGCTAACAGTAAAATATACGTGAAAGTACGTCAGCCTAATTCAAGCCTGTTATTCAACAGTAAAAGATACGTGAAGGCACATCAGCCTGAAATCAAGCCTATAATTTAACAGTAAAATATACGTGAAGGTACATTAGCCCCAAGTCAAACCTGTAAGTTAACAGTAAAAGATAGGTGAATATACATTAGCAAGTCAAGTCCGTAAGTTCACATTAAAAGATATATGAAGTACACTAGCAAGTCGTCCGTGAATTAACAATAGAAGATACGTGAAGGTGCATGAGCCTGAAATCAAGCCTATAATTTAACAGTAAAATAACGTAGTCAAGCCTGTAAGTTAACAGTGAACGATAGGTGAAGGTACATTAGCCCGAAGTCAAGCCTGTAAGTTAACAGTAAAAGATAAGTGAAGGTACATTAGCCCGAAGTCAAGCCTGTAAGTTAACAGTAAAAGATAAGTGAAGGTACATAGCCCGAAGTCAAGCCTGTAAGTTAACAGTAAAAGATATGTGGAGGTAATTTAGCCTGCAGTTAAGCCTACCTACAGCTGGACACGAGTGGCCACACACACTGACCAGACAACACGCCATCTTTTAAGCCCCTAAATCTATCAACGGTGTTAAAAAGAACTGACCGGAAACAGCCGCGTGGCCGAGGTCTACTCCCAACAGATGTTGGTAGCGTCCGGTCATATATCGTCTACAATAGTCACTGAGTTATGTCTTCAGACAAAACCAGGAAGACCCGCCCGTCAACATGACAGCTCAAGTTAGGGCAAACTTGACCAGGGAGGGTGGTTGCACACAGACCTTGAAAAGAAGAGTTCATATCTGGTATCGTATCAAGGTCATATCTAGTATCGTGTCAAGGCCATATCTGGTATCGAATTGGACAAGTCCATAAAAATGAGATGGTGAATCTCCTTTTAGCATGCCTTGAAAATATTGCCCATTCACCTCTATCTAGCGGATATCACAAAAAGAGGCGGATCTGATCCTACCTTGCCCCCTGAGAAACTGAATGAAAGCCACCCTGGTTCCTGTAAGCGATCCCTAAGACTAGAAGATATTCCCTTGTAGCGCAATGGCCTAATTCTCAAATTGAACGCCAAACATCGGTCAAGCCACGCCCCCCAGCGAACAGGTCTTAGAATCTCCGATTTATTTTTCCGAGCAGACCTGCTAATTTAGAAACCATTTCTGCCGGTCACGGACAGATCCTTTTAGCAATTAAAAACCAAGGTGATTTAAGAGCTAAAGTCCAGAGAGTTTAGGATCGACAGACCGGGGGAGACGGGTTAGGAGAACTTTATAAACGGATACCCGCCTGGCAAATGAAAGTCGCAGACATGCCTGGTTTGGGTATCAAACTCAGGAAGGTCCCGTGTTCCTACACAGCCCGTCTCATATTAAACCCACCGAATTGAATAGAAGATTAGAGGCAAATCTGCTATCACGGACACACTTGGCCCAGGCCAGGACGTGGCTGCTGCTACTGGCCTGGTATCTCTGGGGCGCTGGTTGATTTAATGGCCGTGTGATTAGACGTCAAACAAAACGCGGGGAAGAAATTGAACCACGAGTGGATTTGGGTAGTCATGGAGGCTTGGTTGGAGGCACTCGTGTGGTTGAGCCAACATCCTGGCTTGCTGTGATATGAATGCAGGCATTGAGCACGCTGACAATGCCTCCTTGGGGTGGCTGTGGCAAATGATTTGTGTGATTATGGGTATCAAATGTACACAACTGCAACCTCTTACTTTCTCTATATTCGAAAAACTGAAGAAAGAAAGAAAGAAAGAAAGGAAGAAAGAAAGAAATACAGACAGACAGAAATACAGCAAGACGTGCATATGGTTTTATTTGACCAGCCTGGTGTGGAAATGAGTGAACGATTGGTTGGTTGTGAATGCTTTGCAAGACTAAGCCTTAACTATGAAGATCTGCTCATACAGTAGTCCAGGTTCAATCCCTCGCGGAGACAGGATTGATGTTTCCCAGATGTGACGGTCCTGGGGTCAAACCCGCATCATCAAATGGTGTTAGAGAATGTTCAATGAATGACTCACCAAAAAATGAGAAGTAGATTGTGAACCTTACTGAAACACGATTACAAGAAACAAATTGAACGTCCAAGAGAGACCCTGCGTAGAACCATCATCAGAGAGGGCTCATTCAACGGCCAAACAAACATCCAAGATCTACAACAGGTGGCAGCGAACCGCCAGACAGAGAGCCATGACTCCTGCCCTATGAGCCTTTTTGGGCTCAAGAGGAAAGACTAACTAACTAACTAATCGTGTTTCAGTAAGGCTCACAATCTACTTCTCGTTTTTTGGTGATTCATTCATTACCTTTTGAAGCTTTACTGCAGTTCCCCTTATTCTAGAGAATGTTCAGGATTGTGTGGGAATAAACGATGACGAGGAAGAAACTGGTCGAATGTTAGTTGCATACCCCTTACAGGACGTCGCAGTGAAACAAAGCATTTCTTTTGGCTGCTAGTCTTTTCTTGCCGCCCTCCGTGGCTAAGGCCTACGGACGCAATTCGTAAGCCCACTTACCCGAGTTTGAAACACAGCTGCGATCGATTTGGCAGCTGACCGCGTTGCGCTGGGTTTTAACGAGAGGGTATGGGAGGCGGTCGTTCAGAAAGCAATGGAAAACTACTGAACGTAAACTTGCCAAGACGTCAACATCAACAACAGAATGCTGATGTCCTGTAAGAAGGATATGAAAAAAAAAAAGTAATTTCTTGGCAATTTCGCGTTCTATAGTTCGTCACTGCGTTGTATGAAAACCAGCTCAAGGAGGTCTGCTGCTATATCTCCCGCACATAATTTCGAACGCTGCATGCGGTAACGCGAATTGCTTTTGTAACCCCTTCGCCACCACGGCAGTTAAACTGGTAATGCCCCTCTGTCTGGCTCTGCATGATAATACCCATGTACCAGTTACATTTATGATAATACCCATGTACCAGTTACATTCCGGCGATGGCCTCATGTATGTCCCCAACACTTTGAGAAGTGACCACCCACGGTCTCCACCACACACCTCTTCTCTGTTCTCTTTGATCTGCTCTCCTAACTAGGAGTACCGCCGCAGCCGTTTCAATGTCGTTGTTGCGACCTATCAATCGGCTATCACCTTTAAGCCTTACTGTGTGTACAAACAGATTACATATCTGCTGCGAACCTCACGATCTGACGACCGTAGTGGCCTACTAACTGTGACTTAGGGCGATTCATCTATTGCAATGACCTGGCATTCAAGCAGCCGGCTTTGATTTGGTCGCTAACAAGTCCAGCCTAGGGTTCAGAGCGGAGATAACAGGTCTTGCACTTGCCACACGTGTCCACGTGTGTTGCGACATGTTGTTGGAAGGTAACAGTACAGCTGGCTGATTGATTTGGTTTCTGGAGGATCGCCCTGGTTTCACACTCGATAGCTTACAAAATTCATCCCATAGATTACACAAGTCTTCCAAAACAGCGCACGAACTTAACGGGACAGTTGAGGATCATATCGTATGGTTGTTTTGTGGTTGGATGGAACGCCTCTAGAAGATTTCAATTGTAACTCTTGTTAGACTGGTTACACTGGATTTCTCGCCATCATAAGCTAGGTGCATTGCTTTTGATGGTGTCTGGATTATGTACCACACACAGAATCCATCGACGTTTTGATCCTTCTCTTTTCCCATTTCCTGACGAACTACTCCATTATCTACGAGGAAGTTTCACATGAAAACCTTACAAAAAAATAAAAATTATTCTGCCATTGTCTTGTAAGTTGTCAATATTGTTGTTAAGGATGTCAAGAGTGTTTAGCAAGTGACATCACGTTGGAGACGAATACAGTGACGTCGTAAGGCAGTTTAAAGATGACCGTCTCACTTTTGACATGCACCAACGAGTAGTAGCGTTCTATTATCAATTTTGGGGTCAATAAAATCGTGAAGCGTATAGACATTAATCGGCTAATGAAGGTCCAGTATGGTGGTGCATGTCTCTCAGTCTAACTAGTGTATGAGTGGGGTAGGAAGTTTCAAAACTTGTCGGTCCGATGAAGAGGTGCAGCTGGGGGGTGCATGAGTGGTTACACACAGCGACCAAGAGAATATTTTCCTATAGGAATCCAAGCACTTTATCTGCGCTGGAGGACTTGCATTCAACGCAGGGGTAATTACATCGACAAATTATACGTTTCCTTACTTTTTCAGAATATATTCACACACATACACACACATGCACGCGCACGCACACACACACACAGATACATACATACACACACACACACACACACACACATATATATATATATATATATATATATATATATATATATATATATATATATATATATATATATATATATAAGGTTTTCATTGATTCCCCCTCGTACCTTTTCCTGTCTGTTCACACGTCCAGAATATTTCATATTCCCCCATTTTATTTGTATTAATAACCAGTTACAAATGGGAAGATAACAACAAGAAACGGACGAATATAGTTCTGACAGAATGTACAGCCAGGGCGAGAGACTGTTGTGGAGATCCATTGCAGCCAACCTTCATTGTGGAAACGACACTTGATTGATTGATTGATTGATTGATTGATTGATTGATTGATTGATTGAATAACCGGTTGTCTACAGCGCTGAGGATATGTTGGATAGATCTATTTGTTCTCATTCTTGTGAAATTGATTTTTTATATTCTTCTGTGATAGCTTTTTCTTTCGGTAATTTCAAAACGAAATCAGTGTATTTAAGTATTAGGGTACTGAATAACAGCAGATGGAAGATGTATTAAGGAAGTTAAATGAGAATGGCACAAGTTAAAGAAGCATTTCATAAGATGAAGATTATTCTCTGCAGTCTATCTGTGTCCATTGAGATGAGGACACAGAGTTATTAAGAGCTACTGAGAGCCAATTATGATGTTCAGAAGCGAGTCATAGACAATTCGCAGACAAGTGATTAATTATGTGAAAGCGGCGGAGATATGGTTTATAGTAGAACAGATAGAAAGAGCGATGTAGTTGTCTTAAAACGAAGTTAACTCACACAGAGAACTGGTTACTAGCATCAGAGGGAAGCGGTTCAAATTCTTTGGGCATGACGTGAGGAAGGGAAAGCTAAATTATGTCGTCACAATGGGAAATTAGGAGAGGAAGAGAAGCAGGAGGAGATCATGAGAGAAGATGCTGGACAGATTGATATCATGGTAGGGAGGAATGTCGGGATAATAAATGACTGACAGTACACGAGCAGTAGACTTTAAACAAAAACATAATCACAAAAGCCACACGACATGAAATATTAGATATATAACCATGTATTGCTTTTTTTTTTTTTTATGAATAGCTCCATAAGTATGTTACCAGCAGTCTACAAACGGTTTTACCAAACCACTCTCAAAACGGCTTTCTCCCTCTTCTTCTCTCAAAACTGCTTTCTCCCTGTTCTCTCAAAACTGCTTTCGTCTTCTTCTTCTTCGTCTTCTTCTTCTTCTTCTTCTTCTTCTTCTTCTTCTTCTTCTTCTTCTTCTTCTTCTTCTTCTTCTTCTTCTTCTTCTTCTTCTTCTTCTTTTTCTTCTTCTTCTTCTTCAAACCGCATTTGAAGCACATCTGCTGGTTATTTGGATATACACCGCCTTGCGTTGGTTTCCATGCAAAGGTACGAGTACCGGTCGTTCAGAAAGCAATGGCAAACTACCGAAAGTAAACTTGCCAAGAAATCACACAGCCAAAACATTCTGGGGTTGACTGCGACGTCCTGTAAAAGCTATACAACTAACTTACCTTCTCTAGACAGATTCCATCCAAAGTAACGGGCTCTGTCTATCAATGGGCGTTTTTACTTTTCCTACTTTGGCAGGACCTTTGTTTACAGCCTACTGTAAGAGATTTCCAGCTTCCGTGAGATTTGATCGATCTTGTGTTTGTTCACCATTATCCGAGAAGGTTGTGTATCCGATCTAACTACCCAAGAGATAGGGAGGATGGAGGAACGGCGTTCTGATACCATATTCATCAGCAGCAAGTGCCCTGCCAGCTGACGTAGGCGTGTATTTCTCTCCACAGATCTCGGTCTTTGGTGTTCTGGGTCAACTCTGCTGATGATATTCCTCGATGCCACCGTCTCAATCCATCCAGCATTATTTCTCTTGGTCTGCCTCTGCCTCTGTTCCCCTCGATCTTTCCAGTTGCCATGATGTTATCCAATGCCTTTCTTCTCATCACATGAGGAAAGAAAGCTGTTTGTCTCTTTCTTATTGCTGTATATAATGTTCTAGTTTCATTAGCCTATGTCAGGCAATCGTCGTTAGTTACTCTGGTAGTACAAGAAAGTCGCAATATTCGTCTAAGGAACAGCATATCTGTTGCTTCCAAGTTCTTCTTAATTTGTTCATTTACATTCCAAGATTCACTGGTATACAGCAAAACAGGTTCTACCTGTATACTATATTATTGGGTTTTAATTTATAACAATGAGACATGGTTTTACAAACTATCAACTGGTGTTTGCCATGTTCCTTGCCTGTATTTCACCATCTGCTGTTGTCGTATTTTTAGAGTAGTGTTAACACCTATATTTCAGTGTCTACTAATGTCGTATTTTTACAATAGCGTTAAAACCTCCATTTCACCATCTAGTGTTTTCTTATGTTTACAACAGCGTTAAAACGCAATAGAATCGACTTCCTTTATCTTATGTAGCTCAGTCTCTCTCTCTCTCTCTCTCTCTCTCTCTCTCTCTCTCCCCCTCCCTCTCTCTCTCTCTCTCTCTCTCTCTCTCTCTCTCTCTGCAAAACAGCTAACTTGCCGAAACCCACAGAGAACAAACTCCACAGTCCCGTCGACAGCCAGGGGTCTGCACAAAAAGTGCACTCACAAACAGAATGGCGGAATCCGAACAAGGAACCCTTTGAGTATAAGGCAATCGGCTTAGCCACTGCACCAAGGATATATTATTGCTCCATTACTGCGAATTCTGGACAATTAGTAACAGGTGAAAATATCCACAGAAGCCTGCTGAAAATTATCGGACAGGAGCAATCTGGACATTTTGAGGGAGGATAAATCGACAATAAAAAGACAATTTATCACATACATCAAAAACAGGTAGTTATCATTTTTGGCCACATTATGAGAAGACACAGGCTAGAACATTCTGTAACAACCATAAAGATTTATGGAAAGAGAAATAGAGAAAGACAGGGAGAGAAAATTCTGAACACTCTTGCGTCATTGCACTGAAGGGAGTCAACTCATGAACTCATCCATGCCGTCGTAGACCGCAGTTTATGGAGAAGCATGATAACCCATGCCATCTGGCAATACACTTGATGATGATAACTGTTATTCTAGATCAGGCTTACACACATTGTTACCACACTTTATGATGATAAATGTTGTTCTAAATCAGGCTTACACACATTGTTACCACATACAAAATTTTACAAAATAAACAACACCAAAACATTACAAGCAAACTCTAGTATAGTGTTTACTATACTCTACTAATAAATCGATCATAAACTTTTCTCTTAACAGAGCAGTCCTGTTCGAGTGTGAATTCATTGACGTCATATGTAAACAAACTTAGGATGGAATGCACAAGTAATATTTCAGCAGGGAAGATCGGCAGAAGTTAACAATTTATAGCACTTGTAACTCACACTGCAGACACGGTGATTTATAGTCGGCCGTATAAATCAGACTCAATTTTCTGAAAAATAGTGCTTTAGACAAACGGGTCGGTCGTTAGAAATCAGCACGGGAGCCCGAAGCAGATATTTACATGTGTCTATTGTTTTTACACGTCAGATGTTGATCATGTATTTAGTGTTTTGAGCGCCTGTTAATTAACCGTTGCACGAAGGACAAGACAAACACTTAGACAGCAAGAAAGGAAACTTCATAAACAACTATGAAAACTCCGTGAACCGTGCTTATGAAATGTTACTGTTTATGGCGTTTTGAACGACGTTTAATAAAAAAATGTTTAATGAATTAAAGATCGTCACAAGAGTAGAAGATCAACTATAACCACGTGTACAATTTGTTGATTATTGATTGGTGCAAGTCTTTTCTCACACTACTGGTTCAATTATTGGTGTGTAATAACAGTACCAGACCTGGGCATTGGGTGAGTCTCCAAGGACATAAAACACCACAGACTTCCTCGTCTTCCAGGCCCCAATTCTGTCAGGGGACAAGGTCATAAATAAGGGACACCGCCACACGAGGACTGATTTATTTCAGGGCTATAACGAAATCGAAGTTCAATGAAAAGTCGCCTCGTTCTCCCACTAATTGTAACCTGGTCTAACTCGTATATTATCATATTTGCCGAGCGGAACACTTCAACCTCTGCCCCGTGAGAAATGAAAAAAATGGTCATAAAATTCTTTGGAAATTATTCTTCTAAATAGGGAGAGGATCTGATAGAATCGCCAGAACAAGGATCGTCGGTGACAAACTTTGGTTGGTCATGTATGCTCACTCCCTTTTATGGTCACACGTACTGTCATAAAATTAGTAAATTTACACCCAAGCAGTTCAAAGTGTAGCAGCTTCAAAGGGTGGCCCGAACATCGACCACTTCTGGTTTTCAAATGAAGCGTAGCCTGAAGAAGCAGGACACAAAAGAGCAAAGCTTGTCTGAAGGTTCCCAGTTTTGTGCTGCCGCAGCCCTAAATCAACTCGTAGGGCAGTCTACAACAGCTGGGGATAAAGGCGTCCCCGTGGGGACAACAAAATGCTCTCTTTCACCTTGCTTGTTGCCATGTTTCCGGCTTGGTGGTTCGGTCTCAGACCGCGCAGTGTGGATACCGGGGCCGGATTTGATGTTCTTTTCCATTAAACATGGTAGCTGCACAAACTATATACATGTAGGAATAGAAAACTAGATCAAATACCAGAACAAAATAAGAACACAGCTACACAAGTGTTAGAATGCACAACCTGACGGGAAGCTGTCAAGAAAGAGAGTTAAAAATGTGCATCAAACGCCACGTACGCTTTAAGACATGTGACGAGTATCACACACAATATTAGCAGGGTGGAAGAACCTCAAAAGCAATCTGTGCATAACAGAAAATATTTCACACGATAACAGTTGCGCTACTTTTTGACAGAATAACAGAAAACATAGCTACCTATAGGTTCTCTTCATGTGTTTACGAAACTCAAAGGAAAGCCGGTTGAAAGAAGATCGTTACACGAACGAATACAGAATGCTTTTTTGAATGATTGTTAAAGAAAAGAGGCAGTCAGCGTGCGGTCTGTACAGAGGCGGCGAAAAGGGGGAAAAGTCATAAGCCATGCTGTTGTACAAGGCGAGAAAATGAGGCAAAAGAAACTACGTGACGAGAACTTAGCAATAGATCCGTGAAAAAATTCCGAGTGGAGAGAGAGGGCTTGTAACGTTTTTATTGCCCGAGAGCTCGAGTTGTTCTTTTTTGCTGGTACAAACTCCCGGGGGTCTTAAATCTAAAGAATCACAGTGCTGTACAAATGCATTGACTTTGGCGGCCTCTATTAGCGGCACAATACAAAAGCCGCGTTTGAAAGCGCTGAAAAGCTCGACGAACTGTGATCATATTGCCACGACGGAGATAGCCAATCGGACTCCAGCAATGATCTTTGCAGATTTCAGAGCCAAGTATAGACGAGGAATAGGAGTCTTTACGTTGCCAGGGAGAATATACATGAATGCATGCAATGTGTATAGTCTAGCAAGCAGAGGCGTTTGTGTAACGGGAGGCAAGGCAAGGCCAGCCATATGTTGGAGTGTGTATGTGTGTACACATTGTAGGATTTAGCACAGAGGCAACAATATTGTAGAGTACTATAGCACATTAGGCAACTGTATATTTCGTGTTACTATAGCACATAAACAACTATCTTTTTTATAGCACACAGGTAACTAAATATTTCATGTTACTATAGCACATAAGCAATTATATTTCAAGTTACTATAGTACATAGGCAAGTATATTTCAGGTTACTATAGCACATAGGCAACTGTATATTTCAGGTTACTATAGCAGCAAATGTATATTTCAGGTAAATATAGCACATAGGTAGCTATATTTCAGGTTACTATAGTACATATGCAACTATATTTCAGGTTACTATAGCGCATATGCAACTACATTTCAGGTTACATAGCACATAGGCAACTAAATTTCATGCTACTATAGCACATAAGCAACTACATTTCAGGTTACTATAGCACATAGGAAACTATATTTCAGGTTACTTCTTCTTCTGCGATCATCCGGAGTTTTTTTTTCGGATGTGATTGCGTTGTGCCTGTTTACAGCAGAGCTGCGTTCTTGCGCCGTTAGGCCGACACATCCGACTTCTGCGGGCATTTGTTGACCGGGTTAACCTTCCCGGGGTTTCAGGTTACTATAGTACACAGGCAACTGTATTTCAAGTTACTATAGTACATTGGCAACTGTATATTTCAGGTTACCTTAGCAGCAATTGTGTATTTCAGGTTATTATAGCACACAGGCAACTGTATATTTCAGGTTACTATAGTAGCAAATGTATATTTCAGGTTATTATAGCACATTGGCAACTGTATATTTCAGGTTACTAACAGTACAAAGGACACCGTGGTCTGAGACTTTCGTATGTCAGCGCTGCATGTGTGTGCGTATTTGTATGTGCGCGCGTGTGTGCTTGTATATGTGTGTTTGTATTTTTTATTTTAGAATACTACACGCTGCTTGCCGTGGCTATAACATTGAATGAAACATGGGTCAGTTGTTTGGAATCTGTAATGTTGTTGTTATCCATCCAGTTCTTCTTCTATCTTTAGTGTGCGTGTGTACATGTTTGCTTATGTGTACGTGCTTGCGTGTGTATGTGTGTGTGTGTGAGTGTGTGTGTGTTCTGTTCTAGAAGCTACTGGGCATGATTAGAATTTTGATTAAAAGCTTACATGTGTCTTGAGGCTCTAATGTGTTTTTCCATACTTTTCATCTCCTATCCTTGATGTGTGCGTGTGTGTGTGCGTGTGTGTGTGTGTATGTGTGTGTGTGTGTGTGTATATTTGTGTGTATTTGTGTGGACGTGTTTTCTGTTTTAGAATACCACAAGGAACTTGACATGGTTAGAATTTCGATTAACAACGTATAAGTGCTTGAAAGTTCTAATAAAGTTATCCATATTTTCCCTCATTCCTATGCTTCGTGTGCAGTTTTGTATTTGTCTGTCTGTCTGTCTGTCTGTCTGTCTGTCTGTCTGTCTGTCTGTCTGTCTCTCTCTCTCTCACTCTCTCTCTCTCTCTCTCTCTCTCTCTATCTCTCTCTCTATCTCTCTCTTTCTCTCTCTCAATGAATATGCTCAAGAAGACAGAGATGGGGTGGGTCCGAACACAGTGTTTGTTGTCTCTGGAGTGGTCACGACTGGCAAAGATTAGTTTCATTTTTGTGCCAGTGCATGCGGTTGTACAAGGAAATGAGCGGGCTTGCGAGTAAGGCCACTATGGAGGTCGAACGAGCCATGGAACATGCTGATATATTGAATGCTGTACGGGAAGCAAGTCGTTTGCGAGAACCAAGTGATGACTGTGAATCTACAACCATGACCAGACTGCGAGAACAGCAAGTTAAAAGAGATGTGGTCAAACAAGAACACTACGCAGGAAGCCAAAGAAGATTAATACACCAATACAGAACTGGTGTCGTTAGCCGCTACACGCTGCGGGATTTACTGAGCAGGGGATCCCAGCACTTATGGACTGAATGGTTCGATGTGCAATGAGGATGATCTGTCGACTAATAAACTAACTAACTAACCAACCAAGCAACCAACTAAGCAACCAACTAACTAGCTATCTAACCAACCAACCAACCAACTTACTAACTAATTAATCGACCAAGCAAGTAATGCAGCAACCAACTAACTAATTAACTAGTGGTTACGCTGCCTGTCTCACACTGTGGGTTTGTTTCCTGACTGCAGCATTGGGTTCACGAGTGCAGTTTTCCTGGGGATCGTCGCTGGAACTACGGAATTCGTGCTCTGTGCGACGCTTTCGGCAGGCCGCCGTGCGGAAATAGACCGAGCCATATAGGATAAAATCCCATGCAATGAAGTATATCCTCTTGAATTTTAAACCCTTTATTAAACAAGCTACTGGATGAGGATGATGATAACTCTGTTGTATTTGCTTCTCCACTATTACCGCACCGCACTACACCTCGGCCCTCCTACACCAACAGCCAGTCTACAACAACAACAACAACAATAAGAACAACACGCCTTTCATAAACCAACCCGCAACCAGGACTTTGCCACCGCCTGGGAGTACACGCAAGCTGCTCTCTCGCCTCTTTAGAAAACACATTTCTCATGAAAACTAAAAACTATGAAGCTAAAATCGCAGTGACAATCCAGCACCAAATCGAGGTATTAAATCTGTAGCTGGGTCTCTAGTGTTCTACCTCGCCCGCAGTTTTATCACGGATTTATCTGCTAACGGTCCAGACATTTAAAACACAGAAAGTGCTCCGAGTCTCAACAATGGCGCAATCTATTTCGCAAAATCAAAGATCGTACCGGAGTGCATAGAATTTTATTGCTGCCAGTTCTGCGCACAATTGAAAAGCTTGATTCCAGCTATATTATTGACAATTTTCCAAGTCCCAAAGTTAGAAAATCTTCTGGGTTGTCGATAATTGAGGTACAAATTTCTGACGTTGCCGTATTCAGACTGTGTTTTATTGTCTCCCCTGGTCACCATGGCAATCAAAGGTACACATAATTGCAGACGTTGAGTACCATACAGTAATAATTGTTGTGTAAATTGTCAATGCTAGCAGAGGGCTGTGTCGTGTTTTCTAAGCTGCAGGATGGGAAATTATTATTTACAGTTTGCACAACCAGTGTATTGGTGGAGAAGGAGAATGTTCAGGCTATAATGTGATGTATGTGTTCATACTGCGTGACACCGAGGCAGAATGGGACACGACTGACGATGAACAGTGACATCACAATGTCTAGCGTGCCAGGCTAATCGGTGCCTTACATCTCTAGCTAAAAAATATTTGAGATCTCTAGCTAAACAATATTTGACATCTCTAGATAAACAGTAGTTACATCTCTAGCTAAATAATATTTGACAACTCTAGCTTAACAAGGTCTGACATCGGTTTCACATCTCTAGCTAAAAAATGTCTGACAACTCTAGCTAAACTGTGTATGACATCTCTAGCTAAGCAATGCATTGCAACTCTAGCTTGACAATGCTGTGAGAAAACATACAGGCTAAACTTCAATCTTTGAATTACCTATATAGTTGTTATGCTGTTTAAATAGACGATGACGAGAACTACAAAAACGCGACGACGAAGAAAGAAAAAAAGAAGAAGAAGAAGAAGAAGAAGATGATGATGATGATGATGATGATGATGATGATGATGATGTTGATGATGATGATGATGATGATGATGATGATGATGATGATGATGATGATGATGATGATGATGATGATGATGATAATGATGGCTCCAAATTGGGAAATTCGTGACGTGATACTCTTATACTGAATCTCTCACCCAATAACGACGTTACGGCACTCATGACATGTGTCTATATATGCTCCGAGATGTCAAAGAGTTTTGACACGCATAACTCCAGTGGTTACATGGATTACGAGCGTTTCTACTCCGTCCTCTACTAAGTTCCTTCCTGCTAGTGCCACACTGGATTCCTGGTTCCAAAAGTCGTAGACTCACGAGTCGTTGATATGTGTTTCTTCGTGCAACCGACACCCATTCACAACATGCATCTTGTCACCCTCTAAAAGGTAGAACAGAATGACTCATTGCGGAGCCTTCACAGAGAACTATACAAATTCTAGCGAATCGATCGAAAGTTGGGGGAAAGAAACAGGCTGGCTCTGAATGGAACACAACGTTGAGAAAACCTCTTAATCGTTAGTTAGTCGACATATCATCCTCATTGCACCATTCAGCCCATAAGTGCTCGGATCCCTTCCTCCGTAAAGGCCCTAGCGTGAACCGACTCACGACACCAGTTTTGTTTTGGTTTATTAATCTACTTTGGCTTCCTGCATAGTGTTCTTGTCTAGTCACACCTCTTTAACTGCTGTTCTTGCAGTCTGACTATGGATGTAGTTTCAAAGTCATCCTCTTAATCGTAGAACTAGCAAGTCCTCTTTCTGGTATATATGTGGTACATAAACTAAACATACACGGAGAAAACAATTGGAGACATGTTAGTATAATACAAGGAGGGCATAACAGTAGCTGCTCAAGAAAGCGAAAGATTGCCGTGAGCTAGTATGCCCCACTGGGAAGTAGAAGGTAAACGAAGAAGGGGAATTTTAAATGCAATCTCAACTCTAGAATGATGATGGAGTGAAATAGATAGTGTGCACCACTCATTAGACTGAATAACCTGACACGACAGACAAACTAACCCTCGTTAACTTGCATGGACACATGAGTGGAACGGTTAGCGTCATGAATAGTTAACAAGGAAAGCTTTAAATGAAAATGTAACCAGAATTTGCTAACATTATTCACCGTCTAGCAATTGACACTATCAAAAAGCCACCGAAGTATAAATCAATGGCAGTACATTATCATTATTAGGTTAGCCAGTTTATATGTTGAATAGAGGCCCTGGAGGTGTGGATATACAGAAGAATATATGGCGTATTTCATGGAAACAAAAACAATCAAATGCAGAGGTTCTAGAAAAACTGGGAATAAAAAGATTGTTGATGAAAGAAATAAACAATCGGCAAGTGAAATATTTCAGCCACGTTAAAAGACATAACAGTCTTATTAAAACCATACTGGAGGGCACGGTTGAGGGCAAGCGAGCAAGAGGTAGACAACGATACAAGTGGGAAGATAACATCAAGAAATTTACGAACATCAATCTGACAGAATGTACAATCAAGCGAGAGACAGACGATGTTGGAGATCCATTGCAGCCAACCTTCATTGTGGAGACGGCACCTGATTGATTGATTGAGGTTGACTTGTCATAGACATCTGGTCATGACATTCTGCTGTCGTGGGTTCTCAGATGATCTGTTTAACCAATTCTCGTAGCAAGAATCTGCTGTAGATGTTAGTTAGTTAGTTAGTTAGTTAGTCGCAGTTCCAACTTCACAGCAACTGGTCGTCCCCATTATGCTCCATTCCTGTGCGTGAATATCACACAAAACGCTCCCCACTGCCCAATGTGAAAAGTGGAAAAGACAGGAGTCTCGACAAATAACAGCCCGCACAGATACACTGTGCATAATGCCGCCACCAGAATGTCAACACAATAGTCCCCCACAAAGCACCCAGCTCATTTCTGATGGAATCGGCAGTCATTTTCCCATCTGGATGTTTCCTAGATGTTCACCCACACAGTCCACGAAATACAGTTCATCGTCAATGGCAGTGGCAGTCAACCAGAAGCCCAGCAGCCACGCATTTCAGCATAAGGCAAAAACCGGTCAACTCTGGGACATAGCCATCTGCCATCGCTCCGAACATGCAGTCACGTTCCAAAAGACCTTGGGCAGATTCAAAAGCATTTCACACGAAACTCACAGCTCACAGTGTCGCGCCACGCACTCACTCAGTAGCAGGGCGACGGAACCATCAAGCCTCCTTAGTCGCCTCTTACGACATGCGTGGTAGGCTGCAGTGTTGCTATTCTTTGCTTCCCTTATGGGCCCCGGCAACACATGCTGTAGATGTGTGAAGCTCTAGGGTCGTCACTTCTCAGTCCTGGCTGTACCCAGGTACCATCTGTTGTACAGAACCTCATTGACGAAATATGAAGGAGCGAGGGGAAGAAGATATAAGAAATGGAATGATGGTATTAAGAACAACCTTAGAGAAATTAAGACCAACTTCATCATGTGCCATGCCGGTTAGCGTGGGCCGCCATGTTTCGCCATGTCACACGATCACCAAAGTCGTGGATCAGCGCGTTCTTGCATCGACCGTGTCATGTGGTCAAACTATCAAGATATTTATCTTTCTGAATTCCCCTTGTTTAGTTCCCCTCGATCTTGCCAGTTGTCACCAAGTTATCCAGTTTATTTCTTCTCATAACGTATCCCCAAGAAAGTGACTGCTTACATCTTAATTTCTCTAATCAGTTTGCGGTTTTCATTTGCTCACTGAAGACCAATCTACACAGCGCATTGGACAAAGTCTACAAAAGATCTTACAACTACACCCGCTAACCCCTTTCCTCGTGCCCACAACTTCACTGAGGTAAATGGAGCAATTGATAAGTCTGTCTGTCTACTAACTTATTCATCACCCCTACTTATCTATCTATCTATCTATCTATCTATCTATCTATCTATCTATCTATCTATCTATCTATCTATCTATCTATCTATCTATCTATCTATCTATCTACCTATCTATCTATCTATCTATCTGTCTGTCTGTCTGTCTGTCTACCTATCCATCTATCCATCCATCCATCCATCTATCCCTCCATCCATCCATCCGTCAGTCCGTCCGTCCGTCCATCCGTCCACCTACCCATCCGTCCATCCATCCATTCATCCATCCATCCATCCATCCATCCATCCATCCATCCTTCCATCCCTGCGTCTGTCCGTCTCTCTCACTCTCTCTCTCTATCTATCTACCAACCTACCTACCCCCTCTCTGTCAGTCTGTCTGTCTGTCTGTCTGTCTAGATGTCTGTCTAGATGTCTATCTAGATGTCTGTCTGTCTAGATGTCTGTCTGTCTAGATGTCTGTCTGTCTAGATGCCTGTCTAGATGTCTGTCTGTCTGTCTGTATGTTTGTCTAGATGTCTGTATGTTTGTCTAGATGTCTGTCTAGATGTCTGTATGTCTAGATGTCTGTCTAGATGTCTGTCTGTCTGTCTAGATGTCTGTCTAGATGTCTGTCTGTCTAGATGTCTGTCTGTCTGTCTAGATGTCTGTCTAGATGTCTGTCTAGATGTCTGTCTAGATGTCTGTCTGTCTAGATGTCTGTCTAGATGTCTGTCTGCCTAGATGTCTGTCTAGATGTCTGTCTAGATGTCTGTCTAGATGTCTGTCTGTCTAGATGTCTGTCTATCTAGACGTCTTTTTGTCTAGATGTCTGTCTGTTTAGATGTCTGTCTAGATGTCTGTCTGTATGTTTGTCTAGATGTCTGTATGTTTGTCTAGATGTCTGTCTAGATGTCTGTCTAGATGTCTGTATGTCTGTATGTTTGTCTAGATGTCTGTCTAGATGTCTGTCTAGATGTCTGTCTGTCTGTATGTTTGTCTAGATGTCTGTATGTCTAGATGTCTGTCTAGATGTCTGTCTAGATGTTTGTCTGTCTAGATGTCTGTCTGTCTAGATGTCTGTCTAGATGTCTGTCTGTCTATGTGTCTGTCTAGATGTCTGTCTGTCTAGATGTCTGTCTGTCTAGATGTCTGTCTAGATGTCTGTCTAGATGTCTGTCTAGATGTCTGTCTAGATGCCTGTCTAGATGTCAGTCTAGATGTCTGTCTGTCTAGATGTCTGTCTAGATGTCTGTCTAGATGTCTGTCTAGATGTTTGTCTGTCTAGATGTCTTTCTGTCTAGATGTCTTTCTGTCTAGATGTCTTTCTGTCTAGATGTCTGTCTGTCTAGATGTCTGTCTGTCTAGATGTCTGTCTAGATGTCTGTCTGTCTAGATGTCTGTCTAGATGTTTGTCTGTCTAGATGTCTGTCTGTCTAGATGTCTATCTGTCTAGATGTCCGTCTAGATGTCTGTCTAGATGTCTGTCTAGATGTCTGTCTGTCTAGATGTCTGTCTAGATGTCTGTCTAGATGTCTGTCTGTCTAGATGTCTTTCTGTCTAGATGTTTTTCTGTCTCGATGTCTGTCTGTCTGCCTACTACCGCAAGCTGCCTGCCTGTCTATTTAGACCATATAGTCCTCTCACATATTCTCACAAAGTATTTGGCAACAAATGAATTCACTTCAACTGTCTATGTGTCTCTGTGTCTGTTGTGTGTGTGTGTGTGTGTGTGTGTGTGTGTGCGCGTGTGTGTGTGTGCGTGTGTGTGTGTGCGAACGAGTCTTCTCTGTTTGTGTCCATCTGCTTGTCTCTGTCCTCCTCTTTGTCTCCACGCCTGCATCTCTGTCTCGTTGTCTGTCTGCATGTCTGTCAGCCTGCCCGTTCCTCTATCTGTGTTTAAATCCACGCATTCACAATGGCACTGTCTCCCTAAGCCCTAAGATTCTTATTAAGAACGCCGCTCTCCTGCAGTTGTCTTTCCCTGCCTGGAGTGAGCATAAATCGCCCAGCCCGGCGAAGCAATCAACTTTATTCTCTTCACGTAAATCCGTGGCACATAAATTTTCAAATCGGGTCACGGCTTGATGAGCACGTAACGTGCCTGGAGCACCACCCCTCCAAGCCTGGTACGGACATAACTCCCCAAGTCACTGGAGTCACAAATTTCAGTTCCGACCCAAAGACAGAGATCCCTGTGGATGCAACGCCCGGATGTTTTGAGACAGACAATGGCACCACTGTTCCGATTAAGCATGTCCTACAGTGCGATTAAGGAGATGTGCGCATATGCAAAGCGAGCTTGACAGATGAAATAAATTCAGATGTGGCATGGTCGTTGTAGATGTACGTTAAGTGTAGTGAGATAGTCGTGCCTTATGTCATTATGGTAGGTGTGAACAGAGAATACTGAGAGAAATGCGCTTTATGCCTTCATTGTAGATGTGCATGGAGTATACAGAGAAATGTGCTTTATATCATGATTGTAGATGTGCATGAGGTATAGTGGGAGAAATGTGCTTTATGTCTTCATGGTAGATGTGAAAAAAGTATACTGAGAGAAATGTACTTTATGCTTTCATTGTAGATGTGAATGGAGAATATTGAGATGAATGTGCTTTATGTCTTTATGGTAGATGTGAAAAAAGTATACTGAGAGAAATGTACTTTATGCCTTCATTGTAGATATGCATGGAGAATTGAGAGATGAATGTGCTTTATATATTCATCGTAGATGTGAACACAGTATACTGAGTGAAATGTACTTTATATCATGATTGTTGATGTACAAGAAGTATAGTGAGAGAAATGTGCATTATGACATTATGGTAGAAGTACATGAGACATAGTGAGAGAAATATGCGTTATGTTATCGTTGTAGATGTGCATGAAGTATAGTGAGATAAATGTGCTTTATATTATTGTCGTAGATGTGCATGAAGTATAAGGATATAAGAATACTTTATATCATCATGTACATATGCGTGAGATTATGTGAGACACCATCATGCTTGGTGTCCACGAAGTATGCCGAGATAAATGTGTTTTAAAAACATCTTTTATATATATAGGGCGATTCTGCCTGGTAGCTTGGTACTTACTCGGGGCTTGTTCCACATCAGTGCTTCTTGAAATATCTAGATTGTATGTATACATGTTTGTGTGTATATGACTGTAATTCCTCTGAAATAAGTAAATCAACTAAAACGAGTTGTGGAATTTGTCACCTTAACAAGAACAATGACAAGTGACGCAGTGGACAATGCGTTTGTCAGCACACACTCAATGGACAGACACTGATACAACAACATAGAAACTATTCTTCTTCTTCTTCTTCTTCTTCTTCTTCTTCTTCTTCTTCTTCTTCTTCTTCTTCTTCTTCTTCTTCTTCTTCTTCTTCTTCTTCTTCTTCTTCTTCTGCGTTCATCCGGAGTTTTTTTTCCGGACGTGATTACGTTGTGCCTGTTTACAGCAGAGCTGCGTTCTTGCGCCGTTAGGCCGACACATCCGACTTATGCGGGCATTTGTTGACCGGGTTAACCTTCCCGGGGATAGAAACTATTCGTCAGTTGCTTAGCTCATGGGAGTTCAGTCATCTGTTTTTATTTCCTTTTGTTAAATTCCTGCTGCAGCCGTGACTAATCTTATCGGTAATTATTATACTCGGAATGAAACACTAATCAACAGGACAGTGAAATCTGGGCGCCGTGAACATGAGAGAATGGGCCGTGTATATGAGACAGGGAGCCGTATATTTGAGACAGGGAGTCGTATATCTGAGACAGGGAGCCGTATATCTGAGACAGGGAGCCGTATACCTGAGACAGGGAGCCGTATACCGGAGACAGGGAGCCGTGGTTCGATTCAACATCGGGACGAATTTTTAAAATTCACCTGGTCGTCCAAATCGACCCAACCGAAAATAGGAACCAGGAAATGCCTTGCAAGCGAAGGCGACCAGCGCGATACTGACCATATCAGCCACTGGTTGCAGATTGGCCTGACAAATATGGGTCCAGGCTCATATGTCAGTTGCGAGTTAAGTTGTGTTAAAGAATCATTTACTTTTGTTTTATATTTGAAATATAACGACAACACATCTAGAATATAACAGTAATTTTATTACCCTTTTCATGGCCTTGGGGTGTATTTGATTGATTGATTGATTGATTGAGGAACCGACATCACAGCATTCGGGACATTCCCATAAGCGGAGTGTATTTGATATATGGTGCTAATGTAGTGCCATGCACATATAAACTAATCGAGACTCGATAGGTCATGTGGTCAATATTACGCCGACCACTTTTATTTCCCAAAAATTCCCTGGTGCTCATTTTGTGTGGTCAACCAATTAGCCGAAGGCAATGTTCTTTAAAAGTACCTCCTTGAGTGGGATTTGAATACATATCTAACGGGTCGGTAGAAAAGCCTGCAAGCTACAGCGCTAACTCGGCTTGCCCTAGAAATCCATTTGACGAACTTAATTTTCAATGACGTGTTTCTGCGACTGTTGTCTTGGTTATTTCCCTTAGACCGGCTGGCGGCATTGTTTTAGCGTCCCGCCCTGCAGTTACGTGCTGGAGTTTGGGCTGATCAGAAAGGACAATGGTTTGTTATCTCTTTGCGGGATCTTAATGGAATGGGTCTGACACTTGTGAAATAGCAGATGCCTAGATATCATTGCCTAACGACTATAAAAAATGTTTAGAGTAACCCATTTTGGGGGAGAGTGACGGAAGCCTTGGATTGGATGTCTTTCCAGGATGAGTTTTGCTTCGGCATGCTGGTAGAATTTCTAAAAATGTCATCCCTCAAACGTTGACTTTATCGGCGCTTGCCTTTTCAAGGGCTCCACCAGTATCTGAAAGGTCGAGTTTTATCTGATTGTCTTTTTACAGGAAACTGTATTTTTGGTTTTGTTTAATGTTGATTAATTACTTGTTATTTCCTAGTTGAGATCAAACTGATACAGTGCCGATTGATAGTATATCGCCAAAATTGACATCCCATTTGAACAGAAGGACGATATATCACCATACTAAGGTTATCGTGTTATTTCTTTTGTTTCATTGTATCTTCCGCAATTTTTAAATCTCAGCGTCGGAGATTTACGTTATTGTACTTGCTCATTTGCTTGCGTACTATATTTGGTCCAAAGTTTTTGTTTAGCACTGAATCAGCTAACAGATCATTGATAGGGCATATGTTGTAGAGTTCTGTTTACAAACACATCACTGGTTGGCTAGTTGGGTGGTTGGCTAGCTGGTTGGTTGTTTGGTTGGTTCGTGGGTTTGCTCACTATTATCATTATGTGCTGTCTACACTTGAATTTTGCCTATAGCTAGTGTACCCAGCGTCCACACACAGTACACAAACAGATCTCGTGTAGGTTCATGTCGTAACCCAGCGTCCACACACAGTACACAAACAAATCTCTTGTAGGTTCATGTCGTAACCCAGCGTCCACACCAGCACACAAACAAATCTCTTGTAGGTTCATGTCGTAACCCAGCGTCCACACCAGCACACAAACAAATCTCTTGTAGGTTCATGTCGTAACCCAGCGTCCACACCAGCACACAAACAAATCTCTTGTAGGTTCATGTCGTAACCCAGCGTCCACACCAGCACACAAACAAATCTCTTGTAGGTTCATGTCGTAACCCAGCGTCCACACCAGCACACAAACAAATCTCTTGTAGGTTCATGTCGTAACCCAGCGTCCACACCAGCACACAAACAAATCTCTTGTAGGTTCATTTCGTAACCCAGCGTCCACACACAGTACACAAACAAATCTCTTGTAGGTTCATGTCGTAACCCAGCGTCCACACACAGTACACAAACAAATCTCTTGTTAGGTTCATGTCGTAACCCAGCGTCCACACCAGCACACAAACAGAGCTCTTGTAGGTTCATGTCGTAACCCAGCGTCCACACACGGAACACAAACAGATCTCTTCTAGGTTTGTGTCGTAACCCAGCGTCCACATACGACACACAACCAGGTCTCTTCTAGGTTCATTTCGTAACCAGCGTCCACACACGGAACACAAACATATCTCTTCTAGGTTAATGCACACGGAACACAAACAGGTCTCTTCTAGGTTAATGTCGTAACCCAACGTCCACACACGACAGACAAACAGGTCTCTTCTAGGTTAATGTCGTACCCCAACGTCTACATACGGCACACAAACAGGTATCTTCTATGTATATGTCGTAATATCATCCGCTAAGTAGTCTGCGTGGCGAAGTGATTACGCCGCCAGCCTAGCGTTCCGAAGGTTGGGGGTTCGATTCCGGACTACGTCGTTCGGTACGTGAGTGCAGTTTTCTAGGAGACTTCTGGGATTCTGGGATTACGGAGTTCGAGCTTTGTGCGACGCTGTCTGCGGTAAAGACACCGAGCTATATGGGATAACAACAGGTGCAATGATGTCGATCCAATTACCTGCTAACCCCCCCCCCCCTTTTTTTTTCATCCATCATGTGCCATGCCGGTAAGCGTGGGCGGTCATGTTCTGCCATCTCACTCGATCACCAGAGTCGTGGATCAGCTCCGTGTTTCTGTCTCGACCATGCCACAAGGCCAAGCCATCCAGGTACTTGCTTCTAGGTCTTCCCCTTGGTCTGTTAACCTCGATCTTACCAGTTGTCACCAAATTCTCCAATCCATTTCTTCTCATAACATGCCCAAAAATTTTTTACTGTCTACGTCTAATTTCTCTAATCAATTTACGATCTTCATTTGTTTCTTGAAGGACTTGTTCATTGGTCTTTCTGGCTGTCCATGGTATTCTTTGCATTTTCCTCAGAAACCACATCTCTACAGCCATCAGATGTTTTTCAGCCTAACTGCTCATTGTCCACGCTTCACATCCATACAAAAGTACAGGTTCAATGTAGCATCTCAACACTCTTTTTCTCGTTTCAATTGACATCTTTTTATTGGTCAATATGTTTTTCATCTTGCTAAAGGCTACTTTTGCCATGGCGATTCTTGTTCTAATCTCTTCAAGGCATCTCCCATCAGATGTTATTACTGTTCCGAGATAATTGTACTGCTCACTTGTTGAAGAATATTCCCATTTACTTGTATATTACATTGTGGTATTTCGTCCTTCCTAGTGACGACCATAATCTGTGTCTTTTTACAATTTAATTCTAACCCTAGTTGTTCACTGTGAACAATCGCATCTACTAAATTTTGCAGGTCCTGTTCATTGTCTGCAATCAAGACTGTATCATCTGCATATCTAATGTTATTGATGCATCGTCCCCCAATGTTGATTCCTTCCATATCTTCAATATTTCTGAAAATACTTTCACTGTACATGGAAAACAGATCTGGAGACATTACACATCCCTGTCTCACACCTCTTTTAATAGGCTGATATTGGCTTACTTCATTATCAACTCTTATGGCAGCTTGTTGTTTCCAATATATGTTTTTTACAAGTCTAAGAACTTTTCCATCAATTTGTAGATCTTCAAGCATCCTTATCATGTTGACATGTCTCACTTTATCAAAAGCCTTTGTGTAGTCAATAAAGCAAAGGTGTAGATCTTTGTTTACTTCTATAGAACGTTCGATTATGTTTCTCAGTATATACACAGCATTTACTGTACCCTTGCCTTCCACAAACCCACATTGTTCTTCTCCTATTTCAGGTTGTATTTTCCTCCTAACTCTTTGCATGATAATTCTTAGCAAAATCTTCGTGATGTGACTCATTATACTAATTGTTCGATGTTGATCACATTCCAAGGCTCCTGATTTCTTTGGGATTGCAATAAATACAGAATTACATAACTCTTACATAACTGAGGTATATTTCCAGTATCATATATTGTATTAAGCAGACTGGTAACTTGATCTATTCCATATTCTTCTAAAGCATTAATCATTTCTGTTGTGACGCTGTCTGAACCGGGGGTCTTGCCAGATTTCATATGGTTAAGAGCATTCTGAACCTCCATCTTCAAAATTGCAGGTCCATCATTATTATTTTGAACATCATACTGTTCGTCTCTGTTATCGTCATACATGGTTTTCACGTAATCTGACCATTCATGTAATATCTGATCTTTTTCTATTATGACTCTTCCATCTTTTGTCTTTAGGCAGCCTGCTGATGTACGTGTTCTTTGATTAGTAAGCTCCTGAATTCTTTTGTGCATTAGTTTCGCATTGTTACTGTTGTGTTGTTTTTCAATTTCTCTGCAATTTTTCTCAAGCCATGTTTCTTTTGCCTCCTTACATAAGGTTCTCACCTTTCTGTGAATTTCTTCATATTTGGCAGGATTATTTTTGTTCTGTCTTCTTGTTTCCATTAGTTGTAAAATTTCTTCAGTCATCCATGTCTTACGGCCCACTTTCTTTACTTTTGGAATAGTTTTTTCTGCTGCGCAACTGATTGAATTCTTCATCGTTTCCCATTGATCATCTACATCTTGAAACAGGATCTCTAGATCAGACAATATATCAAATTTGTTCTTTACTTCTATGTTAAAATTATCTTGTATTTCTTTGTCAGTTTTCAATTTGCACAAGTCATATTTAGGGTTTCCTGCTGTATACTTGACTTTCTTTAACTTTACCCTCAATGTGCCTGTAATTAATCTATGATCACTGTAACAGTCTGCATTTGGAACTGTTTTTACGACTGTTAACGCATTTCGAAACCTTTTGCTAATCAGGATGTAATCTATCTGGTTTTTAATCCTGCTGTCTGGACTCCTCCATGTCCATAATCTTCTAGGATGCTGTTTAAACCAGGTGTTTCCTACAACGATTTCTTGTTCTTTTGCCCATTCTACAAGTCTGTATCCTCTTTCATTTCTCTCTCCCAAACCATGGTTGCCTACACTGCATCCATCGCCTTGCTGTCCTATTTTTGGGTTGAAATCACCCATTATGATATTTATTTCTGATTTTTTGCAGTTCTTCAAAGCAGATTCCACGTCATTATAAAATTCCTCTATGCTTTCTTCACTGCTTTCACTTGTTGGGGCATATACTTGAATGACATTTATTTTAAAAGGTCTTCCGTTTAATTTTACTAATAGGACTCTGTCTGACACAGCATGATATCCTTCTCATATCCTCGGATATTGTTGCTCCCTTAAAATAATATTGTCCACCTTTAATAATATCGTTGTCTTTCTTATACACATTTCTCTCCAGTCCACTTGTTAACAAATAGCTGTTCCTTATCATATGCTGTTTAATGTTATGGCCAACATCATGGCGGGGGCCATTATTTCCCACAATCATTTTTGTACCATTGGGTCGACCTGACAGCTCAGGTCAATGTTTTAACAATTATCGTGCCGCGATGGGAATTCGAACATGCGACAGTCGGACCGATAGTCCAGCGTTCTGTCCACGGCTCTACCCAAGCTGCCACACACCACTTGATGAGCCTCAGCTGTAGCAGGTGACTGGGTTTATGCAGACATGAGGGTCTGTTTCGTGATGTCAGGTATCACTGTGGCCATGTCTATGTTCTTGCTTCCCTCTTCCTCACACTCACTTTCTGCTGTCCTAGTCAATGACAAGTGTTGACTTCTGCAAGAGTTTTCTATTCACTGTCATTTTAAACACCGCGGCTTTTTATTAAATGCAGACCCACCCTCCTCCTCATCATCATCATGTGCCCTTCCAACTGGTGTAGACGCTCAAAGACCTCTGTATTTTGATGAACTCTGCTGTTGATATGCATCCATACCACCCGCTTCTGTCCATCTAGCATCATTTCTCTTTGTCTGCCTCTGCTTCTTTTAGCACTCATCTTCCCAGTCGTCATAGTGTTTTACAAAGCCTCTCTTCTCATTACATGACTAAAGTAAGCAGTTTGTCTCTTTCATATAGTGTATATATTGTTCTAGTTTCATTAGCCTCATTCATGCAATCATTGTTAGTTACTCTGGCAGTTGAGTATATTCACAACTTTCGTCTTAGGAACCACATCCCAATTGCTCTCAAATTTCCTGCCTTTGTTTATTAACTTTCCATGATTCGCTGCTATACGGCAATCCCTATTCTATATAATTGTTCAGTTCTCTCTTCCTTACATTGAATGATAGTGACTAACAGCATAAGCTACTTTTCATTTTCTGAAGTGCAGACTTTGCTTGACCTATTCAGCATACATACACAACAGTGAATTCATTCTATGTTACAAGCCACTGCATGTGTACAGACCATTGAATTCATTTTGCATCACTTCCATCTGGATGCCTACATGCTACTGAATTCATTCGGCCTATGCGTAGGAAAATAGTCGCCCCTAGTCTATGTGTAATGAAATACTTCCCCATAATCTATGTGTAATGAAATACTCGCCCAAAGTCTATGTGTAATGAAATAGTCCCCGATAGTCTATGTATAGTGAAATACTCCCCTATAGTCTATGTGTAATGAAATACTCCTCCATAGTCTATGTGTAATGAAATACTCCTCCATAGTCTATGTGTAATGAAATACTCCCACGTAGTCTATGTGTAATGAAATACTCCCCTATAGTCTATGTGTAATGAAATACTCCACCATAGTCTATGTGTAATGAAATTCTCCTCCATAGTCTATGTGTAGTGAAATACTCCTGTATAGTCTATGTGTAATGAATGTGGCGTTTATTAGATGCAGTAATAACTATTCGTCGCCTATAGAGATAAAAAGAGGAGTACTGCAGGGATGTGTACTTTTCCCAAGCCTCTTCAACCTATACACAGAAAGAATTTTTAAACAAGTTGAAATGCCTGGACTCAACATCAATGGAAGAATCATAAACAATCTTAGATATGCTGACGATACCATGTTACTAGCAGAAAGTGAGCAAGAGTTGCAAGACCTAGTGGAAGAAGTAAACAGGCACAGTGCAGAATGTGGCTTAGATATTAACATCCAAATATCAAATCCTATGATAATTAGCAGTGAAAATTATAGGTCATCAATGAACATCGCAGTAAACGGGCAGATACTAGAACAAGTAACAAGTTTCTCTTATCTTGGACATATCTTCTTCTTCGTTCATCCGGAGTTTTTTTTTCCGGACGTGATTGCGTTGTGCCTGTTTACAGCAGAGCTGCGTTCTTGCGCCGTTAGGCCGACACATCCGACTTCTTCGGGCATTTGTTGACCGGGTTAACCTTCCCGGCTCTTGGACATATAATAACAGATGAAGGCAGAAGTGAGATGGAAATGAAAAAGAGAATAGGAATGGCCAAAAGTGCTTTCAACCGCATGAAATCAGTATTAACATCTAGAGAGATTAATAACGCATTACAAATGGGAATTGTCAAATGCTACGTATATTCAACGCTACTGTATGGCTCGGAAGCCTGGACATTGAACAAGCAACTAGAAAGTCGCATAGAGGCCCTGGAGATATGGATATACAGACGAATAGGTCATATTTCATGGGGGAAAAAAACAATCAAATGCAGAGGTCCTAGAAAAAATGGAATGAAGAGAGAGTTGATGAAAGAAATAAAGAGGAGACAAGTGAAATATTTTGATCACGTTAAAAGACATGATACTCTTGCTCACCATACTGGAAGGCAAGGTTGAGGGCAAGCGAGCAAGAGGTAGACAACGATACAAGTGGGAGGATAACATCAAAAGATGGACGAAAATCAGCATGACAGAAAGTACAGTCAAGGCAAGAGGCAGACAGTGTTGGAGATCCATTGAAGCCAACCTTCATTGCGGAGACGGCACCTGATTGATTGATTGAATGAAATACTCCCCCATAGTCTGTGTGTAGTGAAATACTCCCCCATAGTCTATGTGTAGTGATATAATCCCCCATAGTCTATGTGTAATGATATACTCCTCCATAGTCTATATGTAGTGAAATTCTCCCCCATAGTCTATGTGTGGTGATATACTCCCCCATAGTCTATATGTAGTGAAATACTCCCCCATAGTCTATGTGTGGTGATATACTCCCCCATAGTCTATATGTAGTGAAATTCCCCCCCCCCCCCATAGTCTATGTGTAGTGATATACTCCTCCATAGTCTATATGTAGTGAAATTCTCCCCCATAGTCTATGTGTAGTGATATACTCCCAAATAGTTAATATGTAGTGAAATATTCCCCCATAGTCTATGTGTAGTGATATACTCCCCCATAGTCTATGTGTAGTGATATACTCCCCCATAGTCTATGTGTAGTGATATACTCCCCCGTAGTCTATGTGTAGTGAAATACTCCCCCATAGTCCATGTGTAGTGATATACTCCCCCATAGTCTATGTGTAGTGAAATACTCCCCCATAGTCCATGTGTAGTGATATACTCCTCCATAGTCTATGTGTAGTGAAATACTCCCCCATAGTCTATGTGTTGTAAAATACTTCCCCATAGTCTATGTGTAGTGAAATACTCCCCCATAGTCTGTGTAGTGAAATACTCCCCCATAGTCTATGTGTAGTGAGATACTCCCCCATAGTCTATGTGTAGTGATGTACTCCCCCATAGTCTATGTGTAGAGAAATACTCCCCCATAGTCTATATGTAATGAAATACTCCCCCATAGTCTATGTGTAGTAAAATACTCCCCCATAGTCTATATGTAATGAAATACTCCCCCATAGTCTATGTGTAGTGAAATACTCCCCCATAGTCTATGTGTAGTGAGATACTCCCCCATAGTCTATGTGTAGTGAAATACTCCCCCATAGTCTATGTGTAGTGAAATACTCCCCCATAGTCTATGTGTAGTGAGATACTCCCCCATAGTCTATGTGTAGTGATGTACTCCCCCATAGTCTATGTGTAGAGAAATACTCCCCCATAGTCTATGTTTAATGAAATACTCCCCCATAGTCTATGTGTAATGAAATACTCCCCCATAGTCTATGTGTAGTGAAACACTTCTCCATAGTCTATGTGTAGTGAAATACTCCCTAATAGTCTATGTGTAGTGAAATACTCCTCCAGAGTCTATGTGTAGTGAAATATTCCCTAATAGTCTATGTGTAGTGAAATACTCCCCCATAGTCTATGTGTACTGAAATATTCCCTAATAGTCTATGTGTAGTGAAATATTCCCTAATAGTCTATGTGTAGTGAAATATTCCCCCATATTCTATATGTTGTGAAATACTCCCCCATAATCTATGTGTAGTGAAATACACCCCCATAGTCTATGTGTAGTGAAATACTCCTCCAGAGTCTATGTGTAGTGATATACTCCCCCATAGTCTATGTGTAGTGAAACACTCCCCCATAGTCTATGTGTAGTGAAATATTCCCTAATAGTCTATGTGTAGTGAAATATTCCCCCATATTCTATATGTTGTGAAATACTCCCCCATAATCTATGTGTAGTGAAATACACCCCATAGTCCGTGTGTAATGAAATACACCCCCACCCCCATACTCCCCAGACATAGTCTTCTTATATATAAAAAAGACTTGTGCGTCCGTATTTATGTGCGTCCGTATTTATGTATCTCTGTATGTATGTATATATCTATGTATGTCCTTTATCCGTTCGCGAACGGCCCATCCGATTGAGATGAAATTTTCTACACGCCTTCCTTTCATTCCAGAGCTGTCAACTGTGATATTTTGTTAGTGTGAAATCGCCTGCTTACTCAGTATTATTTCATTTTTCATTTTTCATCATAATTTCATATATCTCAGGGGACCTAACTCTGTAAAAGTTATTTCAAGGGGCATAACTTTTCTGTATAACTTATAGTCATATTGTGGCATCGTTTTCAAAGATTTATAAACTCTTTGTCCATAGTTATGTACCGGCATATGAGTTATAATAAATAATGATACAATCTGTAAGGCATTTTCAAAGTTTTCATAAAAATGATGCACAATGCATAACATTGTAACTCATCTTTTTTTGCTTAAGAAGTTACTGTAGTCATGCAGGTGATTAGAAAGAGTTTTCATTAAAAATAATGGATGGTGTGTGGTAGAACGTTCTTTTAAGTTACATTTTTTTTGTTGTATGAATTTAATGAAGCCGGACAGGGTCAGGCAGACAGATAGACAGACAGATAGACAGTCGGGAACAGGAACTTATATGACTACTTATATAAATTAAATGAGATGCTTCACACCAGGAGCTGGGCGATGTCGGGCCGGGTCAGACAGACAGACAGACAGACAGACAGATAGTCGGTAACGGGAACGGGAACTTATATGACTACTTATATGAATTAAATGAGATGCTCCCCACCAGGGACTGGGCGAAGCCGGGCAGGGTCAGCTAGTTCATGAATAAAATAAATCTGTCATCTAGTCAATCAATTAGTTAGTCATGGGAAGTCTCCTTGGTGAAGTAGTCAAGCTGTCTGACACGGGCTCCGAAGGTTGTGGGTTCGATTCCGGGCCGCGTCCTTCGGTTCACGAGTGCATTTTATTTCGGAGACTCTTGGGGGGGGGTCGTCGCTGAAGCTACGGAGTTCGTGCTTTGTGGACGCCTTCGGCAGTTCGCTGCGAAAAGAGACTGAGCCATATGGGATAAAAACCCGATGCAATGAAATCGACCCTGTCGACTTTTAATTAGTTAGTCTATCAGTAAACTAGTGAGTCAGTTAACCAGTCATATCAGTTTCAAGCATTCAATCAATTAATTAATCGTTTGGTCAGAGATTAGATCAGTAAATATATAAGTCAAACAGTAAATCAATAAATAAATCAAATAACCATTAACTCAGTCAATACTCAATAAATCAAAATATCATTCAATAAGTCAGCCACCACGTCACACCCATCAATGACTCCAATCAGCTAATCAATCCCTCTATCAGAAAGTTGATTGTGAAAGCACCGTAAATGCTCTGTTATGTCCCTGTAAATAGCATTAATTTTATTCAACTACTCTGGCATAAACAAAATGTTACCTACGTTTCGACAACATTTCAATCGTCTTCTTCAGGCTTCCAACATACAAACAATAGCACTCGTGTTTCACTGTTTGTGCGTCTCCAACTGAAAGCACGACAACAATGGTCATTATTGTTGCCATACCCAGCCAATCAATCACGGTTTTATATTCACTGCGATTATATTCATCCAGAATAATGAACTGCCTGTTTCAGGAACATCCTGCAACTAGGGCTTGATTTGTGGCTTCCCCTTGCGGTCAAGTAGTAAACGTGCTGTCAGCTAAACGCCATGGCACTGCATGCGATAGGTCTGTGGTGATTAACTTGCGCCCTTACTGTCTGAACTCCCCCTCTTACGTCAACCTTGATAATATGGTGCTCCGTTTTAGTATTGTTCTGTGTGTGTGTGTGTGTGTGTGTGTGTGTGTGTGCGTGCGCGCATGTATGTAGAAAGATAGACAGACATAAAACAGACGGATGGACGTATGGATGGATGGAGAGAAGAAGGGAGTGACAGACAGATAGACAGACAGACAGACAGACGGGTGGGTGGATGGATGGATGGATGGATGAATGGATGGATGGATGGATGGATGGATAGACGGATAGACGGACAGGCATATAGACAGATAGATGGACAGACAGACAGACAGACAGACAGACGGATGGAGGGATGGATGTATGTATGGATGGATGGATAGATGGATGAATGGATGGATGGATGGATTGATGGACGGATGGATGTATGGATGGATCAATGGACGAATGGATGGATGGATGGATGGATGGATGGATGGATGGATGGATGGATTGATGAACGGACGGACGGATGGATGGATGGATGGATTGATGGACGGACAGAAGGATGGATGGATGTGGATTGATGTATGGATGGATTGATGAACGGACAGACGGACGGACGGATGGATGTATGGATAGATGGATGTATGGATGGATGGATGATGGACGGACGGATGGATTGATGTGGATGGATATATGGACGGATGTATGGATGGATGAGAGAGGTAACGAGATGATATGGTGGCTGCAAGGCACATTATCATTGGGGTACTGCCGACGGACAGCGATGACCATCTGACCCACAGACACCAATCTTTAGTATATCAACGATGGGCAGAGAAGAGAAAGATATCCGGTCAGCCCAGCTTGTTAGCCACAGCCTAGAATATGAGAAGGTCTAACACTTCATATTCGACTTGTTAGGCTTGGTCTAGAATATGAGAAGGTCTAAAACTTCATATTCGACCAGCAATCATCGATTGCTCAAATATCATCAACATCATCATCAAGTGCCAAGCCAGATCGCGTAGGCGTTCATGAAGATCTCGGTCTTTGATGTTCTGGATGAACTCCTCTGTTGATATTCCTCCATGCCACCGTCGCAATCCATCGATCATTATTTCTCTTGGTCTGCCTCTGCCTCTCTTCCCCTCGATCTTTCCAGTTGTTACGATCTCCAATGCCTTTCTTCTCATCACATGACCAAAGAATGCTGTTTGTCTCTTTCTTATTGTTGTATATAATGTTCTCGTTTCATTAGCCTCTTTCAGGCAGTCATTGTCAGTTACTTAGGCAGTCCAAGGAATTCGCAACATTCGTCTCAGGAACCACATCTCTGTTGCTTCCAATTTCTTCCAAATGTATTCATGTACATACTACCAAGCGCATTCTTGCCTAGTACATCAATAGCAACTGAAAATTGCTGATGTCGACTGCAGCGTACTAAAAGGTATATGCAACATTTTTTTTTTTTAATTCCAAGATTCACAGCCATACAGCAAAACGGGTTCTATATAGCACTTCAGCACACTATTTCTTACATTCATTTATAGTGACGTATTGCATAAGATATTCCTCATTTTCTGAAATGCAGCGTTTGCTTGCCCTATCCTGCTCTTAATCTCTGTTGTGCATCTTCCTTCTGATGGTATAAAGCTCCTAGATATTTAAAACTATCCATTTGGTGAAGAATGTTCCATTCTATCTCTATTTCACAATTGGGTGTTACCCTTTTCTTTGTTATCACCATTGTTACTGTTTTCTTGACATTCAAGGAGAGTCTTTTCTTTGCACTCTCTGTTACTACGGTATAGGGACGCAGAGGTGTTTCCAAGGCACCAGGGCCGGGTTATATACTGGCCAAGACCTATTGACGCGTCCTTGTCGAGCGTCCTGGGCAACAGGTCCCTTCGGGGTCCTGGCTAAAGTCAGTAGGATCGCCGATTCCTCCGAAGTCGGAGAGTGTCTGCCTGTACGGCGAGGAACACCAATAAGTCAGACATGGGACAACGGATACTCACGCAAACCTCAAGTCCTGTATGACATCACACTGATGTTGGACAACAGGATGCCTTCATCCGACATACAGGACTTCGCGTTGGAGCTCAAGCCAACGAACGCAAGCAAGCAACTACGGTATCCAACAATTGTTGTAGATCTTTTGCATTATCCGCCATCAATATTGTGTCATCTGCATACCGTATCTTGTTTATATTATAACCCCCGAATATTACTCCTGGCTTTTCTTTGATCTCTCTAATTATTACTTCGTTAAAAGGGGAGAAGAGATCCAAATCATATTATCTGTTAATGGTTTCCAGCCGTTACTATGTAAACAGAAGGACTTCCTGCTATGTGTTAGACTTCCGTGGATGTAAGTTCTACACATTAACGCAACATCAGCGACAATGTACATCATATTTCAGTCCAAGTATCATTGATTTCATCACATCACGCGATATATAACCCTGCAGTATACACCTGACGAGATGCAGCGAAATATATCAGGCAAGAAATCGTGCAATATTTTATAACTAATATTTGCTTAAATTCACTTATTGTTTTGAGGTTTGACACGTCATACCCCAAATGGCCTGTAGTGGGACAACCTTCAAGTTTAAATGTATGGAGAACTTCCATAGCAACTTGAAATTGTTTGAGGAACTGTAAGAACTTTTTAAATTTTATTTTAAACACAATTCTACAATTACAAATTTTTTTTTTTTTTTTTTTTTTTTTGGGGGGGGGGGGGGGGGGGTCATATCCTATTTACAGGACATAGCTGTCAACACCAGTATTTGACTGTTGTTCCTGATGTCTTGGCAAATTTTACTTTCAATAGTTTGCCATTGCTTTCTGAACGACCGGCGCCCATACCAACACGTTAAAACCCAAGTGAGACATGGTCTGCAACGAAACCTCTTTTTTTTTTTTTGCATATCCTTTACAGGACATCGCTGTCAACATCAGCATCTTTCAGCTGTATGTTGATTTCTTGGCAAGATTACGCTCAGTAGTTTGCCATTGTTTTCTGAGCGGCCGGCTCAGTTATCCCGCAAGTCACCAGCGGGGGTCGAACCGCTCCCAGCTCTCGCCCTGCTACGAGACTCTGCGTTATAAACGGGATTACGGAGAAAGTGTTGTAACCCCTCGGCCAGAGAGACCGGCACGAAACCTCTAGTAACATAAATTACCAACAAGAGATTAGTATGAAAAAAAAAAAAAACCACACCATGCGATTTGCATATGACTGTTACAGATCCCAGACCAGGTTGGCTACTTAACGCCTCATCAACCCGCCACACTTTCTTAACGGGCACCCAATTACCAACATTTGAGTGCAATCCCTAAAGGATCCGGTGAGCTCCTGTCTCCTGTATGACTTCAACTTAAGGCATTTGTGTCGTCGCAAACAGACATCCCGCGGTGTCCAACAGTGCTATCCACTTTAGGTGATTTGTCCCAAGCAAGCGAGTCTTCCCGTGGGGGAATTGTCCCACGTACGTGGCAATGCCTGTGATGTCCCGTTCTGTTGTGCTTGCCTGCACAACCATTTCTAAAGATCTCCGCGGTGGGCGCCGGGAAATGACCAGAAAATACAACCAGGCTGGCTTTGATCTCTGCTGGAAGACTTTGACTCCGGAAAACTAGTGAGGAGTACATCGTGCGACAATGGACAGTGACAAATGTATTCTCTGGGGAAATGAAAATCACAGAAGGAGTTGCCATTCTCTGTGGACAGATTAAAAAACATTTGACATTACTATGATGTGAATCATAAACACAATGGACGGTTTCTGCTGCTTCTTGGTATACTTCTTGATCTTGTTCTTGTTCTTTCTTGTTTTTCTTCTTGTTCTTCCTCTTTCTTGGGTTGTTCTTCTTGGTCTTGTATTTTCTTGTTCTTCTTCTAGTTCTTGCTCTTTCTTGACATTGTTCTTCTGGTTCTTGTTCTTGCACTTCCTAGGTTTTCTTCATGTTCTTGCTCTTTCTTGGTGTTGTTCTTTTTTCGGTCTCTTGCTTTGAACTCAAACATAGTCCTTACACATGCTACTACTTCTAGTGCACTGGACTGAATTTTGCCTGTGGGTTAGCTTTCCCTATTGCCAGCGCCCCCCACCAGCAGGATAACCCACTCCGACTTCCTAGGTACTTGTTTTTCTTGTTCTTGTTCATCTTGTTCTTGTTCTTAGTGTTCTTATTCTTCTTCTCTCCTCCTCCTCCTCCTCCTCCTCCTTCTCCTCCTCCAGGAGGCATTCAGAAGCCGTTTACCCTGCACGTCGTGATGTCTATCCTCAACATGTTCATCTCACGCTTGCACGTATCTCTTAATGGTAGTTGTGGGCGCTGTTACCATATGCCAGCTGCCAATAGAGAATGCCCTTTTGATTTCGTCCATTTACTATGCGGTACACATGGTCAAGCCATCGCATTAACAACTGTCTAAGAACCTCGTCCATGGTCGTTTGACCAGTGTTTTTTTTTTAATTAGGCCTTCACATATTCTGAGCTATGACATAACAACGTTAGATGGTCAGTTACCTTCGTCTTCGTCTTCTCTTCCAAAACAATTCTGATTCATTTCTGAAATTTGTCTTGTACCCATTCTTCTGGGGGTGGGTCGATGCCGAAGCCGTATTGGCCGGAAGAGTCACTCCTGCCTGTGCTGGGCACTGAAGCTGATCCTCTGTCATGAGGAGCAAGTGCTCTAGCCACCTCGCCACCGCGGCTGGACAGATTGCTATCATGACATGGAGGAACGTCGGTATCAGAAATGATTGGCAGCACAAGAGACAGAAGGTTGTGGACAGACATAATCATCAACGCCAAACGGCATGGACTATAAGAAGATAGAAAGGGGGGTGGGGGGGTGGGGGGGGAGATAGAGATAGAGAGAAAGAGAGAATGAGCGAGAGAGAGAAGTCAAGAACGAAATAAACATTGAACTAACAGTCATCCCCGTCAAATTCTTAGGTGTCCACTCCTTTCAGAGCCAAGTAGATTGTCGAAAACATCGTGTTTCCTCAGTGACCGGTTACACTCCGGTGGGTCTAAAGAAAAGCAGAGAGGAACTTATAAGGTCATCAAAATTCGGATTGGAATTGGAAGCTACAATTCCAGCACTTCGTTGGATGGTTGGCAGGCTGTACATATGCCAAAGTGACTATACTTATTCACTGTGTATAATGCAGAAGGTAAAACGGACATCGTAGGTGTTTTCCTGAGGGCGATTAGCATGCAGAGACGTCCTTGGATATATTGCTAAGGACATGCGGGTGTGCGTGGCATTGGGAGGCCAGACAGTTTCTCTTATAGAGCGCCGTTATTGGGCAGGTTTCAATGGACACATGTCCAATAGTGCAAGCTTCCATCTCCTGCCATTACCAATGTTCCACTAGGCACATAGTGAGCCTTGTGGTTTAGGGAAGTTAACGCGTTTCACAACTCCCCGACATACTGAGTCGAAGGTTCTACATCATCAGGGGGAGATTAGGAAGCAGTTGCCTTGCGTTGATTACGATGGTATGAGTTAAGTTCTGGAAAGAAAAGGAAAAATAAAAACCAAGGCATATAAAGAGAGTTGATGAAAGAAATTTAAAATATAGGCAAGTTAAATATTTTGGTCACGTTACAAGATATAACGCTCTTATAAAAACCATACTTAAGAATAAGGCTGAAGGCGGGTCAGCAAGAGGTACACAACGATACAAGTGGGAAGATAACATCAAGATATAGAAGAACAGCAGTCAGATAGAATATACAATTACAGCGAGAGAGAGAGTGTGTTGGAAGTCCATTGCAGACAGCCTTTGTTGTGGAGACGACACCTGATTGATTGATAAAGTAGAGGACTCTTTATACTCTTGGATGCGTATGGGACATATGGTGCTAGACCTTAAGTTGTATACATCAATGGAACCTCAGGGGTGACGCTGTCAATGTCTGGTACTTTTACTTCTCATGACACTTTGTAATCTGGGTCAATCCAGGATCCCATGTCAGTTTAAAATAAAATCTTATCAATAGGGACTCGATCACACGGCCACCGTGCCGGCAGGCAAACGTGTTAGCCATTACCTTACATTGACGCCCAGTCGATGTTCTACACGCCGATTACATCCGTGTATAAGTTAGTTATTGCCATCCCATGTAATATTCCAAATCTCTATTCTTTGTTTTCTGCTGTATCCATGCGAGCTGTTGAATCAGGCCATTCCGTCTCTGACCCCGTGATCAACAAAGCCACGTAGCTGTGTGTTTATACTGACGCACGCATGTTTTCTAACAATTCCAGAGCCACATGTCACAGCCGTGCCACAGCCACCGCCCAGAATTTCCAGTTTATCATCATCCGCGTTGTCCCGATATTCATTCAACGACATGCCCTAATTACTGGTAGCAAATTACATCAGCCACAACATACAAACCCCCAGCGTTCTACCTGCCTCTGCCGCTACTCTGAATCCTAATTTCTATGGTTTCCGCATTACCTGAACTAAACCCGGTAAGGAAACCGCCTAATTTTACAACCGCCCGTGTTGGAATATCCGTTTTCATGGAAACACACGAAATCTAGACTATTGGATAGTCGCCACAGTTTCGTCTAGTTTTAATGGATGAAAGATTAGACCAAACATCTGTTTGCAGCACAAGATAACAGCATATTGCAGTCTCTCACGAGATGGGAAAATTAGAGAGAACTCTTCTCCAGATAGCGCTTCCCGTGTGGAAGTTTCCAGCGAAGACTGAGCACTATTATAGAGATCTGATGTTGCCCGTGTCTTCTGGTCGTTTTGTAACTTGAGAGGGGACAAGACAAAAGGCCGCGGGAGGGATGGAAGGAATGACAGACGCTGGACTGAATAATAACTGTTGAGTAACGCAATCTATAATTATCTGCATGCTGTGTTTGAGGGGAATAAAAAAAAAAAAAAACCAGGAAACAGATACAAAAAGAAAGAAAATTCCAGAAGCAGAACTTGCTGCGTTTATGTGAATTATAATGACCATTACATTGTGTAGGTCGCCGTGCATGGAGAGATATGTAGCCATTCTTCCCCTTCTGTAGCGAATGTCGAGAGCTGACATCGAACCGTCGTCCCACAGAGATATTCTGATTATTAGAGTAAAATCCTAACCACTACATCAACTAGGGTTTATTAGAAAACAGCAAGATAAATGTTTCGGACATATAACTAGGCTTCCAACTGACAGCATACCACAACAAGCAACGATGTATAGAACATAAGGAACCAGAAGAAGAAGCCAACCGTGTGAACGATGGACAGAGGGGGTAACAGAGTCCATGGGAATCTCGATATATGAAGCCCATAAACGGGCACTCCCCCGCTGCTTATGTTCCACCTCGACACCGTAAGGTACAAGAGAGATTAAATTCATTCAAGAATCATCTCTAGTTATATTCTCATGTGTTTTCCTCCAGAAATCTGTCTAGATGGCCCAGTATGTTTCTTTTTTTTTGTTTTTGTTCTTCTTCTTTTCTGTTAATGGTGGTCCACAATGTAGACTACATCTTTTTAATCTTTATGATGATTTGTTTTTAAAAAGCATGCAATTTCAGCAGTTAAGTATATCGAAGAATACAATTTCATCTTACATTGCAGATTTGCAAATTAAGTATCGCCATCATCATGTGTAAGGTCCTTTACACAATGTCGCTCCTGTCAGCCTACCAGAAGGACTCTCCTTCCCGTGCCATGTCCCCTACCAGAAGGACCCTCCTTCCCGTGCCATGTCCCCTACCAGAAGGACCCCCCTTTCGTGCCATGTCCCCTACCAGAAGGACCCTCCTTCCCGTGCCATGTCCCCTACCAGAAGGACTCTCCTTCCCGTGCCATGTCCCCTGCCAGAAGGACTCTCCTTCCCGTGCCATGTCCCCTACCAGAAGGACCCTCCTTCCCGTGCCATGTCCCCTACCAGAAGGACCCTCCTTCCCGTGCCATGTCCCCTGCCAGAAGGACCCTCCTTTCGTGCCATGTCCCCTACCAGAAGGACTCTCCTTCCCGTGCCATGTCCCCTACCAGAAGGACTCTCCTTCCCGTGCCATGTCCCCTACCAGAAGGACTCTCCTTCCCGCGCCATGTCCCCTACCAGAAGGACTCTCCTTCCCGCGCCATGTCCCCTACCAGAAGGACTCTCCTTCCCGCGCCATGTCACCTACCAGAAGGACTCTCCTTCCCGTGCCATGTCCCCTACCAGAAGGACTCTCCTTCCCGTGCCATGTCCCCTACCAGAAGGACTCTCCTTCCCGCGCCATGTCCCCTACCAGAAGGACTCTCCTTCCCGCGCCTTATGCCCTGCCAGAAGGACTCTCCTCTCCCTGCCATGTCCCCTACCAGAAGGACTCTCCTTCCCGCGCCATGTCTCCTACCACCTACCAGAAGTACTCTCCTCTCCCTGCCATGTCCCCTACCAGAAGGACTCTCCTTCCCGTGCCATGTCCCCTGCCAGAAGGACCCTCCTTTCGTGCCATGTCCCCTACCAGGACTCTCCTCTCCCTGCCATGTCCCCTATCAGAACTCTCCTTCCCGTGCCATGTCCCCCACTAGAAAGACTCTCCTTTCCGTGCCATGTCCCCTACCAGAAGGACTCTCCTTCCCGAGCCATGTCCCCTGCCAGAAGGACTCTCCTCTCCCTGCCATGTCCCCTGCCAGAAGGACTCTCCTCTCCCTGCCATGTCCCCTGCCAGAAGGACTCTCCTCTCCCTGCCATGTCCCCTGCCAGAAAGACTCTCCTCTCCCTGCCATGTCCCCTGCCAGAAGGACAATTCGTGGTACCCTCTACACACTGTTTAGACCTGGAAGCCCAGGTAATATTTGAAGAAAGAAACAAGAAATACCCTGGTCGGGAAGGATTCGAACACATAGCCAATGGATTGACAGACCAGCTCATTGTAGAGTGCTCACCCTTAGCACGAGTTATCCCGAGTAAAAATCCAACAGTGTACAATGTTTTACATATTCACGAGACTAGAATGTTCTCAATAGTGGAGATCTAGAATGTTCTCAATAGTGGAGTTCTAGAATGTTCTCAATAGTGGAGTTCTAGAATGTTCTCAATAGTGGAAGTCTAGAATGCGTTTGCGCAGTTGTACTACCTCAGGGCAGTGTGACATCGTCAAGGGTGGTTCACACATATCTCATCTCTAGTTCAATCGTCAAGGCTGGTTCACACAGACTTCAGCTCTGGTTCAATCTTCAAGAGTGGTTCACACAGACTTCAGCTCTGGTTCAATCGTCAAAGGTGGTTCACATAGACCGTTGGTCTGGTTCAGTCGTCAAGTGTGGTTCACACAGACCTCAGCTCTGGTTCAGTTGTCAAGGGTGGTTCACACAGACCTCAGCTCTGGTTCAGTTGTCAAGGGTGGTTCACACAGACCTCAGCTCTGGTTCAGTTGTCAAGGGTGGTTCACACAGATTTCACCTCTGGTTCAATCTTTAAGGGTGGTTCACGCAGATTTCATCTCTGGTTCAATCGTCAGGTTCACACAGACCTCAGCTCTGGTTCAGTTGTCAAGGGTGGTTCACACAGATTTCACCTCTGGTTCAATCTTTAAGGGTGGTTCACGCATATTTCATCTCTGGTTCAATCGTCAATGGTGGTTCACACAGACCTCAGCTCTGGTTCAGTCGTCACAGTTGGTTCACTCAGATCTCAGCTCTAATTTAATTGTCAAGGGTTGTTCACACAGACCTCAGCTCTGGTTCAATCGTCAAGGCTGGTTCACACAGAGTTTAGCTCTATATCAGTTGTCAAGGGTAGTTCACGCAGACCTCACCTCTGGTTAATCTTCATAATTAAAAAAGCAATGCACAATAGACCAGACCATGCATGGAAGATACTTATAATATAGTAACATATAAAGGCAGAAAATCAGATCCTTTCCAAATAACATCTGGCTTGAAACAGGGTGATGCACTATCGCCACTACTCTTCAATCTGGCTCTAGAGAAAGTTGTAAGGAGGGTAAAGGAGGAATGTGATATTGGAGGAACATCCAAGCTGCTTGGTTATGCAGATGATATAGATATTATAGGGGAAAATGAACAAAAGACATTGGAAATACTGACTCACTTAAAGGGAAAAGCCCAACAGATGGGGCTGGTTATCAACCAGGATAAGACAGAATATATGGTAATTTCAAGAGAAGGAATGGCTAAAAACTCTGGCCACATACAAATAGATAATATGACCATTGAAAGAACGGAAACATACAAATACCTGGGTACAATCTTCAACTGCTCCAACATCATAAGGGAAGAAATACAAACTAGAATCAACTCTGGAAATAAGATATACTATGCACTACAACATCTACTAAAATCAAATGCGCTATCTCGTATCACCAAAATCACAATATACAAAACACTGATCAGACCAGTTGTGCTGTGTGGCTCTGAAACCTGGAGTACAACGAAAGGAGACGAAGCCTTGTTACAAACCTTTGAGAACAAAGTTTTAAGACTCATCTTTGGACCCATTAGGGATACACAAGGTGGAGAGTGGAAAAGAAGTGGTAACAATGACATTTATGATCTGTTTAAGTCCCCGCTATTCACTGGTATCAATGGCTGGGGCATATAGAAAGAATGGAAGATAATAGGGAAACAATACTCGCTTACACTCAGAAAATAAATGACCGTAGACCCCGAGGTAGACCAAGAAGACGGTGGAGAGATAATATATATACAGAATCAACGACTGGCAAGAGAACATCAACCAGAGAGACGAATGGAGACGGATTGTATCTGCAGCAAAGAACCTCAATGGCTCGGAACGCTGAAGAAGAAGAAGAAGAAGAAGAAGAAGAAGAAGAAGAAGAAGAAGAAGAAGAAGAAGAAGAAGAAGAAGAAGAAGAAGAAGAAGAAGAAGAAGAAGAAGAAGAAGAAAAAGAAGAAGAAGAAGAAGAAGAAGAAGAAAGAAGAAGAAGTGGAGGAGGAGGAGGAGGAGGAGGAGGAGGAGGAGGAGGAGGAGGAGGAGAGGAGGAGGAGGAGGAGGAGGAGAAGAAGAAGAAGAAGAAGAATGCACAATAGAGGACCCTTGTTGACATTTTACAAAATAAAAATATGAATTGAAAACAATGAGGTATATTTAGCTCCTGCGAAAAGAAGAGACATAATAGACACAGACACAGTGTACGTACCTTACAAGAAACTCCATCGTAGGTGAAATTTATCCAAAAAAAACCATAAACAAAAACAATCAATAAATATATAATACTGAAGTATTAAAGTAATACAATAACTATTACAGGACAACAAAGCACGGTCGACTCGTAACTGTTTTCAATTCATATTGTTATATCCTGCTGCAGCCGCTGTTTTTTCTCTTGTTTTTTCTTTATTCCATACAAAATAAGAAAAGCGAAGACAGTTGGATCATAAACATAAATTATGGGGCTAGTATCAATTACACATTGTTTCTCAACGCTCAAAAATAGAATATATGCTTTTATTTTTTTCCTGTTTTTTTATTTACCAGGGACGCTATACAAATCATCCTTTAAAACAAAACTAGACACTGTCCAATGCTGTCGTCTCTTTCCTCATTTCTTGGTTTCCAGAAATAAGTCTAGTTCAGTCCTTAAGCTCCGCAATAGTGATTCTGTCATGCCATTATATTGCATCTATTATGCGCAGGGAATGTATGTAGTTTATAAGTAATTGTGTTAGTCGTTCTCCCTTTTTGAAAGATCCTTACAATAGTGTTGACTCTATTTCTAGTGCACTGTACATTTTTTGCGTATAGATAAGCATTTCCTATTGCCAGTGTCCTCGCCAACAGACGAAACCACTCCGACTTGTGAGGTACATGTAATTTGCGTTCCCTATTTACGAACTAGAAGAAAATATTTTCGTATAACTGACCGGGGTAGGGGTTGAAACCGCTACCTCGGAATAGCAACACCTGATGTTTAAGACTTACCGCTCTTATCCATTCAGCTGTGCTGACCTCCATACTCATTTCTAAAGGCACATGGATGTACTGGTTACGACGTTACGCCGACGATGGCATGAGCCCAGTCTGCCGAGGCTGTAATATCTGCAGTCGTCGTTGGCTATGGGAGTGAAAGACTGACCACTTATATCACAGTGCACTCACGCCTAAAATGTTTGATGGTCCTAACACTTCACATACCCACAGGATGGGATTCCTTCTACGTGACTGTTTTATGTCTAGTGCTATGAAAACTCATCATATCATTTGTGTCATTTTAAATAGCTCTATATGTTACCCATGTTTGTCTACATTGTTGCCACTAATTAATATATATATATATACCCTGTGGCTGCTAGTAGCTGTCAGCATGCGACAGCGGCCACCCCCCGGGCAACAGCTGTGAGAGGCTGGCTAAACCAGGCGTAGGTAGCCGATTTGGTGTCAAACCGAACGGTGAACTAGGGTATACCTACCCAGCATGTGAAGACAGGATTCGGCAGACTGCGCAGATGTAATCACTGATGATTCAACGGGCAAGACGGCGTTTACCTGCAAAGCATTGTGGAACGTAATGTGCACGGCAAGGCACGTAGAGCTCCCTGGTCATCCACTGAACCTGTATTCGTCTCCAGTCGTCTTGACTTGTCCTGCCACTGGACTCAGATGGACTCAGGCGAGAGAGTGAGGTCGACGAATTGAGCAACTCTTCCTCACTTTAATCCAATTCATCGCGCAAGTCATTTATCATCCAACTTCATATGTGAAACAGGGACTGTT
>OY992897.1:55106120-55161120 GCA_963921405.1 Cepaea hortensis
TTATTAGGGTCACAAATTGGGCGCGCAGGCCCGTCTTACATTCGGCCCATCCAATCACTCGTCTTTCGTTCATCAAGAGCATTATACATTTACATAGGAAGAAAATAAACATTGTGAAATGAATGTTGTAAACATAAACAAGGCTAAACATGGAGAAAAATGTGTACATAAAAAGTATGTGACGTAAAAAGTAGTGATGCCAGCGCGTCCCCCACACACACACACACACCACACACACTCTCTCTCTCTCTCTCTCTCTCTCTCTCTCTCTCTCTCTCTCTCTCTCTCTTCTCTCATTCACTCTCACTCTCACTCATTCACTCACACACACACACTCTCACTCATTCACTCTCCTGCTCACTCATTCACTCTCCCGTTCACTCATTCACTCTCCCGCTCACTCATTCACTCTCCCGCTCACTCATTCACTCTCCCGCCTCACTCATTCTGTCTCTCCCGCTCACTCATTCACTCTCCCGTTCAATCATTCACTCTCCCGCGCACTCATACTCATTCACTCTCACTCATTCACTCTCACGCTCACTCATTCACTCTCACGCTCACTCATTCACTGTCCCGCTCACTCATTCACTCTGCCGCTCACTCATTCACTCTCACGCTCACTCATTTACTCACACGCCCACTCATTCACTCTCACGCTCAATCATTCACTCTCCCACTCACTCGTAAATAGATAGATTAGATAGATAGATAGACAGATAGATAGATAGATAGATAGATAGATAGATAGATAGATAGATAGATAGATAGATAGATAGATAGATAGATAGATAGATAGATAGATAGATAGATAGATAGATAGATAGATAGATAGATAAGCAATCAGGCAGGCAGACAGGCAGACGAGAAAGAAAGAAAGAAAGAAAGAAAGAAAGAAAGAAAGAAAGAAAGAAAGAAAGAAAGAAAGAAAGAAAGAAAGAAAGAAAGAAAGAAAGAAAGAAAGAAAGAAAGAAAGAAAGAAGAAATCATACGTGCTTGCTTATTGCAACAGCAATGTTTTCCATCTTCCCTAATCTCTAAACAAAGCTTACCGTAGGGGGAAAAAAACAATTTGCAATGTGACTGGAAGTCACGTTTGGGAATAAACGAATATATAAAGAGTAGAGGCAGAGGCTGGGGACTTCCTGTCATTCAAATTCTCCATTAACCAAAGGTAGACATTCCGTGCATCTCATCCAATTTCTTAAATTTTGCTTATCCATAAATGCAATTACTTCGTTTGTCACTCAAACTGAACATATTTTGCTTCCATGTTGTAAGGGGCGCGTCATTGCCGATCTCATTTGCCGAGACTTGTTAACGGGGAGTCACATCCCCTTGTTTTTCAGCTAAACTGTAGTGAAGTATGGCGGCAGCAATGAAACGATGCAGCAACTGGTTGATGGCCAATTTCTGGACGGTATGGCTGCTAGTAATTGTTCATTCTTTCTTACCCCAAAGTATCAGCCTACATACCCTACCTACCTAATTACTTAGCTACCTACGTACGTAACTACCAACCTTCATTAATTAATTCAGTAGCATGTCCCTTGCAGAACCTCGCTCTCATAACAACCTTCCGGAAAACCTCTCGACATAAGCAAGATGTCCCGCGTCGGATACACCCATCTGGAGATCATCCGCCACATCCTGCACCCATCTTCTTTTTGGCCTTCATCTTCCTCTCTTTTCAGGCATGTACCCCTCCATTATTGTTCTCACTAAACTTTCGTGACGTTTCAAGTGACCAAAATATTTCATTTTTCTTGGTTTTATCGTCTTTAATAGCCAACCTTTTTCAATGATCAGCTCTTGAAGTATGGATGCATTTGTTCTTTTCTTTACCCAAGATATTCTTAGAACACGTCTATAACATTTATATTCAAAGGCATTTATGCGCTGTTCAGCTTGTTTAGTAAGTGTCCAGGTCTCACAGGCGTATTTTACAATGGAAAGATGCATGCCCTTAAAAATCTAATTCATTTATTATTTTTTCGGAGTACAGGTTAAACAAATATGGGCCCCTCTGCTGTGTGTCCACCGTGACGAGGTAGAGGGGCTTGCGCGTCCCAATGACCCCTAGTGCTATGCCGACGGTAGCACAGCTACTGGTAGGGCCACCCATGTCGGACAGGTCAAGGGAGAGGGACCAGACGAAGAGACACACAAACCTGCTGCCTTGTAGGTAGACTGGGGACAGTCAAAGGCTAGGGAAAGCACCCCGAATAAATCGTGTAGAAATCGGATGTACTGAGCCACAGGCTTGACAAAGCAGTGCAACGTAACTTAATTCATGATGTCACAAATCAAAATTAATCGTTATGGTGCTAATCCCGTGAAGTCCCATCAGGCGGCGATAGTGCCGGGCCCCCTGCCTCGTGGGGGTCCACCCATGACTACTGGTGGTCACCTTCCCCTGTGCTGTGGAGTCAAGGCACAGAGGAGTAGGTTAAGAGCTATTGACCAAATACCCCGGATACTCAACATACTACAGTGGAATGCTGAAGGAGTTTACAAGAAGAAAGACTCCCTAACACAGCGTCTTCATAAAGATAGAATAGATATGGCATGCATTCAAGAGACACACCTCAACGCCAATCACAAATTCTCAGTCAGAGGATATCAGGCCACACGTTTCGACCACGAAGGACACAAAAGAGGAGTTCTAATACTTACACGAAATACAATACCTTGCAGCGAAGTATCTGTGATCTCTGAAAACCAAACGGAAATTATAGGTGTTGATATAATGATAAAGGACGTGAAAATAAGAATCTTCAATCGGTATAGCCCAGCAGATAAGGACCTTACACTCTCAAACATGAAAATAACTGACACAAACTGCATTATTGTCGGAGACTTTAATAGCCGTTCAAAAAGATGGGGATACCCAGATACTGACAAAAGAGGAGATGAATTGGAGGACTGGGAAAAAGACTCAAATCTCCATCTACTCAACAAAGCGGATGCAACACCGAGCTTCTACTCCAGAAGATGGATTACCACTTCTACTCCAGACTTAGCTTTCTGCACAGGAGACATCCTCCACAAAATCGATCGCCATGTGCTGAACAAATTAGCAGGTAGTGACCACAGACCAATCAAGCTTGTAATGAATATGGAGTATGTTCCACAGGAGCAAAAGCCATTGCCCCGCTGGAATTACAAACGAGCAGATTGGGACAGATTTGCCATACTAACAGACAAATATTGTGAAAACATAAATACACGATATGGCAACATAAAGCAAATGGTGGAAAGTCTAAACAGAGCGATAATACAGGCAGCCACTGAGTCCATTCCAAGAGGAGCGATGAAAAATTACAAACCATACTAGACTGAAGAACTACAAAGTTTGGAGGACAAAGTTGAAGATGCCAGGAAGACAGCAGAGAGAGAACAAACAATTGAAGCGAATATCTCTCTCAAAGCCATCTCAGCAAAATATAAAAGAACAGTAAATCAAACAACAAGAGATTCATCATCTCATCTCATCTTATCATGTTCCTCTTGTACCTTGCGGTGTCGAGGTGAAGTATAAACTTCGTGAGAGTGCTCGATTATGGGCTTCATATATCGATATTCCCATGGACTCTGCTATTCCCTCCGTCCAACGTTTACGTGGTCGGCCTCCTCCTCTGTTTCCATCTGGTCTGTACATCATTGCTTGTTGTGGTATGCTGTTGACTGGTAACCTACTTGCATGGCCGAACCATTTGACTTGCTACTTTCTAATAAAATCTAGTGCTGCTTTAACCCCCAATTTAGTCCTGATTTCTTCATTTCTGATGTTATCTCTTCTTGATACGTTGAGTATTCTTCTCAGGAACCTCATTTCTGTTGTTGTGATTTTTCTTTTCTCTTTTTCTGTCATTGTCCAGGTTTGGCATTGGTAGCATAGAGTTGGTAGGAAGATTGTGTTGTAAAGTGCTTTCTTAGTAGTTACTGATACATGTTTGTATCAGTACAACAACAAGAGATTGTTGGAGGGAAAAACAGAAAACCTGAAATTTGACAGGGATGGAAACAAACTATGGAAACTAGTGAAAGCCATGAACAATGAAGGACCTAGAAACAAACAAATAACAATTAAACAAGGAAATGCCTTGCTTACAGGAAAAAAGGCTGCAAATGCACTAATGGAACACTATGCAAATGCAAACCACATTGATATTACAACCGAACAGAAGAAAGCAATCAAAGACAAACAGATACATCATAGAAATACAGAGACAGCGGCAGAATATATGATGGCAAATCTAACAATGGAAGAAATTGAACAGGCAATGAATACCCTAAAAAAGAAGAAATCACCAGGAAAGGATGGAATCACAAATGAAATGCTAATAGGACTAGGCACCAAGGCAAAGAAGAAACTACTAGCAGTCCTAAATAACAGCTGGAAGAGAGGAATAGTCCCACAGGCATGGAAGGAAGCTATACTAATACCAGTCCAAAAGAAAGGAAAAGACCTGGAAGAACCAAATGGCTATCGACCTATCAGTCTACTTAGCTGTGTAGGAAAATTAATGGAACGCATTATCAATGGCAGGCTAACATGGCATCTGGAAGAAAACAAACTCTTAACACCACACCAAGCAGGATTAAGAAAGTACAGATCCACTGAAGATCAAATAACCTATATAGCTCAGGAAATAGAGGATGCCTTCCAAGAGAAAAAGCACACACTAGCAGTCTGGATAGATTTAGAAAAAGCATTTGATAAAGTATGGAAGGAAGGACAGAAAGTAAAACTGCAAAAAATGCATGTTTGTGGAAAAATGTATAAATGGATCAGACACTACCTTGAGAACAGAACTGCCAGGACAAAATTACAATGACAAACCAGAAAAATGATGCTATTGGAGCAAGGTGTCACCCAAGGAGGAGTTCTTTCACCAACATTATTCCTAGCATATATAAATGACATCACGGTAAATTTTCCAGCCAGAGTACACACATCCTCCTTTGCAGATGATCTAGCCATATGGACATCTGAAGAATATATTAGTACAGCTAACAGCAGAATAGCAAGCCTTATTAGCGCTAGAGGACTAGTCAAAATCATGGCTAGTGAAGATAAGTGAGGAGAAAACAACATGCACAGTGTTCTCCCTCTCAAATAAATCTCAGCAACATAAGCTGGTATTGAATGGAAAAATATTGCGCCATAAAGAAAATCCAAACTATCTAGGAGTCACCTTTGATCGTCGGCTGACATGGAAGACACAGGTTGAGAAAAATCGAACAAGAGCAAGGCAGAGAATGGCAATCATGAAAAAGCTTGCTGGTACAACGTGGGGAGCAGATGAGAAAGTTCTCAAGAAGTTATATGCTGGACGGGTGAGGCCAGTACTAGAATATGGCATTGCAGCTTGGGCAACAGCAGCTAAGTCAAACTTTAACAAAATAAGTAGAGTCCAAAACCAAGGAATGCGAATCATAACTGGAAGCCTGAAGACAACGCCTATTAATGAACTAGAAAAGATCACTTGTTTACAACCAATGCAGGACAGAAGAGATAGCAGAGCCCAGCAACAAGCAGAAAAATTTAGAAGATTGACAGACCACCCTATGTTTAACAGGTTTAATGGTTTTGGAAAAGGAAGACTGAAGCGTAGCAACTTTGTAGAAACTGCAAAACGAAAGATTAGGGCAGATCCCATACTTAACATATCAACAGTTAAGTCCATTTACAATGCACACAACTTCCCAGCTTGGAGACAGCAGCAACTGCCTGAGATGATAGAAAACATTCCTGGTATTGAGAAAAAGAACACTCAGAATGAAACCTAAAGAAGAAAAATAACCCTCAACCACATAAAAGAACATTACCCAAGCAGCAATTGGACCCATGCATATACAGATGGATCAGCCAAAGATTCAATTAAAAATGGAGGAGGAGGAATTCTCCTTAATTTAAAAAATGGTGTGATAAAAACACAGTCAGTGCAACTGGAAAATTTTCAAGTAACTTCGAAGCGGAGGTAGAGGCTTTGAAAACTGCAGCAGAAATGCTCTTGATGGAGGAAAATAAAGAGAAGCAAATAGCTATCTTCACAGATGCAAAGTCAGCTGTCCCAATACTTAACAGCAAAAACATCACAGAACTAGCTGACCTAAGAGCAGCACTCCATGGTCTATGCCAGAAATTTAAAAAAGTTGTAATACAGTGGATCCCATCACATTGCATTATACCTGGAAATGAAGAGGCTGACAGACTAGCAAAAGAGGCTGGACGATTACCACAGCCTGACATAAACATAACCTATAATGAGGCAAAAAGGTTTATAAAAAGCACTTATAGAACCAAATGGGAATGAGAGCATCCAGGCCACCAGAAGGATGATGCATATTACAAACTCGGCCGAAGAGAACAAGTAGCAATCTTCAGACTCCGCACAGGACATAACAGGCTGAAACACCACTTGTTCAATAAACTAAAGATAGGAGATACCGATGAATGTAATTGTGGAACTGGTAAAATGACAGCTAAATATTTGCTGCAGGAGTGCCCAATATATGCAGAACAGAGAAAGATATTTTGGCCCACGCCTGCTTCATTTGAGGACAAGCTCTATGGAGATATCAACAAGCTCAAGCTGACTACAGCTTACTTTAACTACATTCAGGTTGACATCTAAAGGTGCATGAAGATGTATTTAGACTGCCACACTTCATACCACAGGTATGTCGGTTACAAAAGCGTCCCAGAGACATGAAATGGAATATTGCTTGGATAGCACATCCATTACGTGGAAAGTCCGAATCAAAAGCTCACTGTGTGGGCTTCGTAAATGGTGAAAAAGTGTCCTAGTGGCACGAAATGGAATATTGTTTGGATAGCAAATCCATTACGTCAAAAGTCCGAATCGAAAGCTCTCTGTGTGGGCTTCATAAAAGGTGGGAAAAGTGTCCTAGTGGCACGAAATGGAATATTGCTTGGATAGCTAATCCATTATGTGGAAAGTCCGAATCGAAAGCTCACTGTGTGGATGTCATCTGCAGACTGCATTCTTCTGGTGTCCGGAATAAGAGCCTATGGTGAACGGGAGGCCCAATATACGGAAGTGAGGCTAAGCAGCCATGTGCAGGACGTGACGATTCCTTGGGTGAGCCTAGTACCAGAGCGCTGTGTGATGGCTCTGCAAGTATGGAAGCCTCCTTTGATGGCGGGAAATGCCCATGGTCTGCCCCTGCCTTCCTTTGAGGGTTGACCAGGATGTCTTTGGCTGTTCTATATGGGCCAGCTAGGATGGGGGATAACACCACAACAGTGAGATTCAAACGTCCTAAGAAACCCCCGGGAAGGTTAACCCGGTCAACAAATGCCCGCAGAAGTCGGATGTGTCGGCCTGACGGCGCAAGAACGCAGCTCTGCTGTAAACAGGCACAACGCAATCACATCCGGAAAAAAAAATCCGGATGAACGCAGAAGAAGAAGAACAAATATGGGGACAGCACAGAGCCCTGACGAACTCCCTGCTTGATGTCAAACCAATCTGATGTCTCGTCATCTATTCTAACCGCTGCTTGTTGGTCTAGTAGAGAGAGCATTTTCATGTGCTGTATTGCATGTGATAGAAACCCTATATTCTTCAAGATTTTCCAAAGTTTCTGATATTTCTCTATTATTAAACACATGTTGAGTATGTGATCTCTTGTCCCTCTTGCTTGTCTACATCCAGTTTTATTCACGTTAATTTCTGCTTCCATTTTCTTACGATGTCTTCCCATTATGATTTATAATAGAATTTTACTTGCATGACTGATCAGGGCAACAGTTCTATAATTGGTGCATAATTTCAGGTTGCCTTATTTTATTGGAACGAAGACAGTTATCTTCCAATCTTTTAGCCATATACCTACTTCAATATCTTTTTTACACAATGCGTGATAAAATTATATGCTTTCTTCTTCTCCCGCTTTAATTAGCTCAGCTGGTATCTCATCACATCCTGATGGTTTACCATTCTTCGGGTTCTTTATTGTCCATGCAATTTCATGTAATGATGGTTCACTACCAACCTACTCACATAATACCTGTCTTCCAATCTATCTATCTATCTATCTATCTATCTATCTATCTATCTATCTATCTATCTATCTATCTATCTATCTATCTATCTATCTATCTATCTATCTATCTATCTATCTATCGATCGATCTATCTATCTATCTATCTATCTATCTATCTATCTATCTATCTATCTATCTATCTATCGATCGATCTATCTATCTATCTATCTATCTATCTATCTATCTATCTATCTATCTATCTATCTATCCGTCTATCTATCTATCTATCTATCTATCTATCTATCTATCTAATATTAACGATCTACCTTTGCATCTTTCGTCGTCCTGCGATCTATTTGCAGACGACTGTACAGTGTACACAAATGCTGAAAACTGTATTTTATTGGAGTCGTCTTTACAACAAGAATTAAATAATGTAGTTAGGTGGAGCTATTTAAACCGTTTGCAAATTAACATCACTAAAACAAAATCAATGTTACTAACAACCAGACAAAGACTTCAAACTCTAAGCTCACACACATCACTTCAACTTCACATCGATAACATGCCAGTAGAAAGTGTAATTGAGCACAAAACATTAGGCCTAATCATTGATAGAAACCTATCCTTTAATTCCCACGTTCCCCGGGAAGGTTAACCCGGTCAAAAAATGCCCGCAGAAGTCGGATGTGTCGGCCTAACGGCGCAAGAACGCAGCTCTGCTGTAAACACAGCAATCACGTCCGAAAAAAAAACTCCGGATGAACGAAGAAGAAGAAGAAGAATTCCCACGTTCAAGCGCTTATTAAACAAACAGCGAAAAAAGTCTACCAACTCGCCAAAATTAAAAACTTTCTTGATGAGGACACAAGGAAACTATTCTATACTTCTCATATACAGACACACTTTGACTACTGCTCTACAATCTGGGACGGATGTTCTAATTCAAACACCAAGCGACTTTACTCACTCCAGAAACGGGCCATGAGTCTAATTTATAACAAACATTTATCTGACAATCCTAGCCTGTATAAACGCCTTCAGTTACTACCACTCCGCAAACGCCTGCTTTTCAATAAAGCTAAACTAATTCACAAAATCCTGCATCGGAATGCCCCAAATTACCTTTGGCCATTGTTTAAATATAATGCTAGACACAGTAAACGTTTAAATATATTACACATTCCGAAGCCTAGGATTGACTTATACAAAACAAGCTTAACGTACTCTGCAGCTCAGCTGTGGAACAATCTTCCACAAGAAATCAAAGACATCACCAATCCCTATTCATATAATCGCAAATTACTCGAACACTATCTCAGTACGGATTATCTTCCCCCTTAATAATAGAGATAATAATAATAATAACAAAACCCAGTTGACCGCAGCTTACTTTAACTACATACAGGTTGTCATTTAAAGGTGCATGAAGACCCAGAGGCATGAAATTGAATATTGCTTGGATAGCAAATCCATTATGTGGAAAGTCCGAATCAAAAGCCCATTGTGTGGGCTTCATAAAAGGTGGAAAAGTGTCCTAGTGGCATGAAATGGAATATTGCTTGGATAGCAAATCCATTACGTGGAAAGTCCGAATCGAAAGCTCACTGTGTGGATGTCATCTGCAGACTGCATACTTCTGGTTTCCGGAAGAACAGCCTATGGTGAACGGAAGGCCCAATATACGGAAGTGAGGCTAAGCAGCCATGTGCAGGACGTGACGATTCCTTGGGTGAGCCCAGTACCAGAGCGCTATGTATCGGCTCTGCAAGTATGGAAGCCTCCTTGGATGGCGGGGAATGCCCATGGTCTGCCCCTGCCTTCCCTTGAGGGTTGACCAGGATGTCTTTGGCTGTTCTATATGGGCCAGCTAGAATGGGGGATAACACCACAACAGTGAGATTCAAACGTCCTAAGAAACCCCCGGGAAGGTTAACCCGGTCAACAAATGCCCGCAGAAGTCGGATGTGTCGGCCTAACGGCGCAAGAACGCAGCTCTGCTGTAAACAGGCACAACGCAATCACATCCGAAAAAAATCTCCGGATGAACGAAGAAGAAGAAGAAGATAACAAAACCCTAGTAAAACAGCCAGTCCCCTTTTGGTAGGCCAGTATATTCCACATGGCTAATAACAAGTGTCAGACCATTATCTAATTTTACTGTGTCGTGTAGTTTTGATGTTCGCATTTTGCCCATGCCTTTATAATGCATATCTTTTATATTGTTGCTGTTCTCTGTTAGCCTTGAATGATGTGTGAATGAAATAATGTATGAAAGAGAGTGATAGAAGGGCAGAATGTTAGACGGGCCTGCGTGCCCAATTCTTAACCCTTTGAAAATAAAGTTTGTTCGTTCGTTCGTTCGTTCGTTCTTCTTCTTCTTCTTCTTCGTTCATCCGGAGTTTTTTTTTCGGACGTGATTGCGTTGTGCCTGTTTACAGCAGAGCTGCGTTCTTGCGCCGTTAGGCCGACACATCCGACTTCTGCGGGCATTTGTTGACCGGGTTAACCTTCCCGGGGGGTTTCTTAGGACGTTAAACTCTCACTGTTGTGGTGTTATCTCCCATCCCAGCTGGCCCATATAGAACAGCCAAAGGCATCCTGGTCGGCCCTCAAGGGAAGGCAGGGGCAGACCATGGGCATTCCCCGCCATCCAAGGAGGCTTCCATAATTGCAGAGCCATCACACAGCACTCTGGTACTGGGCTCACCCAAGGAATCGTCACGTCCTGCACATGGCTGCTTAGCCTCACTTCCGTATATTGGGCCTTCCGTTCACCATAGGCTGTTCTTCCAGAAGCCAGAAGAATGCAGTTTGCAGATGACATCCACACAGTGAGCTTTCGATTCAGACTTTCCACGTAATGGATTTGCTATCCAAGCAATATTCCATTTTGTGCCACTAGGACACTTTTTCCACCTTTTATGAAGCCCACACAGTGAGCTTTCGATTCGGACTTTCCACATAATGGATTTGCTATCCAAGCAATATTCCATTTCATGCCTCTGGGAGGCTTGTGTAACCGACATGCCTGTGGTATGAAGTGTGGCAGTCTAAATACTTCTTCATGTACATTTAAATGTCAACCTGAATACAGTTAAAGTAAGCTGCAGTCGACTTGAGCTTGTTGATATCTCTATAGAGCTTGTCCTCGAATGAAGCAGGTGTGGGCCAAAATATCTTTCTCTGTTCTGCATATATTGGGCACTCTTGCAGCAAATGTTTAGCTGTCATTTTACCAGTTCCACAATTACATTCATCTGTGTCTCCTATCTTTAGTTTGTTGAACAAGTGGTATTTCAGCCTGTTATGTCCTGTGCGGAGTCTGAAGATTGCTACTTGTTCTCTTCGGTCGAGTTTGTAATATGCATCATCCTTCTGGTGGCCTGGATGCTCTGATTCCCATTTGGTTCTATAAGTGCTTTTTATCAACCTCTTTGCCTCATTATAGGTTATGTCTATGTCGTGCTGTGGTAGTCGTCCGCCCTCTTTTGCCAGTCTGTCAGCCTCTTCATTTCCAGGTATACTGCAATGTGATGGGATCCACTGTATTACAACTTTTTTGGATTTCTGGCATAGACCATGGAGTGCTGCTCTTAGGTCAGCTAGTTCTGTGCTGTTTTTGCTCTTCAGTATTGAGACAGCTGACTTTGCATCTGTAAAGATAGCTATTTGCGTCTCTTTATTTTCCTCCATCAAGAGCATTTCTGCTGCAGTTTTCAGAGCCTCTACCTCCGCTGTGAAGTTACTTGAGAACTTTCCAGTTGCCACTGAATGTGTTTTTTTCACTCCATTTTTTAAATTTAGGAGAATTCCTCCTCCTCCATTCTCTACTGAATTTTTGGCTGATCCATCTGTATATGCATGGGTCCAATTGCTGCTTGGGTAATGTTCTTTTATGTAGTTTAGGGTTATTTCTCTTCTTTCGGTTTCATGCTGAGTGTTCTTTTTCTCAATACCAGGAATGTTTTCTATCATCTCAGGCAGTTGCTGCTGTCTCCAAGCTGGGAACTTGTGTGCATTGTGTATGGGCTTGACTGTTGATATGTTAAGTATAGGATCTGCCCTAATCCTTCGTTTTGCAGTTTCTACAAAGTTGCTACGCTTCAGTCTTCCCTTTCCAAAACCATTAAATCTGTTGTACATAGGGTGGTCTGTCAATCTTCTAAATTTTTCTGCTTGTTGCTGGGCTCTGCTATCTCTTCTATCCTGCATTGGTTGTAAACAAGTGATCTTTTCTAGTTCATTAATAGGCGTTGTCTTCAGGCTTCCAGTTATGATTCGCATTCCTTGGTTTTGGACTCTACTTATTTTGTTAAAGTTTGACTTAGCTGCTGTTGCCCAAGCTGCAATGCCATATTCCAGTACTGGCCTCACCCGTCCAGTATATAACTTCTTGAGAACTTTCTCATCTGCTCCCCACGTTGTACCAGCAAGCTTTTTCATGATTGCCATTCTCTGCCTTCCTCTTGTTCGATTTTTCTCAACCTGTGTCTTCCATGTCAGGCGACGATCAAAGGTGACTCCTAGATAGTTTGGATTTTCTTCATGGCGCAATATTTTTCCATTCAATACCAGCTTAGGTTGCTGAGTTTTAGTTGAGAGGGAGAATACTGTGCATGTTGTTTTCTCCTCACTTATCTTCACTAGCCATGATTTTGACCAGTCCTCTAGCGCTAATAGGGCTTGCTGTATTCTGCTGTTAGCTGTACTAATATATTCTTCAGATGTCCATATGGCTAGGTCATCTGCAAAGGATGATGTGTGTACTCTGGCTGGAAAATTTTCCGTGATGTCGTTTATATATGCTAGGAATAATGTTGGTGAAAGAACTCCTCCTTGGGGGACACCTTGCTCCAACAGCATCATTTTGCTGGTTTGTCCTTGTACTTTTGTCCTGGCAGTTCTGTTCTCAAGGTAGTGGCTGATCCATTTGTACATTTTCCCACAAACATGCATTTTTTGCAGTTTTACTTTCAGTCCTTCCTTCCATACTTTATCAAATGCTTTTTCTAAATCTATCCAGACCGTTAGTGTGTGCTTTTTCTCTTGGAAGGCATCCTCTATTTCCTGAGCTATATAGGTTATTTGATCTTCAGTGGATCTGTACTTTCTGAATCCTGCTTGGTGAGGTGTTAAGAGTTGGTTTTCTTCCAGATGCCATGTTAGCCTGCCATTGATAATGCGTTCCATTAATTTTCCTACACAGCTAAGAAGACTGATAGGTCGATAGCCATTTGGTTCTTCCAGGTCTTTTCCTTTCTTTGGGACTGGTATTAGTATAGCTTCCTTCCATGCCTGTGGGACTATTCCCCTCTTCCAGCTGTAATTTAGGACTGCTAGTAGTTTCTTTTTTGCCTTAGTGCCTAGTCCTATTAGCATTTCATTTGTGATTCCATCCTTTCCTGGTGATGTCTTCTTTTTTAGGGTATTCATTGCCTGTTCCATTTCTTCCATTGTTAGATTTGCCATCATATATTCTGCTGCTGTCTCTGTATTTCTATGATGTATCTGTTTGTCTTTGATTACTTTCTTCTGTTCGGCTGTAATATCAATGTGGTTTGCACTGGCATAGTGTTCCATTAGTGCATTTGCAGCCTTTTTTCCTGTAAGCAAGGCATTTCCTTGTTTAATTGTTATTTGTTTGTTTCTAGGTCCTTCATTGTTCATGGCTTTCACTAGTTTCCATAGTTTGTTTCCATCCCTGTCAAGATTCAGGTTTTCTGTTTTTTCCCTGCAACAATCTCTTGTTGTTTGATTTACTGTTCTTTTATATTTTGCTGAGATGGCTTTGAGAGAGATGTTCGCTTCAATTGTTTGTTCTCTCTCTGCTGTCTTCCTGGCATCTTCAACTTTGTCCTCCAAACTTTGTAGTTCTTCAGTCCAGTATGGTTTGTAATTTTTCCTCGCTCCTCTTGGAATAGACTCAGTGGCCGCCTGTATTATCGCTCTGTTTAGACTTTCCACCATTTGCTTTATGTTGCCATATCGTGTATTTATGTTTTCACAATATTTGTCTGTTAGTATGGAAAATCTGTCCCAATCTGCTCGTTTGTAATTCCAGCGGGGCAAAGGCTTTTGCTCCTGTGGAACATACTCCATATTCATTACAAGCTTGATTGGTCTGTGGTCACTACCTGCTAATTGGTCCAGCACATGGCGATCAATTTTGTGGAGGATGTCTCCTGTGCAGAAAGCTAAGTCTGGAGTAGAAGTGGTAAGCCATCTTCTGGAGTAGAAGCTCGGTGTGTCATCCGCTTTGTTGAGTAGATGGAGATTTGAGTCTATTTCCCAGTCCTCCACTTCATCTCCTCTTTTGTCAGTATCTGGGTATCCCCATCTTTCTGAACGGCTATTAAAGTCTCCGACGACAATGCAATTTGTGTCAGTTATTTTCATGTTTGAGAGTGTAAGATCCTTATCTGCCGGGCTATACAGATTGTAAATTCTTATTTTCACGTCCTTTATCATTATATCAACACCTATAATTTCCGTTTGGTTGTCAGAGATAACAGATACTTCGCTGCAAGGTATTGTATTTCGTGTAAGTATTACAACTCCTCCTTTGTGTCCTTCGCGGTCGAAACGTGTGGCCTGATATCCCTCGACTGAAAATGTGCGATTGGCGTTGAGGTGTGTCTCTTGAATGCATGCCACATCTATTCTATCTTTATGAAGACGCTGTGTTAGGGAGGCTTTCTTGTTATAAACTCCTTCGGCATTCCATTGTAGTATGTTGAGAGTCCGGGGTGTTTGGTCAATAGCTCTTAACCTACTCCTCTGTGCCTTGACTCCACAGCACAGGGGAAGGTGACCACCAGTAGTCATGGGTGGACCCCCTCGAGGCAGGGGGCCCGGCACTATCACCGCCTGGTGGGACTTCACGGGATTAGCACCATAACGATTAATTTTCATCTGTGGCATCATGAAATGATAAAGTTACGTTGCACTTCTTTGTCAAGCCTGTGGCTCAGTACATCCGATTTCGACAAGCATTTGTTCGGGATGCTTTCCCTAGCCTTTGACTGTCCCCAGTCTACCTACAAGGCAGCAGGTTTGTGCGTCACTTCGTCTGGTCCCTCTCCCTTGACCTGTCCGACATGGGTGACCCTACCAGTAGCTGTGCTACCGTCGGCATAGCTCTTGGGGTCATTGGAACGCGGAAGCCCCTCTACCTCGTCAAGGTGGACGCACGACAGAGGGGGTTCGTTCGTTCTATCTATCTATCTATCTATCTACCTACCTACCTACCTACCTATCTATCTATCTATCTATCTATCTATCTATCTATCTACCTATCTATCTATATGTCTATCTATCTATCTATCTATCTATCTATCTGCCTGCCTGCCTGCCTGCCTGCCTGCCTGCCTGTCTGCCTGCCTGCCTGCCTGCCTGCCTGCCTGCCTGCCTGCCTGCCTGCCTGTCTGTCTGTCTGTGTAAGTATGTATGTAAGGATGCATGTAAGTATAAATATGAGACTATGAGGCTTGAGCAAACAGTGCAGCATGGATCGCTCCATGACCGTGGAGAAACCTGTCCGCCCATACAATCGCGGCTCGCTGTGGGAACTGAGAACTGATGAGCAGCGGTGGTTCCGTGGTTACATGCTCGTCTGCCGACTCCGTGATCATGAGTTCGAATCCCCCTGGTATCACATCTGAAAAACACTCCGGATGAACGAAAAGAAGAAGATTATGATCTGTGATGATGAGATGAGCGTGGAGATGAAATGATGAGAGTCCATGGGAATCTTGATATATGAAGCCCATGAACGGGCACTCTCCCGCTGTTTATACTTCATCTCGACACCGCAAGGTACAAGAGGAACATGATGAGATGAGACGATGAGCTGATGAGATGAGATGATATGAGATTATGAGATGAGATGAGATGATGAAATGATATTATGATCTGAAATGATGAGATGAGATGATTAGATTAAATGATGAAATGAGATGATAAGTTGAAATGGTATGATGAGATGAGATGAGATGAGATGAGATGTGGGTAAGAAATGATGAGCGTCCATGGGCATCTCGATATATGAAGCCTATAAACGAGGACTCTGCCGCTGTTTATGCTTCACTTGACCCCGTCAAGGTATAAGAGGAAAAAGATGAGATGAGATGAGATTATGATCTGAGATGATGAGATGAGATGATGAGATGAGATGATGAGTTGAAATGATTAGATGAGATGTGGATATGAAATGATGAGTGTCCATGGGCATCTCGATATATGAAGCCCACACACGGGGTCTCTCCCTCTGTTTGTGCTTCACCTCAACACCGCAATGTACAAGAGGAACAAAATGAGATGGAATTATGCGATGCGATGATGGGGTGAAATTATGAGACGAGATGAGATGAGATGAGATGATGGGGTGAAATGATGAGACGAGATGAGATGAGATGAGATGATGGGGTGAAATGATGAGACGAAATGAGATGAGATGATAATGGTGAGTTGAGATGATGGGGTGAAATGATGAGACGAGATGAGATGAGACAATAAGCCCAGGGCGCCTAAGGCGTGTAAATCGTCCTTTATATACCAATACCTGACACCCTTGGGCTGCACCTGCTGTGGGACTATCTTCACCGTTCTTCTTACGCGCTGCGGCTTTTAGGAGATCAGCGTGGCCGAATGGATAGGTGTGCTTGTTGGTAAACTCCCGGTGAGCTGATGTCGAGGTAGCGGGTTCAACCCCTACCCCCTTCTGTTGAACTAATATGTTGACTTCTCGTCCTTGACGTGTGGACAACATTACAAGTACCTCTGAAGTCGGAGTGGGTTCGACTGATGGCGAGGGACACTGGTACTAGGTAAAGTTATCCCACAAGCAAAAATAAGTTCAGTACTACTAGAAGTATTAGCACGTCTATGGACTACGTTTGAGTTCAAAACGAGCGAGAGAGCACCCCCAAAAAAAACGATACGACTCTTGTATCGTTGTTTACACTCCCTCCTCTCCTCTCTGCTGTTCGTCCACCATTAAGACTGCCCCTCCCCCTCAGATTTGCTACTATCCCACAATGTTATTCCCAGAAAGAGGCTTCTTAGCTTGTTACTATTGCTCACCAAACAGCGTGCACATTAATTTGTGCAGCTCAAATATCGCCACTGATAAGCCAGTATTAAACAGGCATAACTCAGGGTGTGCTGGGCTATCGGCTGTCTGGTGTGGGTTGGTGGCAGATCTTGCCAGCCGTTGTCCAACGATTGTTGAGGAACTGGCGAAACTGTTGATACCCAAGATGATGTTCATTAGATGGGCGCGGGTCACAGTGGTTTTGTTTTTCAGGATACCGACATGGGAGAGTATTAATAATAATATATATCGTAGCATGAAATATCTCAGGGTAGCAATGAATAAATCAGGTAATGGAACAGGGAAAGGATCAGTTTTGCACAAACACAGTCACAAGTCATTGGATGTTTCAGCTGTACATTCTTCAACAAGCAACACTAATAACAGATGAAATAAGTAACTGCTACAGGAGGGTATAACAATTGATAATAAAAAGTAAAAATAGGTACGTGTAACTCCTGCGAAAAAGTGAGATATAATAAACACAGACAAAACGTACAGACATTACAATGAACTCCAATATACGGAAAAAGACTCATAATAGGGGTTGGGGGGGGGGGGTGTCAATTATGATATTCCCCAAAAGAAAAAGAAAACAAAAATAAGTATTACTGTGACTCAGCTAATCGGTGTTTCGATTATAATAATCTTCCTCGTGAACAACAGAAACAAGAACATGAAATCAAAAACTATAGTAACATTAAAAGAAAAACCTATGACACGTTGCTAGGTCATTACACTTACTTCGTTGCTAGGAAGGTGGCGCAGAAGTTCAGTCGTCAAAGCTGCCACATATGAACATGTGGAGCCGAAGGTGTGCACACGGTTAGATAAGGATATATAGAGGGGAGTCAGCTGAGTTATACAGTGACATCTACAACAGTATTGATTCCCGCTGGATGTATGCACCCCAAACAGATTATTTTAGTTTTAAGCCTAATTAAGCTATCAGAGTAGCATGACTTCAGTTCTGTGACCCAAACATCATCGACTCCATTATGATCAGATGAACTGAAATGGTTACAGAATCTGACAAATCATGCGACATTTTCCTCGTTAGAAAATCTCGTAGGGTGCAGATGATAATGATTTCCGTAACGTCATCAAGTAGCGGGTCCTTTACACAACGTCGCTCCCATCGCGGTGCGCCGAGAAGCCTCTCGGTCTCCTGCCGATTCTCCGCCTCATGCACCCTCTTTGCTAAAGGTGTCATACTTCAGCAACAGACTGTGTATACGTCAGATTCGTCTCCTCAGGCGACCCAACTTGCTGGATACTTCAGTCCACTCTCAAGCTGTTTAAACATGTTGTTTCATCTGTTATTGATCTTCAACCAGCAGTCGATCAACCATAGTTGTCAGAATATCCATCATCCATCATCCATAATGTGCCATGCCGGTAAGCGTGGGCGGTCATATTTTACCATCTCACTCGATCACCAGAGTCGTGGATCAGCTCCGTGTTTCTGTCTCAACCATGCCACGAGGCCAAGCCATCCAGATATTTGCTTCTAGGTCTTCCTCTTGGTCTGTTACCTTCGATCTTGCCAGTTGTCATCAAGTTCCCCACTTCATTTCTTCTCATAACATGTCCTAACAATATCCTGTACGGTTCCGTCTATTTCCTTAGGGCGGCCGGCAGAAAGCTTCGCACAAAGCACGAACTCCATAGCTCCAGCTGTGTTTCGAAGCGATATGCAGAATTAAGAATTTCATTCGTAACCTTTTCTCAAACTCATGCTGCTTGCTTGCTTGTGTTCGTTGGCTTGAGCTCCAACGCGAAGTCCTGTATGTCGGATGAAGACATCCTGTTGTCCAACATCAGTGTGATGTCATACAGGACCTGAGCTTTGCGTGAGTATCCGTTGTCCCATGTCTGGCTTATTGGTGTGCAGACTGGTGGTTCCTCGCCGTACAGGCAGACACTCTCCGACTTCGGAGGATCTCAAACTCATGATAGTCAACATTAAATGCAGAGATAACATTTGGTGGTGGTAATGATGAAGATGATGATGATGATGGTGATGATGATGATGATGATGATGATGATGATGATGATGATGATGATGATGATGATGATGATGATGATGATGATGATGATGATAATGATAATGATAATGAGTATGGTGATGATAGGGATATTGCCATGTACGAATGCAGTTACTCACTATTTTCCATATTATAATGTAAGGGAATTACAGGAAACGTACAGGACAGTCTAGAGCAGTGTTTCCCAACGTGGGGCCCACGCCCCACAGGGGGGCAATTTGACTGTTAAGGGGGGCAATTCGAAAATGGAAGAAATCGGCTGAATATAACAAAACGGGGAGACTTGAGACTGAAGTTAACTAAATTGGAACCTGACATAAGATATCTTTGCAGCAAGCATCGAGCGCAAGGATCTCACTAAATTTAAATAATAAATAATTACTAATAATTAAAATAATGTAGAAAAATCTTTCATTAAAATTATTTTGTACTTGAATTTCAGTTCTCCATTATATGTTTTTAAAATTTACTTACTGTGTTTGCTCAATAATTACCTAGTGATTTCTTCCTACAACCTATCATTCAAGTTTCTTTAGTGAACATTTCAATTTTTGAATATTAAAAATAATGTATATGTTGAGGGGGGGGGGGGCATGGGGCAGGGGAGGGGGGCAATATGAATTTTAGAAAGGCTTAAGTGGGGCATGGTACAAAAAAGGTTGGGAAACACTGGTCTAGAGGTTTTCTTTGCAGATTATCAGTCTTCATTAGAATCAATAATAAAATGTAATCATTTTGCTAATGGCATGACGAACATACATAAACACAAGCCTACAATTGGATGCAACAATAATTGCCACCATCTCAGACATAGGTCTGTGCACCAAAGCCCCTGCATTCTTGTGTGATGTATTTGTAACTTGTTGAGGAAGACAGTCCTGTACAGTAATAACTTTTTGAGGAAAGCAGCACCGTAGAAACTTGTTGGCGAAGAGTCCCGTTGTAACTTGTTGGGGAAGCCAATCCTGTTGTAACTTGTTGAGGAAGACAGTCATGTTGTAACATGTTCAGGAAGACAGTCCAGTTGTAACATGTTGGGAAAGACAGTCCGGTTGTAACATGTTGGGTAAGACAGTCCCGTTGTAACATGTTGGGGAAGACAGTCCCGTTGTAACATGTTGGGGAAGACAGTCCCGTTGTAACATGTTGGGGAAGATAGTCCCGTTGTAACATGTTGGGTAAGACAGTCCCGTTGTAACATGTTGGAGAAGACAGTCCCGTTGTAACATGTTGGGGAAGACAGTCCCGTTGTAACATGTTGGGGAAGATAGTCCCGTTGTAACATGTTGGGGAAGACAGTCCCGTTGTAACATGTTGGGGAAGACAGTCCCGTTGTAACATGTTGGGGAAGATAGTCCCGTTGTAACATGTTGGAGAAGACAGTCCCGTTGTAACATGTTGGGGAAGACAGTCCCGTTGTAACATGTTGGGGAAGATAGTCCCGTTGTAACATGTTGGGGAAGACAGTCCCGTTGTAACTTGTTGGAGAAGACAGTCCCGTTGTAACATGCTGGGGAAGACAGTCCCGTTGTAACATGTTGGGGAAGATAGTCCCGTTGTTACATGCTGGGGAAGGTGGTCCCGTTGTAACATGCTGGGGAAGACCGTCCCGTTGTAACATGTTCAGGAAGACAGTCCCGTTGTAACTTGTTGGGGAAGACAGTCCAGTTGTAACATGTTCAGGAAGACAGTTCCGTTGTACCATGTTCAGGAAGATAGTCCCGTTTGTAACATGTTCAGGAAGATAGTCCCGTTTGTAACATGTTCAGGAAGAAAGTCCCGTTGTAACATGTTCAGGAAGACAGTCCCGTTTGTAACATGTTCAGGAAGACAGTCCCGTTGTAACATGTTCAGGAAGATAGTCCCGTTGTAAAATGTTCAGGAAGATAGTCCCGTTGTACCATGTTCAGGAAGACAGTCCCGTTTGTAACATGTTCAGGAAGATAGTCCCGTTGTAACATGTTCAGGAAGACAGTCCCGTTGTAACATGTTCAAGAAGACAGTCCCGTTGTAACATGTTGGGGAAGACAGTCCAGTTTTACCATGTTCAGGAAGATAGTCCCGTTGTAACATGCTGGGGAAGACAGTCCCGTTGTAACATGTTCAGGAAGACAGTCCCGTTGTAACATGCTGGGGAAGACAGTCCTGTTGTAACATGTTCAGGAAGACAGTCACGTTGTAACATGCTGGGGAAGACAGTCCTGTTGTAACATGTTCAGGAAGACAGTCCCGTTGTAACATGTTGCGGAAGACAGTCCTGTTGTAACATGTTCCGGAAGATAGTTCCGTTGTAACATGATGGGGAAGTCAGTCCCGTTGTAACTTGTTGGAGAAGACAGTCCCGTTGTAACATGCTGGGGAAGACAGTCACGTTGTAACATGTTGTGGAAGATAGTCCCGTTGTAACATGTTGGGGAAGATAGTCCCGTTGTAACTTGTTGGAGAAGACAGTCCCGTTGTAACATGCTGGGGAAGACAGTCCCGTTGTAACTTGTTGGGGAAGATAGTCCCGTTGTAACATGTTGGGGAAGACAGTCCCGTTGTAACATGTTGAGGAAGACAGTCCCATTGTAACATGTTGGGGAAGATAGTCCCGTTGTAACATGTTGGAGAAGACAGTCCCGTTGTAACATGTTGGGGAAGATAGTCCCGTTGTAACATGTTGGGGAAGATTGTCCCGTTGTAACTTTTTGGGGAACACAGTCCCTTTACAACTTGTTGGGGAACACAGTCCCGTTGTAACTTGTTGGGGAAGACAGTCCCGTTGTACCTTGTTGGGGAACACAGTCCCGTTGCAACTTGTTGGGGAACAAAGTCCCGTTGTAACTTGTTGGGGAACACAGTCCCGTTGTAACTTGTTAGGGAAGACAGTCCCGTTGTAACTTGTTAGGGAAGACAGTCCCGTTGTAACTTGTTAGGGAAGACAGTCCCGTTGTAACATGTTCAGGAAGACAGTCCCGTTGTAATTTGTTGGGGAAAATAGTCCCGTTGTAACTTGTTGGGGAAGACAGTCCCGTTGTAACTTTTTGGGGAACACAGTCCCTTTACAACTTGTTGGGGAACACAGTCCCGTTGTAACTTGTTGGGGAAGACAGTCCCGTTGTAACTTGTTGGGGAACACAGTCCCGTTGTAACATGTTGGGGAACACAGTCCCGTTGTAACTTGTTGAGGAACACATTCCCGTTGCAACTTGTTGGGGAACACAGTCCCGTTGTAACTTGTTAGGGAAGACAGTCCCGTTGTACCATGTTCAGGAAGACAGTCCCGTTGTACCATGTTCAGGAAGACAGTCCCGTTGTAACATGTTCAGGAAGACAGTCCCGTTGTAACATGTTCAGGAAGATAGTCCCGTTGTAACTTGTTGGGGAACACAGTCCCCTTGTAACATGTTCAGGAAGACAGTCCCGTTGTAACTTGTTGGGGAACACAGTCCCGTTGTAACATGTTCAGGAAGACAGTCCCGTTGTAACTTGTTGGGGAAGACAGTCCCGTTGTAACTTGTTGGGGAACACAGTCCCATCGTAACCTGTTGGGGAACACAGTCCCATCGTAACCTGTTGGGGAAGACAGTCCTGTTGTAACTTGTTGGGGAAGATAGTCCTGTTGTAACTTGTTGGGGAAGACAATCCTGTTGTACCTTGATGGGGAAGACTGTCTTGTTGTAGCTTGTTCAGGAACATAGTCCTGTTGTAACTTGTTCAGGAAGACAGTCCTGTTGTATCATGTTCAGGAAGACAGTCCCGTTGTTACTTGTTGGGGAAGACAGTCCCGTTGTAACATGTTGGGGAAGACAGTCCCGTTGTTACTTGTTGGGGAAGACAGCCATGTTGTAATTTACTAAGGAAGACAGTCCCGTTTTAACTCATTGAAGAAGACAGCCTCGTTGTAACTTGTTGGGGAAGGCAGTCCTGTTGCAATTTGGTGGGGAAGACAGTCCTGTTGTAACTTGTTGGGGAAGATAGTCCTGTTGTAACTTGTTGGGGAAGACAGTCCTGTTGTAACTTGTTGGAGAAGATAGTCCTGTTGTAACTTGTTGGGCAAGACATTCCTGTTGTAACTTGTTGGGGAAGACAGTCCTGTTGTAACTTGTTGGGGAAGACAGTCCTGTTGTAACTTGTTGGGAAAGACAGTCCTGTTGTAACTTGTTGGGGAAGACAGTCCTGTTGTAACTTGTTCAGGAAGATAGTCCTGTTGTAACTTGTTCAGTAAGACAGTCCTGTTGTATCATGGTCAGGAAGACATTCCCGTTGTAACTTGTTGGGGAAGATAGTCCCGTTGTAACATGTTGGGGAAGACAGTCCCGTTGTAACATGTTGGGGAAGACAGTCCCGTTGTAACATGTTGGGGAAGATAGTCCCGTTGTAACATGTTGGAGAAGACAGTCCCGTTGTAACATGTTGGGGAAGATAGTCCCGTTGTAACATGTTGGGGAAGATTGTCCCGTTGTAACATGTTGGGGAAGATGGTCCCGTTGTAACATGCTGGGGAAGTCAGTCCCGTTGTAACATGTTCAGGATAACAGTCCCGTTGTAACTTGTCGGGGAAGACAGTCCAGTTGTAACATGTTCAGGAAGACAGTACCGTTGTAACTTGTTGGGGAAAATAGTACAGTTGTAACTTGTTGGGGAAGACAGTCCCGTTGTAACTTTTTGGGGAACACAGTCCCTTTACAATTTGTTGGGGAACACAGTCCCGTTGTAACTTGTTGGGGAAGACAGTCCCGTTGTAACTTGTTGGGGAACACAGTCCCGTTGTAACTTGTTGGGGAACACAGTCCCGTTGTAACTTGTTAGGGAAGACAGTCCCGTTGTAACATGTTCAGGAAGACAGTCCCGTTGTAACTTGTTGGGGAACACAGTCCCGTTGTAACTTGTTGGGGAACACAGTCCCGTTGTAACTTGTTAGGGAAGACAGTCCCGTTGTAACTTGTTAGGGAAGACAGTCCCGTTGTAACTTGTTAGGGAAGACAGTCCCGTTGTAACATGTTCAAGAAGACAGTCCCGTTGTAATTTGTTGGGGAAAATAGTCCCGTTGTAACTTGTTGGGGAAGACAGTCCCGTTGTAACTTGTTAGGGAACACAGTCCCGTTGTAACTTGTTGGGGAAGACAGTCCCGTTGTAACTTGTTGGGGAACACAGTCCCGTTGTAACATGTTCAGGAAGACAGTCCCGTTGTACCATGTTCAGGAAGACAGTCCCGTTGTAACATGTTCAGGAAGACAGTCCCGTTGTAACATGTTCTTCTTCTTCTTCTTCTTCTTCGTTCATCCGGAGTTTTTTTTTTTTCGGATGTGATTGCGTTGTGCCTGTTTACAGCAGTGCTGCGTTCTTGCGCCGTTAGGCCGACACATCCGACTTCTGCGGGCATTTGTTGACCGGGTTAACCTTCCCGGGGGTAACATGTTCAGGAAGATAGTCCCGTTGTAACTTGTTGGGGAACACAGTCCCGTTGTAACATGTTCAGGAAGACAGTCCCGTTGTACCATGTTCAGGAAGACATTCCTGTTGTAACATGTTCAGGAAGACAGTCCCGTTGTAACATGTTCAGGAAGATAGTCCCGTTGTAACTTGTTGGGGAACACAGTCCCGTTGTAACATGTTCAGGAAGACAGTCCCGTTGTAACTTGTTGGGGAACACAATCCCGTTGTAACATGTTCAGGAAGACAGTCCCGTTGTAACTTGTTGGGGAAGACAGTCCCGTTGTAACTTGTTGGGGAACACAGTCCCATCGTAACCTGTTGGGGAACACAGTCCCATCGTAACCTGTTGGGGAAGACAGTCCTGTTGTAACTTGTTGGGGAAGACAGTCCTGTTGTAACTTGTTGGGGAAGACAATCCTGTTGTACCTTGATGGGGAAGACTGTCTTGTTGTAGCTTGTTCAGGAACATAGTCCTGTTGTAACTTGTTGGGGAAGACAGTCCCGTTGTAACATGTTGGGGAAGACAGTCCCGTTGTTACTTGTTGGGGAAGACAGCCATGTTGTAATTTACTAAGGAAGACAGTCCCGTTGTAACTCATTGAAGAAGACAGCCTCGTTGTAACTTGTTAGGGAAGACAGTCCTGTTGCAATTTGGTGGGGAAGACTGTCCTGTTGTAACTTGTTGGGGAAGATAGTCCTGTTGTAACTTGTTGGGGAAGGCAGTCCTGTTGTAACTTGTTGGGGAAGATAGTCCTGTTGTAACTTGTTGGGGAAGACAGTCCTGTTGTAAATTGTTGGGGAAGACAGTCCTGTTGTAACTTGTTGGGGAAGACAGTCCTGTTGTAACTTGTTGGGAAAGACAGTCCTTTTGTAACTTGTTGGGGAAGACAGTCCTGTTGTAACTTGTTCAGGAAGATAGTCCTGTTGTAACTTGTTCAGTAAGACAGTCCTGTTGTATCATGGTTAGGAAGACATTCCCATTGTAACTTGTTGGGGAAGACAGCCATGTTGTAATTTACTAAGGAAAACAGTCCCTTTGTAACTTGATGAGGAAGATAGTCCAGTTGTAACATGTTGGGGAACACAGTCCCGTTGTAACTTGTTGGGGAACACAGTCCCGTTGTAACTTGTTAGGGAAGACAGTCCCGTTGTAACATGTTCAGGAAGACAGTCCCGTTGTAACATGTTCAGGAAGACTGTCCCGTTGTAACATGTTCAGGAAGACAGTCCCGTTGTAACATGTTGGGGAACACAGTCCAGTTGTAACATGTTCAGGAAGACAGTCCCGTTGTAACTTGTTGGGGAACACAGTCGCGTTGTAACTTGTTGGGGAACACAGTCCCGTTTTAACATGTTCAGGAAGACAGTCCCGTTGTAACTTGTTGGGGAACACAGTCCCGTTGTAACTTGTTGGGGAACACAGTCCCATCGTAACCTGTTGGGGAACACAGTCCCATCGTAACCTGTTGGGGTAGACAGTCCTGTTGTAACTTGTTGGGGAATACAGTCCTGTTTTAACTTGTTGGGGAAGACAATCCTGTTGCACCTTGTTGGGGAAGACTGTCTTGTTGTAGCTTGTTCAGGAACATAGTCCTGTTGTAACTTGTTCAGGAAGACAGTCCTGGTGTATCATGTTCAGGAAGACAGTCCCGTTGTTACTTGTTGGGGAAGACAGTCACGTTGTTACTTGTTGGGGAAGACAGTCCCGTTGTTACTTGTTGGGGAAGACAGTCCCGTTGTTACTTGTTGGGGAAGACAGTCCCGTTGTAACTCATTGAAGAAGACAGCCTCGTTGTAACTTGTTGGGGAAGACAGTCCTGTTGCAATTTGGTTGGGAAGACATTCCTGTTGTAACTTGTTGAGGAAGATAGTCCTGTTGTAACTTGTTGGGGAAGACAGTCCTGTTGTAACTTGTTGGGGAAGACAGTCCTGTTGTAACTTGTTGGGGAAGATAGTCCTGTTGTAACTTGTTGGGGAAGACAGTCCTGTTGTAACTTGTTGGGGAAGACAGTCCTGTTGTAACTTGTTGGGGAAGACAGTCCTGTTGTAACTTGTTCAGGAAGACAGTCATGTTGTATCATGGTCAGGAAGACATTCCCGTTGTAACTTGTTGGGGAAGACAGCCATGTTGTAATTTACTAAGGAAGACAGTCCCGCTGTAACTTGATGAGGAAGATAGTCCAGTTGTAACATTTTCAGGAAGACAGTCCCGTTGTAACTCATTGAAGAAAATAACCTCGTTGTAACTTGTTGAGGAAGAAAGTCCTGTTGTAACTTGTTGGGGTAGACAGTCCTGTTGTAACTTGTTCAGGAAGACAGTCCCGGTGTAACTTATTGGAGAAGACAGGACCACTGTTACTTGTTGAGGAAGAGAGCCCGTTGCATCTTGTTGGAGTGGAGAAAGACATGGAATTCTCCAGAATGGTAACTGGACAAGCTGGAATGCCACCTGCTAGGGTGGAGTTGAGGATGGAACATGTCTGAAGAAGAACGTTGCATGATGTTGTATTGATGGTCAGGTATCGTTCACAGCTGACTCATGGCTGAAACACTTGATGATGATGTTAATGATGATCATGACGATGAGCATAATGATGATGATGATATTTAAAGACGTTTTAAATCTCAGATCAGTTGCCTTCCTCTCAGGAACTTCATAATCTCCCGCTGCCATATTAAGAAACCAAGTCGCCCATTCAAGCATAGCTAGTAGGTGTAAACCTAATAATTACAGGCAATAGGGAGCCTCGGTAGCCCTATGACATGGCTACCTGACGGCACGATGGTCAAGTGTTAGAATCTACATTTAGAAAGAGATCTGTTTTTTTTTTTTTTAACTGATCTGCGCTCCTAGATCGACCCAGCTGGGGGTACTATAAACTGTTTTAACTGATCTGCGCTCCCAGATAGACCCAGCTGGGGGTACTTTAAACTGTTACGTCAAGTAAAACAGCTGGTGTAATACAGGCCACATTACCAATGAATGTGGATTTGTCAAGGAACTGAATCCAGGATTCGTGCGATGATAAAGCAATACGCTAACAACTACATCACCAGGACCACAAAACAAACAATAACTCAGGAACAACTACAAATGCTCCCTGTGTAGTTTATTGTCGGGTTAGCGCAACATGAAAACAACACTGACAGCCTACCCCGGGTGTACGTCGTGATCTTCCAATTTCCCCATTGGTTTTAACTCGGCCGAGAGTGAGAAAACTCACGAGTCTGGCAAATGCTACAGCACTGATTAGAGTGAAATAATGGGAGGAAAGAACAGCCAGGAAAACGAGGAGAGAGAACGGGAAAACATAACTGTCACTAACATGTGTTAAGAATGCTCACACTTCGTCGTGAGTAACACTCGATCTCAGAGAGAGGAGAAATATGGGAGAGATCGTATAGAACTTTCATGTGGTAAGTACGCTTCTCTGTGTTGTTCGGGTGGAAATTAAGTCATGTGTAAATAGGACAATTATCCATAATTATTTGTGTATAATTCAATATTTATATTGCTGTAGTTTAGAAGCACATATTCTTACTTTAAGGCGTGTATAACGAGCACAGTAGCATACATTGGACACTCAGTCACAACATGACCAATACACTTTTTCTGAAGAAACTGTGTTGTTTTACAAGAAGTCAATAAGTGTCGTGTCTCTTGTTCGAAACATCGGTCACAGGACCATAGGGTAACCATCGAATGCATATCATTTTTTAATGCGTGTGCCGACAAATTTGACGGAACTAAAGCTCGTTTGTTCATGCGTTAAATACACGTCTATCCACATCCATCTGTCTCTTGGACTACCAACCTTCTTATTGTCTATGCCGTATGGCGTTGGTGATCACGTCTGTCCTTAGCCTTGTGTCCCTTGTGCTACCAATCATTTCTGACGCGGATGTTCATTCATTATATGATCCAGAGTAACAGACACCAAGGTGACATAGTGATCTATACAGATGGGTCAGTGGTGAGAAACAGACGTAGTGGTTGTTTTTTAATCGTGAAGGGACGATTCTTAGAAAAGGAGAGAGGGCATATGAGGTTACGACCTCCAGTATGAGAATGGAGGTGGAAGCAGCCACAGTGGGATTTCGATAGTTAGAAGAGACCACTGCAGCGCACTGTGTCTTCATTACGGACTCAAGGAGTATGCTTAGTAAGGTGGAGAAAGGAATGTATCGTGTGGAATGGCTCTCGTCGCTTCAGAAGTCACAGATTGTGAGAATTGTATGGATTTTTTGCCCTGGCCCTGCGGGTGTGTGGGGGGGGGGGGGGGGGGGGAATGAATGATAGGCTGGCAGGGAATGCACCTCTTGGTGGTAGATTAACTATGGACATGGGGGAGGTAGTCGTGGGACCAGGTGGAGACGGTGGGGGATCAGATTGAGAACCCTATGTGGAAAGGATGAGGTTGCAGCGGATTGGTAGAGGTTCTGGTAGAATCTCAAAACAGAGGGAAGACATAGTATCTATGAGCGTAATCTTGCCTAGTACATCAACAGCAGCTGAAAGACGCTAGTGTTGAGTGGGTAAAAACAAAAGATGGTGAATGGTTAGTTACACAGTCAGACATGAGTTGCGGGGGTTCAGTGGTTAATGCGCTTGCATGTCAAGATAGTGGTTCAGGGTTTAATTCCAGGCGGAGGCAGGATCATTTCTGGCACGGCTCTCACGTGGAGCAAACCTCATAAACAATGGATGCCAGACAACGTTCACCATCATCATGTGCCATGCCGGTAAGTGTGGTCGGTCATGTTTTGCCATCTCACTGGATCACCAGAGTCGTGGATCAGCTAAGTGTTCTTGTCTCGGCCATACAACGCGGAGAAGCCATCCAGATATTTACTTCTCTCCCCCCCCCCCCCTTGTTCTCTTCCCCTTGATCTTGCCAGTTGTCATCAAGTTCTCCAATTTATTTCTTCTCATAACATGACCCAAAAAAATGTGTCTGGCTATGTCTAACTTCTCTAATCAGTTTACAGTTTTCATGTGTTTCTTGTAGGACTTGGTCATTGATTTTTCTGTCTGTATATGATATTCTTTGCATTCTCCTCAGAAACCACATTTCCACAGCCATCAGATGTTTTTTCAGCTTGACTGCTCACTGTCCACGCTTCACATCCATATAAAAGCACAGGTTGTGTAGCACCACAACACTCTTTTTCTCGTTGCAGATAACATCTCTTTATTGGTCAGTATGTTTTTCATCTTGCAAAAGGCTGCCTTCGCCGTGGCGATTCTTGTTCTACTCTCTTCAAGGCATCCCCCATCAGATGTTATGGCTGTGCCGAGATAATTGTACCGATTCCCTTTTTTTAAGAATATTCCCATTTACTTGTATATTACAGTGTGGTATTTCCTTATTCTTAGTGACGACCATAATCTGTGTCTTCTTACAGTTTAATTCTAATCCTAGTTTTTCGCTGTGTGCAACAATCGCATCTACTAAATGTTGCAGATTCTGCTCTTTGTCTGCAATCAATACTGTATCATCCGCATATCTAATATTATTGATGTTATGTCCCCCGGACAACGTTCAGAATGTGATAAGAATGTTATGGGAAGAAGGAGACGAGGAAGAGAATTGACCACCTCAACCCTACGTCGTGGGTTAGAGAATTTCAAGATCTATCACTTCACATTTAACGGCAGTATCTACTATGTTACTTTCTTTACTTTTGCATAGGTAGGTATGTAGACAGACAGACAGACAAACAGAGGAAGAGGCGGACAAATTATACAGCATATATATATATATATATCATATGTATATAGTATATTTAAAATTATATGTTTACAAAAGACTATATGAAAATTACCCAATGAAAATGAAAAGTGAAATAAAGTGAAATTACACGGAAGATACTAATCCAAGCATCGATGCTGATGCAAAGATAGAGTAGTCATAAGTCAGATATGTAGACGAATACCCAATGAAAATGAAAAGTGAAATAAAGTGAAATTACACGGAAGATACTAATCCAAGCATCGATGCTGATGCAAAGATAGAGTAGTCATAAGTCAGATATGTAGACGAATATGAAAAACAAACACCCAAAGGCAAACAGAAAAGAAAGAACCAAGAATAGGGCAGTCTTTTACGATTATTCATCATAAAAGTTACCCACATTTTCAGCATATGATCCAAAATGTTTTACTCCTGCCAGCTTGTTCTCTTCTGTCTTCCGTGTAATTTGTGTACACTCTGTGCAATAAATCTGCGTTCTTGCTCCAATCATCTACAACAATTTGTGTGTCAAGCTTTCCAATCATATCAATGGTCTCCCCGTTTTGTGCGGTCATTTGCTTCTCTCATAGAGAAATGTGGTCGAATTTTATCATTACCCGCAATCCTTCTGGCCGTTTGCAAACCATTAGCCGATGGTTACAGCCTACCCGATAACAAAATATATTGTTATTGTTTTTATAATGAAATATAACAATAGAAAATTATACCGCAGAATCTACCAGCAGTGTCATGCATGGGAGAAATAAATATAGAATTTAAAACAGCTTAATGTGATCATTGTGAAGATGTGTAGGGCTATCTTTGAGATTATAATCGCTGCGGCTGATGCGGTTATGTGATGATGACGATAGAGGAAAGACTAATCTGCTGTGGAGCGTAGCAGATGGTGAAACAATGCTCAATAGCACGTAGAGATTTCCAGAATTGGAGTCCGCCTGATCGGGCGCGTGATATTCATCATCATCATCATAGCGTGCGGTATCTAGCAATCAAAGCGAGTTAGGAACTTTCATAAACTACGAGAGATATCACAGCAGCAACTGGAGATGGAGATAGATAGAGAAGTGGGCAGGCATGCGGAAAGACAGAATGTGGGACGTGTGGTGGGTGAGTGAGTGGTTCAGTGTCTGGGTGTGTGGACCACATAGTGGTGGGTAGTCATATTTATAGGCAGACAAAGCGACAAGCAGACAAACAGGCAGGTAAGTAGGAAGGAAAGTAGATAGGTAAGTAGGTAGGTAGGTAGGTAGGTAGACAGGTAGGTAGGTAGGTATGTAGGTAGACAGGTAGGTAGGTAGATAGGTAGGTAGGTAGGTGTATAGACAGGCGGAGATTTAGGTAGGTAGGTAGGTAGATAGGTAGGTAGGTAGATAGACATGTAGGTAGGTAGATAGGTAGGTAGGTAGGTGTATAGACAGGCGGAGATTTAGGTAGGTAGGTAGGTAGATAGGTAGGTAGGTAGGTAGGCAGGCAGGTAGGTAGGTAGGTAGTCAGGTAGGTAGGTAGGTGGGTAGGTAGACATGTAGAGATACAGGTAGGTAGGTAGGTAGTCAGTCAGGTAGGTAGGTAGGTAGGTAGGTAGACAGGTAGAGATATAGGTAGGTAGGTAGGTAGACAGGTAGAGATATAGGTAGGTAGGTAGGTAGGTAGGCAGGCAGGTAGTAGGTAGGTAGGTAGGTAGGTAGGTATGTAGGTAGGTAGGTAGGTAGATATGTAGGTAGGTGTATAGACAGGTAGAGATATAGGTAGGTAAGTAGATAGGTATATAGGCAAGTAGTTAGGTACTTAGGTAGGTAGGAAGAAATGGAGGGAGGAAAGAGAAAAGTGGATGGTAAACAGGCGTGTATTAGGTAGGTATTTAACTATGTAGGTGGTAAATGGTTGGGTACATAGATAGACATGCATTAGGTAAGTATTTAACTATGTAGGTGGTAAATGGTTGGCTACATAGATAGACATGCATTTTGTAGGTATTTAACTATGTAGGTGGTAAATGGTTGGATACATAGACAGACATATATGAGGTAGGTATTTAACTATGTAGGTGGTAAATGGCTGGGTATACAGACAGACATGTATTAGTTTGGTATTTAACTATGTAGGTGGTAAATGGTTGGCTACATAGATAGACATGCATTCGGTAGGTATTTAACTATGTAGGTGGTAAATGGTTGGCTACATAGACAGACATATATGAGGTAGGTATTTAACTATGTAGGTGGTAAATGGTTGGCTACATAGACAGACATATATGAGGTAGGTATTTAACTATGTAGGTGGTAAATGGTTGGCTACATAGATAGACATATATGAGGTAGGTATTTAACTATGTAGGTGGTAAATGGTTGGCTACATAGACAGACATATATGAGGTAGGTATTTAACTATGTAGGTGGTAAATGGTTGGCTACATAGATAGACATATATGAGGTAGGTATTTAACTATGTAGGTGGTAAATGGTTGGCTACATAGACAGACATATATGAGGTAGGTATTTAACTATGTAGGTGGTAAATGGTTGGCTACATAGACAGACATATATGAGGTAGGTATTTAACTATGTAGGTGGTAAATGGTTGGCTACATAGATAGACATGCATTAGATAGATATTTAACTATGTAGGTGATAAATGGTTGGCTACATAGATTTGTATTAAGTTAGTTCCGTATCCTTTACGTACGTAGCAGTCAAACCAGCATTTTTTTTTTTTTGGCTGTTCGTGATTCCTAGGCAAGTTTGCGTTCAGTAGTTTGCCATTGCTTTCTGAACGACTAGCACCCATACCATTTCATAATAAATCATCACAGCTGTGTTTTGGTAGCCAATAGGAATATTCTTAATCAAGTTAATCCCCTCTGCTGTCTCCGCCTTGAAGAGGTAGAGGGGCTTGCGTGTTCCAGTGACCCCAAGAGCTATGCCGACGGTAGCACAACTACTGGTAGTGTCTCCCATGTCGGACAGGTCAAGGGATAGGAACCAGACGAAGAGAGACACACACCGGCTGCCTTGTAGGTAGACTGGTGACAGTCAAAGGCTAATGAGCACACCCGAAAAATGTTTGTCGAAATGTACCGAGCCACAGGCGTGACAAAACAGTGCAACGTGACTTAATCAATCCATGGTGCCACGACTTAAAATTAATCAGTATGATGCTAATCCCGTGAAGTCCCATCAGGCGGTGATAGTGCCGGGCCCCTACCTCGAGGGTCCACCCAATGCTACCGGTGGTCACTTTCCGCTGTGCTGTGGAGTCAAGGTACAGAGGAGTAGGGTAAGAGCTATTGACCAAACACCCCGGGCACTCAACATACTACAGTGGAATGCCGAAGGGGTTTCTAGCAAGAAGGTTCCCCTAACAAATCGTCTTCTTAAAGATAAAATAGATGGCATGCATTCAAGAGACACACCTCAACGCCCAACACAAATTCTCAGTCAGAGGATATCAGGTCAGACGTTTCGGACGCGAAGGACACAAAGGAGGAGTTCTAATACTTACACGAAATACAATACCTTGCAGTGAAGTATCTGTGATCTCTGATAGCCAAACGGAATTAAAGGTGTTGATATAATGATAAAGGACGTGAAAATAAGAATTTACAATCTGTATAGCCCAGCAGATAAGGACCTTACACTCTCAAACATGAAAATAACTAACACAAACTGCATTATTGTCGGTGACTTTAATAGCCGTTCAGAAAGTTGGGGATACTCAGATACTCTTTTTTGCTCGCTTTTGAACTCAAGCGTAGTTCATACACACTATTTATAGTAGTGATGGACTGAATTTTGCGTGTGAGTTAACTTTCCCTATTACTAGTGTCCCTCGCCATCAGACGAACGCACTCCAACTTCAGTGGTAGTTGTAATTAACGTCCCCAAGTCAAGGATGACAGGTCAACATTTTAGTCCAGCTATCGGGCGTAGGGGTTGAACCCCTTACCTCGGCATCAATATACTGGATGTTTAAGAACAAGCGTTTTTATCTATTCGGCCATGCGAACCTGCACCCAGTTACAGACAACAGAGGAGATGAAGTGGAGGACTGGGATATAGACTCAAATCTCCATCTACTCAACAAAGCGGATGATACACCGAGATTCTGCTCTAGAAGATGTTTTACCACTTCTACTCCAGACTTAGCTTTCTGCACAGGAGACATCCTCCACAAAATCGATCGCCATGTGCTTGACCAATTAGCAGGCAGTGACCACGGACCAATCAAGCTTGTAATGAATATGGAGTATATTCCACAGGAGCAAAAGCCTTTGCCTCGCTGAAATTACAAATGAGCTGAGTGGGACAGATTTGCCATTCTAACAGATAAATATTGTGAAAACATAAATACACAACATGGCAACATGAAACAAATGGTGGAAAGTCTAACAAAGCATTAATAGAGGTGGCCGCTGAGTCCCTTCCAAGATGAGCGGGGAAATATTACAAACCATACTCGGTTGAAGAACTACAAATTTTGGAGGACAAAGTTGAAGATGCCAGGAAGACAGCAGTGAGAGAGAACAAACAACTGAAGCGAACATCTCTCTCAATGCCATCTCGGCAAACTATAAAAGAACAGTAAATCAAACAACAAGAGATTGTTGAAGTAAAAAAACATAAAACCTGAACTTTGACGGGGATGGAAACAAACTATGCAATCGAGTGAAAGTCATGAACAATGAAGGACCCAAAAATAAAAAAATAAAACAAGAAAATGCTTTGCTTAAAGGAAACAAGGCTGCAGATGCTCTAATGGAACACTATACTAATGCAAACCACATTGATAATACAACCGAACATAAAAAAGCAAACAAAAATAAACGGACACATCATAGTACGAGAGGAGTCAATAAGTAAAATCACAAATGTACAGAACGCTAAGTCTGGAGTAGAAGTGGTAAACCATCTTCTGGAGTAGAAGCTCGGTGTGTCATCCGCTTTGTTGAGTAGAGGGAGATTTGAGTCTATTTCCCAGTCCTCCATTTCATCTCCTCTTTTGTCAGTATCTAGGTATCCCCAACTTTCTGAACGGCTATTAAAGTCTAAGACAATAATGCAGTTTGTGTCAGTTATTTTCATGTTTGAGAGTGTAAGGTCCTTATCTGCTGGGCTATACAGATTGTAAATTCTTAGGGTTAGAAATACAATTACTGTCTTGTGATGGCGTGATTACCGTGGAAGTTATGCCAAGACGTGAGACAATCAATTCTGAAGCTTACACCCAAACACTAACTTATCTCAGCAGGTCGTTCCCTAGAATTCAGCTTAACAAGAATCCAACAGAACGGATGCTCCTACACGACAAACACAACTGCCAAATTGAGATGGACTGTACTCAGTCTTCTACCCTATAGTCCATATCTGGCTTCCCCTGATTTGCTTATGTTTGATGCACTTAAGAATGTATTCCCTGGGACCAGGTTTTTGTTTTTTTGTTTTTTTTTGCGCTCGCTCTCTTTGAAACTCAAGCGTAGTACATGACACTATTTATAGTAGTGATGGACTGAATTTTGCGTGTGGGTTAACTTTCCCTATTATCAGATCCCTCGCCATCAGGCGAACCCACTCAAACTTCAGATGTACTTGTAATTAACGTTCTCAAGTCAAGGAAAACAGGTCAACATTTTAGTCCAGCTGTCCGGTGTAAGGGTTGAACATCGGCATCAGCCCACCGGATGTTTAAGAACACGCGTTCTTATCCATACGGCCATGCGGACCTGCGGACCAGGTTTGATGATGATGCGGTGCAGGAATGGCTACTTGCGCAGGACCAACCTGGTACAGTCCAGTCATGGTTAGATTTGTTTGGCGCTGGCTAAAGGCTGTACAAGTTGATGGGGATTATGCAGAACAATATATGATTAGAGGAAATTGTACATTTCATTCGTTGTAAACAAATACTTTCCGAACAGAAGATGTTGGTGAATTATTGTCTGACCACCCCTCGTGTGCCCCATGGGTGTCTGTGTGCCCCCTGGATGATTGTGTGCCCCCTGGATGATTGTGTTCATGATTTTCACCGGCGCTGCGGATAAGGCGTTACGAACACGAAACGCAATCCCACATATCACGTTTGAAACACAGCTGCGGGCGATTTGGCAGCAGACCTCTTTGTGTTGATTTTCATACAATGGTATAAGTGCCGGTCGTTCAGAAAGCGTTGGCAAACTACTGACAGTAAACTTGCCAATAAATCACAAACAGTCAAAAATGCTGGGATTGACTGCGACGTCCTGTAAGGAATATGCAACTAACTTGTATTAGTGTTTAGGACTCTGTCGGCGTTTCACTGCATTATGTTAAGTGTCCCTTGTGTTTGGTTAGTATCTCGTACCCGATGTTACGAAATATGAGTGATTGGAAGGGCCGAAGATAAGACAGGCCTGAGTGCTTAATCTGTGACCATTTGAAAACAAAGATCCTTCTTTCGTTCCCTCTGCTTTGAGGCGTAGAACAGGGAAAGTTGGCCACTAGTTGCAAACCTCTTTGGGACAAGGGGAATTGAGGCATGATCGCAACCTGGATTGCCACTATTACTACCATCATATTAAATCAAGAACTTCAAACACCAAAAGCAGTAAAGAGACCGAAAGTTTGTTTCTCGACTTCAGAAATGTTTGCGTGCTCCTCGAAACTTTCAACATCATCCTCACTTTACATCTCATATTTCTCACGTGTTCATTACTGCGTTTTGAACATTTCGTTCACTGTAAGGACAATGTTAACTTCAACATACCGAGTTTTCTTGTTTCTGTGAGCGTAATAACGAGCTCTCTCTCTCTCTCTCTCTCTCTCTCTCTCTCTCTCTCTCTCTCTCTCTCTCTCTCTCTCTCTCTCTCTCTCTCTCTCTCCTTCTTTCCTTACATTCTCATCATCCATTCCGCCACTAATAACCCTCAGCACGTGACGCTCACGTGATTGACACGCACGGCCAAAGATTGGTTCGCTGACAGACGCCATTGGGCAAGGCAGTACGCCATCTTGGAGCAGGCGGTGAGCCGATAGCCATGGATGCATTTCTAGCATGTTGTTGTTATTTGTTCAATGTCTTTGTTTAACGAAAATCCCGACACAGGGTGGGTACCTGAACGTCTAAGTGAAAGAAGTGTTACTGGTCTCCGCAGCAGGGGTCGCCGTTGCTGAGAGGTTACTGGTCTCTAATGCAGGGGTCGCCGTGGCTAAGAAGACTTAGAAGTTAGCTGGTTGGATCCACCCTTAGGGCTGGGTATTTCAACAGGAATCTTTGGTATCTAATGATATCACACATCCTCCTGGTCTTTTGGGTAGGGAGATCGGATTCGTAACCTTCTCGCATAAGGGCGAAAAACAGAAGATCCCGTGTTTAAGTTGTGCAGGGTTACACATCCCACGGTAGTTGGAAATCGCAAAGCGTAGGCTGTAGGCCGACCCTGGCAAAACTGTTAGGAAATAAAACCTAAACTCGGGTAGATAGATTCATATACCTTGGATGTAATGTGTCTACAGGTGACAGATCTTACACAAATGCATGCTGATATCGGGCATACTACACGTTGAGATGCTTAACTAGGTGTGACGCACTTCTTTGGAAAAATGAACCAATTCGAAGAGAAGGAAAATAAAGTCAAGAAAGAAGAATAGGAAGATAAAGGAGGAGGAATATGAAGAAGGCGAAGAAGAAGATCTCAGCCGCTAATTGCTGTGTTCTCAAGTACAGTACAAAATAAGACATGGGCTAGATATGTGATGCGGAAGAGACTACTGTTTACCTGAAAACAAATTACCATGCTGTAATACAGGGCAAACGAAATAAAGGAAAACAAAAACACACGGAGAATGGAATTAGTGACAGAAATGAGTAATATGAGAAGGACATGGGAGGAGCCACTGGAGGCAGCAACAGATAGGACCGCATGGAGCGAGTTAGCTGAGCGCCTATGCTCCGATGAGTGATCAAGGGCGCAAGAAGAGACATGATGAATAGATTAGGTGACATGGGATGATTAATCACCTCAAGCGACTTCCCATATCTGCCAAGGGCTTATACATCGCGAAATGTTGTCATTGTGTTATAAAACAACATGTCTGCTGCCATATTAAAAACGTGTAAGTCATAACTGTGACTTCCCATTTTCAGCCGTCAATTTTTGTTTGGCACTGAAACTGTTCCGCTGCTGATACTTCATTATGGTGTGTGCCCACTCTCTCTCGATGAGTAGTGGGCCTGCAGTCAGTAAACTGGTATAGTTTTTCGGTCAGTCCTGCCGGCGTAGCTTGAAAGCTCGTCGGTAGGCGTCCAGTGGTTTTGCATGTATCACCTTGTACCGGGAGGGCGCGCTTTAGCGATGCTACTCTTGGCCTGCGTGTGCGTGAATAGTCCGTCTGTACGATAGATATCTGGCTGATCCTGCCAGTAGTCATACGCTTGTCGCTCGCCAGTACGCTTGTCTTAAGGCTGAAAATTAAAGGAATTGATGGAAGGGCCGTTTGCACGAGGCTCTAGGCTACCAGTTGTTTTTGAGAGCCAATATATACAGGGATAACTGGCCTGTGGCATGTCTAACCTCCACTGCATCTGTGTCCGTCTCCAGTCGTCTTGCCAAGCTCGCCACTGGAACCAGATGCACGCGGACGAGAGAGTGAGGTCGAAGGAGTTGCGCAACCACCTCCTCACTATAATCCAATCTAAAGCGCAAGTCATTCGTTCTTCATCAAATTAAAAGATGCAATGAATGAATGGTCCTCATCATTAGTGATGGACGAACATCCAATGGTGTGTGCACCACTTGGGAACTGACTGTCTGATATCATGGTGGCGATTAGCCGTGGCAATTTGCTGTGGAGATTAGATGTGGCGATTAGCTGTGGCGATATGCTGCGGCGATTTTTAAGTTGCGTAAGAATAAAGTGCCTCGCGAGCTTTCTGAGAGGAGACAATACTTGATCTTCCTTCCCTTCGCTGGCTGGACTAGTGTCTGTCCAGAATGACCCGGGTACCGGAGACGTGAGCGTCTCGTCAGTATCAGCCTCAAACCCTAGAAAATATAAGAAAACTTCGTTTTACAATAAAACTAAAAAATATTATAGAAATAAGAACATGAATTGTTGACTACAAAGTTACGTGGCTTAAGAAAATATATACATCGACAGGGGTTTCTGTGTGTGCCCTAGTCTACCCTGGCAACAAGGTCAGGGATATTTTTCTTACAGTTTCTTCTTCTTCCTCCTTCCTTCTTCCTCCTTCCTCCATCTCTTCTTCTTCTTCTTCTTCTTCTTCTTCTTCTTCTTCTTCTTCTTCTTCTTCTTCTTCTTCTTCTTCTTCTTCTTCTTCTTCTTCTTCTTCTTCTTCTTCTTCTTCTTCTTCTTCTTCTTCTTCTTCTTCTTCTTCTCCTTCTTCTTCTTCTTCTTCTTCTCCTTCTTCTTCTTCTTCTTCTTCTTCTTCTTCTTCTTCTTCTTCTTCTTCTTCTTCTTCTTCTTCTTCTTCTTCTTCTTCTTCTTCTTCTTCTTCTTCTTCTTCTTCTTCTTCTTCTTCTTCTTTTTCTTCTTCTTCTTAGCTGACGGCTGTTGTTGTTGTTGTTATTGTTGTTGTTGGTGCTGCTGCTGTTGTTGTTGTTGTTGTTGTTGTTGTTGTTGTTGTTTTTGTTGTTGTTGTTGTTGCTGTTGTCTTCCACTTATGCCGTTAAGCGTCGTGGGGAGGGGTTATTGAATTTCCAGCGCCATTCCACAAATTTCTTCCATGATTCATGACCAGTATTTTTCTAAGATCAAGTAAATTCCCTACCGGTTTGCTAAACCTGTCGTATTTTCCAGAACCACTTAACCCGTTCAGATTTGCTACTACCACCTTGTCACAAATGTGTTCACCAATTCACATTATACTCATTCCAATTACGGGGATTCGGTAGAGTCACATGTCACTATTATCTGCATATTCTACAGGGACGCATTTAGGATGGGACATATTGTGGTTGTTTTATCAGAATCTGGCTGCATTTGATTCAGTCACGTGGTAATGTCGGTATACGTTTAATGGCGACTCTATACTCTTCTGAGGTATAATATGTGCCAAATACAAGTCCTATGTTCAGCCACTGGTCCACTAAATATACAGATAAATAGCACATCTCTGAAACAAGTTACAGAATTCACATATCTGTGAAGTATGATCACAGAAGATGGCAGAATAGAAAGAGAAATCGAAATTAGATGTCAAAAACCATGTGCGCTTATATATCAATTATAACCCATGCTGAAACGTCCAAATATACAAATGTCCGCAAAATGACAGATAATAAATGGCATATTCAGACCAATCCTATGCTACCAATATCAAACTTGGACATTATCCAAATCACACTTACGCAAAATCAACACCTGTAAGATGAGATGTTGAGGAGAGCTTCCAACTTAGCTAGACGAGACCGAGTAAGAAATGGTGTTTACAGACAGGTAGTGGGGTCGGCACCTGTGCCACATTTAATGAAACACAAAGAATCAAATGGTTTGGCCATCTCGTTAGAATGCAACATCATCAACTACCAGCCCTGACTCTACGAGAGTAAGAGAACGCCTAAGAAGAAATTGGATTGACCACATAAAAAAAGGGAATGATACATTCCAGTGCCTCCCCCCCCCCTCCCCCCGGAGCGCCAGCCATTTCTCCCCAGGCCGCTTAACGACAAAGGTGGAAGATGATGATGATGACTCAGCCACTGCGTCCAGAAATGGCAGACAGGTATATTCATTAGTCGTGCGGAATACAAATAAATAAACGGAACACACAGCATTAGTCAAACACCAGTGAAGGATATGATCCCTGACATCTCATGTCTTACTTGGTATACTTTATCCCTACATATCACATTTTGCAAAGCCTTGTCAAAGAGTCACAGACTGGGAGCTCAGTCGGCCTAGGATCACGTTTATATTCTCGAATTGTCTGATTTCAGATCTTCGTCCAGAGAATTAGAAATCGTGAGACGATACTGTAAACCTTTAGTTGACGTCTTGGGAAAACGCTGGTTTACATCCAGGGTTAAGAAGTCAATATAGAGCAATCATTTACATGGGTCTTTTTGAAGACAATAACAGCACAACAGCAATAAATAAACAAACCAGATAATCGTATCAACTTTCGTGGATGACAGATGTTCTCCTATCTAGCTGGAAATAAACAAGCTCGTTAGATTGGCTGATAAGTTGGATGGTTGGCTGGTTAGTAAGTTAGTCAGTAGTAGGTTGGTTGGTTAGTAAGTTGGTTAGTAGTCTAGGCGGTTGATTGCTAGATATATAGGTTGGTTAGTTGGTATGTTGATTGGTTGATGTTTAGGTAGGTTGGTTAGTTGATGTTTAGTATGGTTCGATTATGTTTAGGTAGGTTGGTTGGTTGATGTTTAGGTAACCTGGTTGGTTGATGATTAGGCAGTTTAGTTGGTTAATGTTTAGGTTGGCTGGTTGGTTAATGTTTAGACAGGTTGGTTGGTTGATGTTTAGGCAGGTTGTTTGGTTGATGTTTAGGTAGGCTGGTTGATTGATGTTTAGGCAGGTTGACTGGTTAATATTTATGCAGGTTGGTTGGTTGATGTTTCGGCATGTTGGTTGACTGATGTTTAGGCAGGTTGGTTGATGTTTAGGCAGGTTGGTTGGTTGGTTGATGTTTAGGCAGGTTGACTGGTTAATATTTGTGCAGGTTGGTTGGTTGATGTTTCGGCATGTTGGTTGACTGATGTTTAGGCAGGTTGGTTGATGTTTAGGCAAGTTAGTTGGTTGATGTTTAGGTAGGTTGGTTGGTTGATGTTAGGTAGGTTGGTTGGTTGATGTAAGGTAGGTAAGTTGGTTGATGTGTCGGTACACTGGTTAGTTGATGTTTAGGTTGGTTGGTTGATTTTGTTTGTTTAGGTTGGTTGGTTGATGTTTATGTTGGTTGGTTGATGTTTAGGCTGGTTGGTTGATGTTTAGGTGGGTTAACTGGCTGATGTTTAGGTGGGTTGGTTGGTTAATGTTTAGGTAGGTTCGCTGGTTGACGTTTAAGCAGATTGGGTGGTTGACGCTTAGACAGGCTGATGCTTAGGCAGGTTGGTTGGCTGATGTTTAGGCAGGTTGGTTGATACTTTAAGCTGGTTGATTAGTTGATGTTTAGGTAGGCTGGTTGGTTAGTTGATGTTTAGGTAGGCTGGTTGGTTGAAGGTTAGGCAGGTTAGTTGGTTTATGTTACGTAGGTTGGTTGGTTAGTGTTTAGACAGATAGGTTGATTGATGTTTAGACAAGTTGGTTGGGTGATGTTTAGGTAAGCAGGTTTGTTGAAGTTTATGCAGATTCCCTGGTTGATGTTTAGACAGGTTGGTTGGTTGATGTTTAGACAGGTTGGTTGGTTGATGTAAGGTAGGTAAGTTGGTTGATGTGTCGGTACACTGGTTAGTTGATGCTTAGGTTGGTTGGTTGATTTTGTTTTATTAGGTTGGTTGTTTGATGTTTATGTTGGTTGGTTGATGTTTAGGCTGGTTGGTTGATGTTTAGGTGGGTTAACTGGCTGATGTTTAGGTGGGTTGGTTGGTTAATGTGTAGGTAGGTTCGCTGGTTGACGTTTAAGATTGGTTGCTTGACGCTTAGGCAGGCTGATGTTTAGGCAGGTTGGTTGGTTGATGCTTAAGCAGGTTGGTTGGTTGATGTTTAGGCAGGTTGGTTGATACTTAAGCTGGTTGATTAGTTGATGTTTAGGTAGGCTTGTTGGTTAGTTGATGTTTAGGTAGGCTGGTTGGTTGAAGTTTAGGCAGGTTGGTTGGTTTATGTTACGTAGGTTGGTTGGTTAGTGTTTAGACAGATTGGTTGATTGATGTTTAGAAAAGTTAGTTGGGTGATGTTTAGGTAAGCAGGTTTGTTGAAGTTTATGCAGGTTCCCTGGTTGATGTTTAGACAGGTTGGTTGGGTTATGTTTAGACAGGTTGGTTGGTTGATGTAAGGTGGGTAAGTTGGTTGATGTGTAGGTACACTGGTTAGTTGATGCTTAGGTTGGTTGGTTGATTCTGTTTGTTTAGGTTGATTGTTTGATGTTTATGTTGGTTGGTTGATGTTTAGGATGGTTGGTTGATGTTTAGGTGGGTTAACTGGCTGATATTTAGGTGGGTTGGTTGGTTAATGTTTAGGTAGGTTCGCTGGTTGATGTTTAAGATTGGTTGGTTGACGCTTAGGCAGGCTGATGTTTAGGCAGGTTGGTTGGTTGATGCTTAAGCAGGTTGGTTGGTTGATGTTTAGGCAGGTTGGTTGATACTTAAGCTGGTTGATTAGTTGATGTTTATGTAGGCTGGTTGGTTAGTTGATGTTTAGGTAGGCTGGTTGGTTTAAGTTTAAGCAGGTTGGTTGGTTTATACTACGTAGGTTGGTTGGTTAGTGTTTAGACAGATTGGTTGATTGATGTTTAGACAAGTTAGTTGGGTGATGTTTAGGTAAGCAGGTTTGTTGAAGTTTATGCAGGTTCCCTGGTTGATGTTTAGACAGGTTGGTTGGCTGATGTTTAGGCAGGTTGGTTGGTTGATGTATAGGCAAGTTGGTTGATACTTAAGCTGGTTGATTAGTTGATGTTTAGGTAGGCTGGTTGGTTAGTTGATGTTCAGGTAGGCTGGTTGGTTAGTTGATGTTTAGACAGGTTGGTTGGTTGATGTTTAGACAAGTTGGTTGGGTGATGTTTAGGTAAGCAGGTTTGTTGAAGTTTATGCAGGTTCCCTGGTTGATGTTTAGACAGGTTGGTTGGTTGATGTTTAGACAGGTTGGTTGGTTGATGTTTAGACAGGTTGGTTGGTTGATGTTTAGACAAGTTGGTTGGTTGATGTTTAGACAGGTTGGTTGGTTGATGGTTAGACAGGTTGGTTGGTTGATGTTTAGACAGGTTGGTTGGTTGATGTTTAGACAGGTTGGTTGGTTGATGTTTAGACAAGTTTGTTGGTTGATGTTTAGACAAGTTGGTTGGTTGATGTTTAGACAAGTTGGTTGGTTGATGTTTAGACAGGTTGGTTGGTTGATGTTTAGACAGGTTGGTTGGTTGATGTTTAGACAAGTTGGTTGGTTGATGTTTAGACAGGTTGGTTGGTTGATGTTTAGACAAGTTGGTTGGTTGATGTTTAGACAAGTTGGTTGGTTGATGTTTAGACAGGTTGGTTGGTTGAGGTTAGACAAATTGGTTTGTTGATGTTTAGACAAGTTGGTCTGTTGAAGTTTATGCAGGTTCCCTGGTTGATGTTTAGACAGGTTGGTTGGTTGATGTTTAGACAAGTTGGTTGGTTGATGTTTAGACAAGTTGGTTGGTTGATGTTTAGAAAAGTTGGTTGGTTGATGTTTAGACAAGTTGGTTGGTTGATGTTTAGACAGGTTGGTTGGTTGATGTTTAGACAGGTTGGTTGGTTGATGTTTAGACGGATTGGTTGATTGATGTTTAGACAGGTTGGTTGGGTGATGTTTAGGTAAGCAGGTTTGTTGAAGTTTATGCGGGGTTCCCTGGTTGATGTTTAGACAGGTTGGTTGGTTGATGTTTAGACAGATTTGTTTATTGATGTTTAGACAAGTTGGTTGGGTGATGTTTAGGTAAGCAGGTTTGTTGAAGTTTATGCAGGTTCCCTGGTTGATGTTTAGACAGGTTGGTTGGTTGATGTTTAGACAAGTTGGTTGGGTGATGTTTAGCTAGGTTGGTTGGTGTTTAGGCAGTTTGGCTAACTAGTTGTTCGGTTGATTCGTTGATGTTTAGTATGGAATAGAAGAAAAAGCAGCGGCTGCAGCAGGATATAACAATAAGAATTGGAAACAAATAGGTATATTTAGCTCCAACGAGAAGAAACGTACTAAACATGAACACGTGCACATACCTTACAAGGAGATACATCGTATACCTGTATTCCGGTATACGGTGGATCTCCTTGTAAGGTATATGCAACGTGTTCATGTTTAGTACGTTTCTTCTGGCAGGAGCTAAATATACCTATTTGTTTCCAATTCATGATGTTTAGTAGATTGGCTGGTATATTTGTTGGTAGGTTGGCTGGTAGATTGGTTTCTGTGCGGGCCTGTTGGTAGGTTGGTTGACAGAATGGTTGGATGGTAGGCTGTTTGGTAAGCTGGTAGGTTGGTTTCACTATTTTGATTGTTAGATTGGTTCGTAGTTTGGTGGATAGACTGGTTGGTTGGTATATTGGTTAGTTTGTAGACTAGTTTCATTACTGTTTGTTTGGTATATTGGTTAATTGGATGACTTGTTGATTAGTTGACTGATTGGTTGGGCGGTAGACGTTTGGTTTCCTGACAGAGTGTAGTCTGACACCTTCTGAAGTCGATTCAGTTGGCATGGATATCTAGCGGTTGCTAGGTATTACATTTTGAGAAACAAAGTAATATATTATGATGAGAACCCACGGAAGACACGGGCAACTAGCAGAAGTGACAGAACTCACTCGGGTGAAGGAGGCAACAATTAAAACACATCAGCATGCAAACGTGACACCCCATGATAGCCACACCTCCTCGATATAGGAACGCAAATGTTTCGAGATGTGCACACGAATAATCTGGCACTCTGAGCGAAATGGCGTTGAGGAATAGGTTGATCTTCCATCTGAACCAACAACTATAGAATGTTGTCAGAATTAACATCCAAAAATAGAAGGATAAAATGTGGGCATTGGACAACTTGTGGTTGCTCCGTGGCATTGGGCAAACATTGAAGTGTATTCCATCCATCTTTATGGAACACCATCTCTTGTTGGTACACAAACAGCCGTACTTTTCAGGTGTTGTCAAGACTTGAATTCAAGCCGTTGGAATCAAAGTCTACACTCTAGAGCAGTGGTTCTCAACCGGTGGGGAAATACCCCACTACAGGTTGGGGGGGGGGATTTTAGGGTTTCCAGGGGGGGGGGGGGGGAATAAGATTATTTCAAAATCGTATTAATATAAGACCCAGTTACTTGATATTGTTTTTCCCTCTAAATTTAAAGGTTGAGAACCACTGTCATAGCAGAAGTAATATACAATAATATATAGTGAGAATAGATGTAGAAGAGGAAAGAGGAAAAGAAGAAATAGGAGGAGGAGGAGAAGAAGGAAGGGGAGGAGGAGGAGAAGGAGAAGAAGGAGGAGTAGCAGGAGGAGAAGGAGAAGAAGGAGGAAGAGGAGAAGGAGGAGGAGGAGGAGAAGAAGAAGAAGAAGAAGAAGAAGAAGAAGAAGAAGAAGAAGAAGAAGAAGAAGAAGAAGAAGAAGAAGAAGAAGAAGAAGAAGAAGAAGAAGAAGAAGAAGAAGAAGAAGAAGAAGAAGAAGAAGAAAAAGAAGAAGAAGAAGAAGAAGAAGAAGAAGAAGAAGAAGAAGAAGAAGAAGAAGAAGAAGAAGAAGAAGAAGAAGAAGAAGAAGAAGAAGAAGAAGAAGAAGAAGAAGAAGAAGAAGAAGAAGAAGAAGAAGAAGAAGAAGAAGAAGAAGAAGAAGAAAAAGAAGAAGAAGAAGAAGAAGAAGAAGAAGAAGAAGAAGAAGAAGAAGAAGAAGAAGAAGAAGAAGAAGAAGAAGAAGAAGAAGAAGAAGAAGAAGAAGAAGAAGAAGAAGAAAAAGAAAAAGAAGAAGAAGAAGAAGAAGAAGAAGAAGAAGAAGAAGAAGAAAGACGAAGCGGGGGATGAGGGGAAGAGGAGGAGGAGAGGAGTGTGAGGGAGGAGAGGGAGGAGGAGGGGAGGGAGGAAGGAGGGAGGGAGAGAGGAGGACGGATGGAGGAGGAGGGAGGAGGAAGGAAGAGGAAGGAAGGAAAGAGGGAGGAGGAGTGAGGGAGGAAGGAAGAGGGAGGAGGGGGAGGAGGAGGGGATTAAGGAGGAGGAGGAAGATGACGAAGACAACGAAGATCGAGAACAAGAGCAAAAAGAAGAACAATAAGAACAAGAAAGAGAAGGAGGAGGAAAAAGAGGTGGTGGATAATGATGGGCAGGAGGTAAAGAATAATGAGGAGCATGAGGAGGTGGAGGATACTGAGGAGGACCGGTGGATGGAGAGGTGCAGGAGAAGAAATACAAGGAGAAGACTTAAGTGGCGATGTGAAACACGTAGCAAGACAACTATTATAGAAACATGAATGAACATGTCATTGATACTGCCACATTGAGACATATTTCCTCGGTCCAGCAGAAAGTGGGACAGCACAGCCACCGCAGCGTGTTTCTATCATGCAAAATGCCATGCCAGTCACTCACGTGCACGGATTATCAGATTAGGCTCCTGCCGGTGGTCGGACATACCTCGCCGTCATCGAACTGCACTAATTATGTCACTAGAAACCAATCCATCTACGATACGGATTGTGTGAGTGGCTGGGTAGCCGGGGTCCCTCGGATAGCTAGCAGATTTGGACAGGGCTCTGTTTGTCAGTGATTGTGCATTGATTGTTGCGACTATTGCATTGATTGCTATGTGTGTATGGGTGTGGGTGGGTGGGTGGGTGTGTGTGTGGGGGGGGGGGGGTGTCTTAGCGTATAACTGTAGGAGCAGATGGGTGGTGATTAGAGGAAATGGAGATATTGAGACAAAGTGGGGAGAAGGATGGTGAGTGACAGAAAGAGGGGGAGAAATAATGAGTGACACATAACAGAGAGAGAGAGAGAGAGAGAGAGAGAGAGAGAGAGAGAGAGAGAGAGAGAGAGAGAGGGGGGGGAGACAGAGAAATAGGGAAAGACAGAGTGGGGAGAAAAAAGAATTGAGTGACAGAAAGAAGAAGATAGGTAATCAGTGACACACACACACACATACACACACACGCACACACACAAAGAGAGAGAGAGAGAGAGAGAGAGAGAGAGAGAGAGTGATAGAGAGAGAAAGTGAAAGAGAGAGAGAGAGAGAGAGAGAAATAGACAGAGACAGAGAGGGGAGACATGACACATGATGATGACTGATCAGCTAACATGCTTTGTATGTATTACATATTATGCAAGTATGAACGAGTTTGTACACGTATTTTATGTATTCCTTCTCCTCATTTCTCTCAATTCGCTCAACAAACTCGAAACGCTTTAAAATAGAGCTGAAATCCCAGTGCTGATACTTGAACAACATACAAACTCTTGTGTAGTTTGTTCTTTCTTTCGTCGTTCGTTCGTGAGGTTGCATCTGGTCGTTAACCCGTGTGGCTCTTCTCCCAAACATACACATAAATATGTGATATAGCCCAAAGATCTCTGGCAACCGAAATGGATTTATCCGATAAGCTGTCATTCCACAGAAACGTGAATTTGAATATTTACTTGAAATGGAAGCCCACCGCGAGTTTACAAATCAAAATGGCAGAGATACTTGGACTGCTGTATAAACTTAATCCCCAACCCTAACTCTGAACTGTGGAAACCTTTATGCTAAACCAAGCAACTTCTCTCTATGGGCCGGCCATAAACAAGGCCAGGCTTCTTAAATCCATCGAGACTCGTTACTTCTTTACAATGAAGAGCCGTTCGTAAATAACACTGGAACTGGTTAATTAAACATATTTCAAACTCTCCCTCCGTTTTGTGTACCATTGTACAATCCCTCTTTCCGCTTCCGGGAAACATGGAATTATATCTTGGGAGTTGGCTTCCGGCATTCGTCATTGTCACACACGTGACCCCAGCACAACCAATCATGGCTAATGAAATATTACCCTTTCTCCTCAGAAGGAACAGGTTACAATTTCCACCCATTTTCATTAATACAATAAACACAAGTTCTCAAATCTACTTAAATGTTCTAGAACTTTTCTTCAGCTCCGTATTTCATTGGAAGATGGGAGATTGCCTCCAGACCGGTGAATAACGTTTACTTTGTTGGTAGTTTGTTGGTGCTTGAATGTAGGTATGTATAAAACTGTGGCTACTAAATAGAGTTGACTTCCAACTATAAACAGATCTACGGGATATTGCACACTCAGCTTTGTATTATAATCTGAAACACGTGTAATGGCATGGTATGTTGTATGTATACTATAAGGTTGTACATGTTAGTAGTTGTTAAATACAATGTTGTATATTGTGTAAACTGTAAGCACATTCCGATAGGTAGGGAGCGGCCAGTATGTATTGTGTTTTGATATACCGTATATATTTAGTAGTGATATATAAGATGATCTTAATGCCAATATAATACTGTATGCTTCTTTATATAGAGGGAATCTTATAATGCATTGCGTATAAATTATATATGTCTACATGTTACTAGCAGCTAAATGCATAGTAGTTCTTTCATAGCGTAAGAATATTATATGTATGTATAAATTCGCGTATGTTTATGTTGGTGCTTATGTAATAGCAATGCACGGTGTTTATAGTTTATTTGTGTGTATTGATAGACAACATATACTGATAGTTCAGAGTATATAGTATGTTTCTATAAGTAAATGTAATAGTAAAGAATATAAAACATATAGATGTTTTATATAGATGTTTCGTAAGTCTACAAGCAACGTGTATACTCGAATAATATACAGTTAATGTGCTACGTAGAGTCTTTACTCTTGGTAGTCTTAGATGGTTCATTTGACTGGACGATTAGAATCTTTTTCCAGATTTAAATCTCTGTCTCTTTCTTTCAGGCCGCTGTCTGTGTAAAGTAACAACTTTCTGGTTTCAGAATGAGTTAAAGTAATAATAAAGGGACAAAGTGGTTAGCCTAACAACTGATTTGGAGTTAATGAGATACAGACAGCGACAGTAGGGAAATCAGCAGTTTAGCAGCAAACGATATCCGCCAACAACACCATACTTCGATCACAGTTTATACCTGTCTTATCCTGTGAGTATGGTTTTCATTTGTAGATTTATCAACGACTGTCATCTATCTATAATCTCATGGTTTGTCAACTATCTATCTTCTCATAGTCCGTCATCTATCTATCTCCTCATGGTCTTCAACTATTTATCTTCTCATAGTCTGTCAGCTATCTATCTCCTCATGGTCTGTCAACTATCTATCTACTCATAGTCTGTCAGCTATCTATCTTCTCATAGTCTGTCAACTATCTATCTACTCATAGTCTGTCAGCTATCTATCTCCTCATGGTCTTCAACTATTTATCTTCTCATAGTCCGTCAGCTATCTATCTCCTCATGGTCTTCAACTATATATCTTCTCATAGTCCGTCAGCTATCTATCTCCTCATGGTCTTCAACTATATATCTTCTCAATGTCTGTCAACTATCTATCTTCTCAATGTCTGTCGACTATCTATCTACTCATAGTCTGTCAGCTATCTATCTCCTCATGGTCTTCAACTATCTATCTTCTCATAGTCTGTCAACTATCTATCTTCTCAATGTCTGTCGACTATCTATCTTCTCAATGTCTGTCAACTATCTATCTTCTCAATGTCTGTCAACTATCTATCTTCTCAATGTCTGTCAACTATCTATCTTCTCAATGTCTGTCGACTATCTATCTACTCATAGTCTGTCAGCTATCTATCTCCTCATGGTCTTCAACTATCTATCTTCTCAATGTCTGTCGACTATCTATCTTCTCAATGTCTGTCAACTATCTATCTTCTCAATGTCTCTCGACTATCTATCTTCTCAATGTCTGTCGACTATCTATCTTCTCAATGTCTGTCAACTATCTATCTTCTCAATGTCTGTCGACTATCTATCTACTCATAGTCTGTCAGCTATCTATCTCCTCATGGTCTTCAACTATCTATCTTCTCAATGTCTGTCGACTATCTATCTTCTCAATGTCTGTCAACTATCTATCTTCTCAATGTCTGTCGACTATCTATCTTCTCAATGTCTGTCGACTATCTATCTTCTCAATGTCTGTCAACTATCTATCTTCTCAATGTCTGTCGACTATCTATCTTCTCAATGTCTGTCAACTATCTATCTTCTCAATGTCTGTCAACTATCTATCTTCTCAATGTCTGTCGACTATCTATCTACTCATAGTCTGTCAGCTATCTATCTCCTCATGGTCTTCAACTATCTATCTTCTCAATGTCTGTCGACTATCTATCTTCTCAATGTCTGTCGACTATCTATCTACTCATAGTCTGTCAGCTATCTATATCCTCATGGTCTTCAACTATCTATCTTCTCATTGTCTATCTATTAGCTGTCTACTCATGGTCTTCTCCTATCTATCGTGTCATGGTTGATCTACTATTTATCTTCTCATGGTCTGTCAGTCTACACAACGTCTTTCAACTGCTTTCATCAGATGGTCTATCAACTATCTATCTTCCATTATTTCATATGCTTTTCATGTTTTCAATCACTATTCAGGATGTTGTGTGCTTTTCAGATGATTTTCGGTAGGTCTGCATAACCGAGTGGATAATAACGCGTGTTCTTAAACATCGGGTGTGGCAAATCAGAGATAAGGGGTTCAACCCCTACACCGGACAATTGGACTAAAATGTTGACCTATCGTCCTTGACTTAGGGACGTTAATTACAAGAACATCTGAAGTCGGAGTGTGTTCGCCTTATGGCGAGGGACACTTCTATTAGGTAAAGCTAATCCACACGCGAAATTCAATCCTGCACTTCTAGAAGTAGTGTCTCTGGATTACGCTTGAGTTAAAAGAGAGCGAGCGCCCAATTATTTTCGTGTACTTTGAACAGTATCTCAATGGGATTATTTCCCCTATTATTTTAATCATTAATGTGCTTTAATTATTAAGTCGTATGCTTGTTCATGATTTTAACCAGTATTTCTCTGTTCTTGAGTATTTCAACTAATATTTCAAATGATTTCCGTGTACTTCGTCCAGTATTTCGCATGTTCAGTGTGTAACGTCATCGTTCTGGAAAAAATAAAAGAGAAAAAATAATTAAAACAACGCATATGAGATTCCTGAGAAGAATACTCAATGTATCAAGAAGAGAGAAAATCATAAATTATGAAATTATAAATAAACTTGGAGTTTTAGCAGCGCTAGATTTTATTAGAAAATAGCAAGTGATATGGTACCAACTAACAGTTTACCACAATAAGCAATTATGCACAGACCAAATGGAACATTAAGAAAAGGCCGACCGTGTAAACGATGGACAGGGGGAATAACAGAGTCCATGGGAATCTTGATATATGAAGCCCATAAACGGGCACTCTCCCTCTGTTTATGCTTCACCTGGACACTGCAAGGTAGAAGAGGAACAAGATTAGATGCTGATGGTGACGATATGATGATGAGATGATGATTATGTAACGTTTCTGTCTGCATACTAGTGGCAATAAGTCAGTAACATTGAATGTCAAAGACAGTACTGAAATGTTTCATCGAACCTACTCTCGTGTATAGCAGTGAATCATGGAACGGAAACGAATGAACTAGGAAGAACTTGAAGGTAACGGAGATGTGGTTTTTGAAACGTCACTTCCCAATACCTTACACTGCCAGAGTTATTGACATCTAGTGCCTGGGCAATGCTGTCCAGTCGTGCAGTGAGATACCAGGCATTGAGAAACATCGTGACGGATGGGAAGATCGGCGATAGAGGAAGACAGAGAGAAATTATAATGGGTTGATTGAAACGGTGCCAAGGAGGAAGTTCATCAACAACTCAAAGAACTAAGATCTGTGGAGATGCATGAAAGTCTATGCCAGTTGGTAAGATGCGTCACGATGATGATGATCGTGAAGGTGATGATGATGATGATGATGAAGATGATGATGATGATGATGATGATGATGATGATGATGATGATGATGATGATGATGGTGGTGGTGATGATGATATAAGGGGCTTTTCAAAAAGGTTAAAGTTAAAAGTTCGTTGTATATCCTTTACAGGACGTTGCAGTCAGCTCCAACATTTTTTGTCGTCGTGATCTCTTAGCAAGTTTACGTTCAGTAGGTTACCATTGCTGTCCGAACGACTGGCACCCATACCATTTCGTAAAAAAAAAAAAAAAAACAAGTCTATCTGCTGCCAAATCGCCCGCATCTGTGTTTCAAACACTGCTATGGGGGATTACGAACTACGTCAGTAACGCCTTCGCCACGGAGTAGGTCGGCTTTCAAACACGGGGTTTTCAAAAAACCAAAACAGTTATTTAATTTGTGTGTGCACTTTAAAAAAATCACCCTCAAATAACGTCACGAAAACGTGGTATTCAGGGCGGGAGGGGACAACCCGGAAACAATCGGCGCTGTATTAGAAAGTCAGTAGATCTGAAGACTGCCCCCGACATATTTCCGAGTCAAAATAGAACCTCAAGTTTACAGACCGCCTGTCGGATGTGCTCACTCAGAGTCTCTGCTTCCAGGCTAGTTGTGACATGTGAGACGGGAGCTGGTATGTGCATCAGACAACGCTAGTACGGTTTTCCTGTTCCATGTCTGGGTTGGGTATCACACACTTCAAAGAAGTTGGAAATGGCTGAAAACGATGAACGCCTAATTGTTTGTAACTTTGTGAAAGGTGTGTGACTGTCGTGAGAAGCTTGATGATGCTTACAAACAAACAATCCTAAACTAGGTTTTTGTTGTTGTTGTTGCTGTTGATGTTTATGACCTTGTTCTACGTATATCTGGGAACTTATGGAACTTAGTATAGCTTCTCCATCCATCCATCGTGTCCCATGCCGATAAGCGTGAGCGGTCAAGTTTTGCCATCTCACTCGATCACCAGAGTCGTGGATCAGTTCCGTGTTTCTGTCTCGATCACTTTACGTGGCCAAGCCATCCAGGTATTTACTTCTCGGTCTTCCCCTTAGTCTCTTCCCTTCGATCTTGCCACTTGTCACCAAGTTCTCCAAGTCATTTTTTCTCATAACATGCCCAACAAATTTTGACTGTCTACGTCTAATGACTCTAATCAGTTTACGATCTTCATTTGTTTCTTGAATGACTTGTTCATTGGTTTTTCTGTCTGTCTATGGCAGTGGTTCTCAACCTTTTTTGGCCCGTGCCCCCCTTCACCATATTTTCAGAACGTAATTCCCCCCCCCCCTTTTTCATATTTCCTACCTAAAAATTTGGCCCGTGCCCCCCTTCACCATATTTTCAGAATGTCATTCCCCCCCTTTCGTATTTCCTACCTAAAAAAAATTCCCCCCTTATGCCCCTACACAGTGTTTGTAATAATGGAAGCACATACTAAAATAAGTCTAGACATCCACATAAAACGTGATTTGTAGGTCTACTTACTTTATAAAATGAATTTTAGAAGGGTGAGACATACAGAACCATAAAGTAGGAAGGGAAAAACAAGATCAAGTAATTAGTTCTTGTATTAAGGCGATTTTGAAATAATCTTCATTCCCCCCTGGAAACCCCAAAATTCCCCCCTGGGGGGGGGGAATTCCCCACCGGTTGAGAACCACTGGTCTATGGTATTCTTTGCATTTTCCTCAGAAACCACATTTCCACAGCCATCAGATGTTTTTCTGTTTGGCTGCTCATTGTCCACGCTTCACATCTATACAAAAGTATTGGTTCTATGTAGCACTTCAACACTCTTTTTCTCGTTTCAATTGATATCTTTTTATTGGTCAGTATGTTTTTCATCTTGCAAAAGGCTACCTTCGCCATGGCAATTCTTGTTCTAATCTCTTCAAGGCATCTCCCATCAGATGTTATGACTGGTCGTAGATAACTGTATCGATTAACTTGCTTAAGAATATGCCCATTTACTCGTATATCTTCTTTTCGTTCATCCGGAGTGTTTTGTCAGATGTGATTGCGGTGTGTCTGTTATGCGCCCTTGGG
>OY992897.1:55166120-55181120 GCA_963921405.1 Cepaea hortensis
TGACTGCGTTGTGCCTGTTTACAGCAGAGCTGCGTTCTTGCGCCGTCAGGCCGACACATCCGACTTCTGCGGGCATTTGTTGACCGGGTTAACCTTCCCGGGGAGGTTGCTCATTCTATAAGAACTACAATCATTTGGAACAACAGACCACACATTTACTTTTCAGTAAGCGAATGTTTGAAAGTCAGGTCTTAGTAAGATGTAACAGTATGACAGTAGACGGTACTATCTTTTAGCGCAGAATGTTGACCAACAGCTTTGGGTGGAAGAGTGCAACTGTGAGGATATAAGCCGTATCCTAGTGCGAGCAAATGCAACCTAAAGACTAAATTTCATGGCAAGGTAGACCAGACCCTAAGCCTTGGTCGGAAACTGGTCTAAGAATGAAGGTCTGACAGGTGGAAGTTAGAGCATCGCTTTGCTGATCCGGCAGCTTCTGCAGATTGTATTGATATTACCTTTCCTCTGGAGTAAACTGTGCATGCCGACAGAAAGACAGGGAGCGACAGCGAGAGAGAGAGAGAGAGAGAGAGAGAGAGAGAGAGAGAGATAATGCTGCATAGACAACACATAGTCTCTTAAGTACAGCCCGGGCTATGGGGAGGTATAACTCCATTTAACAGACTATAGTTTGTCAAGACGGCAAAGAGCCAGACATGACTATATGTGCCTGCAATGATGTCTGTTTTTTTTTTTTCTTGACAACAACTTCATGGAGCAACTTCATATTTACGACGTACATCAACATTAACAAGGTAATAAGGCAACACCGTTTATTTTTTGTATCAAGCAGGCACCCACACTTACCGCAACATTGGGAATTCTTAGCTTAATCAAATACCCATCGGTTCTCATAGCAAGTTTTGAAAATATCAGACACTCAGTCCATTTTGTAACAAGTTTGGGAATCTCTGACACATAGCCCACAGTGGTCCTTGTCTCAGCGTTTCAGAATCCCTGCCCTAACCACATAGACAGCGGTCCTTGTCTCAGCGTTTCAGAATCCCCGTCCTAACCAAACACAAACCCGACCCCAAGCAAAGCAGTTTCACTTTTCTCCTTCGAATGTGAAACCAAATCTCATCTCATTTACCGAAAACAATTACCCCAAAACTTCTTGAGCGTTGTCTTTCCCTGTCGGTACATGCCGATCTGTGGATGCGCCCCTTCATTCCACTCTGTGCTGGGTTTCCGCACTGTTCGTTGTTTCTTATCTTCTTCATCTAACATGGCGCTGGCGTTTTTATCTCCAGAAGTTAACAAGGCACACACTTTTGTCCAAGAATTTCTATCCTGTAATTTGGTGATCATAACAAGCCAACATAGTTTCATTGTTAGAGACACCTCGGCCCTACTCTAGAATGAAGGACAGAGAGGCGCGACTGTTACTTTCATTTTAGCGTAGCGTGGGTGTCTGTAGCTTACACCCGAAATCCTTTGTTTTAACTCATTCAGTTTGCTGGATCTGAAAGACATTTCGCTGCAAACACGATTTGTTCCCGCCTATTTCTAACCCTAATGATGTTGCTCAAAGCTAGGACACTGAGTGTATTGTCAGCTCATTCTCCCCATTCATACCCTTGCGTTCCTGAAGATCGTCTTTGTGTTGTGCTTTGGGTGTGCTCGCTGTATACCTTCTTCGTATCTGAGTAAGGATCTCCTTGTTTTACGTGGCCAACGGAATCTTAATCTGTCGGATTTTATATGACAAAATCAGAGAAAAGAATAAGGTAGGTGCTGTTGAATCCGCATCAAGTTAATTATATTGTTTTTCTTCTGATTGCATTCTTTCATAGGTTTCCATTCAGATGTTGCTAGCGTCGTGTGTCCCGATAGATGTTCATATCTTATCTTCCTTGTGTATGTACTGCTAACGGTCAGCTTACTTCTTCAAACTTCTTCGTTTCATTAAAAAAAAAAAAAAGCAAAAATAAAATCATGTCCGGTAGTAGGAATCTACTACGAGTATGTCTAGTATAGTCTGTCCAGAAATGAATGCCTTAATTCACGATCAATTATTTTGAAATCTGTCTGTTGCATCGTTATGAAATGTTTCCTGCCGTCTTATATTTACCCCCACCCAAGGAATATGTTTTTTGATAGGTCCAAAAGCAACTTATATCACGGAAAGCGGCGACATTTCTTTGATGTTTTGGTGAAAAACTAATGATTTCTCGCTAACAAACTTGTTTTACAGTAATGCCCCTTTCCACTACGCGAGGCTCTTGTCATAAGGCCAATCTCCTGTCCCACGCGAAAATTTACTATTCAGCGCTAATGTTTCCGTGTGAAGACGTAATACATTTAATAATGTGCACTTCATCTCTGACCCGTAAATTATATACCGCATATAAACAAACTTTGAAATCTGCTGTACAATCTACAGAACAAAATAAAATTTTGTTGGTTGGACATAATGATAAGGTTAAATCTCATCATTTTCCTTCAGTTGGTTATTGAGATATGAATTTTACATTGGGGCAGACAAAAGTAAACAAACTATAATAGGGCCCTCACATTTTTGTAGGTCTTAATGCGCGGAGATGTATGTGGCCACTGTTTTCCTCTTTTAGAGCGCGACGAACGCAGACGCCGAACCCTGGTCCCACCGCGTTTTGAAATTATTAGCGCAGCCTCCTAATGACTTTGTCAAGGCCCCCCCCCCCACCCCCCACCCCCACTGCTTTCTTTAAAGTCAGTATCCCTGAAGCTTATTGCCGTATCCTCTGCGATAAGGAAGTGCTACATCAATTTGTACTTCTCTGCACGTGGTAAGATTACATTTGTTTCTTGTAGGACTTGCTCATTGGTTTTTCTGTCTGTCCATGGTCTTCTTTGCTTTTTTCTCAGATACCACATTTGCACAGCCATTAGATGGTTGTTGTTTTTTTTTTTCCATCTTATCTGCTCATTGTCCACGTTTCACATCCATACAAAAGTACAGGTTCTATGTAGCACCTCAGCACTCTTTTTCTCATTGCAACCGACAAAACTACAAGGAAAGCAATAGCAAATTACCTTCTTTACAAATGCCAAGACAGTCATGTTTCAAAGATGGCTACAGGACATTGAAACACATTGATAACGAACAAGCACATGACATGGATGCCGGCAAGAGTATAGAATCGTTTTGACGGGATTATGTGAGAGTGACCTTCTCCAATGGATCCTCTACACTGTGATGGTACCCTAACCCTCGACCACCCGATCTTCTTGATACGAACCTCTGCACACAGCCAGCTTGTATTTCGCAGCTTCAGGGTGTGGGTGTCACAGTCTTGGCAGCTCCTTATCATCCTTCCGCTTCCCACACCTCATTCGTCAAGTCTGACGGTCCCTTTTGTGTTCTCCTCTACTGGGAAGACACGCTTACACCCTGTACAAATCGCCTGGGTATCGGCTTACCGGCCACGAGAGCAATAGCACAGTTGGAGTGTACATAAACACGCATTCTTGATGTGTGGGTTAGGTATCCAGTTGCAGGCCACACATGGTTCCATGCCGAGTGGTTGTAGGGCTGTAGATGTGCGTCCTTGTTGGCTATTTATTGGACAATAAAAGATGTATCTCTTTTCTCTTTTTGTAAATGTTGGTAACATTCACTTTCATTGGGTGCAGTGTGGCGTAGGTGTTAGGATGCTTGCCTCCTGTCCCTATCGTTATGTATTCAAGTCCCCTTCGTGTGGGGATTGTTATTTTAATTGATTGGGCTCTCCTGTAGTACTAGTACAACTGGAAATCAATTGGGAACCCTTTGAGGCCACTACGACAGTGCATAACTAAACACATATAGTATTGTTTGGCACTCAAAGAAGGAGAAGAAAGAAGTAGAGATTAGAGGACGCACTAGACAACATAAAATTTGAAAGCTATAGTTACCGACCAAGATTCGAACCTGTCAACTCCAAATGACTACAGAGCCTCGCTGCAGGAACAAGTTATTTCGTGCCACTGGGACACTTTTTCCACCTTTGATAACGCCCACTCAGTGAGGTTTTGATTCGGACTTTCCACGTAACGGATTTGCTAGCTAAGCAATATTCCATGTCGTGCCACTGGGACGCTTTTCTCGCCGACATATCTGTGTCTGGCTAAGTACTTCTTCATGCACCTTTAGATGTCAACCTGAATATATAAGCCAGGTACTAGAAAATTGCATGGGGTGTAAAGGAGAAAGAGTGAAATTCACGGCATCACCCATCGAGTGATGATTGGTGTATAATAATACAGAGCCTAGCACCATACACACACAATAATCTCACAGCCTGAGAAACATCTCTTTACTTTGTTTTATTTTTCATCATCTTCATTTACCTCTGAAGTCGGAGTGAGTTTGCCTGATGGCGAGGGACACTAGTAATAGGGAAAGTTAAGCCACAAAAATGTCAGTCCAGTGCTACTAGAAGTAGTGTGTGTGTGTGGACTACGCTTGAGTTCAAAGCAGGCGGGCGTGGATAAAGAAATCTGCCAAGGTAACCAAGGATAAGGATATCTGGCAATATGACCAAGGATGGAGATATACCCCTCTGTAACCAAGGAAGAAGATATCTCCCACTGTAGCCAAGGAAGGGGATATCTCCCACTGTAGCCAAGGAAGAAGATATCTCCCACTGTAGCCAATGAAGGGGATGTCCACCATTGTAGCCAATGAAGGGGATGTCCACCACTGTAGCCAAGGAAGGGGATGTCCATCACTGTAGTCAAGGAAGGGGATATCTCCCACTGTAGCCAAGGAAGGATATATTTCCCACTGTAGCCAAGGAAGGGGATATCTCCCACTGTAGCCAAGGAAGGATATAGTTCCCACTGTAGCCAAGGAAGGAGACATCTACCACTGAAGAAAAGAAAGGAGATATCCCCCACTGTAAGCAAAGACTGAAACCTCAGTCATTGTAACCAATGATCTCTAAGTATAGCCACATATGTAAATATTTTACAGAAGAAGGAGAATAAAATAAGGGAAGAGAGAGGAGGAAAAGTAGCAGCAGAATAAGAACAAGAATAAGAAGTGCATGAACAAGAAATCATGTCAATTCTCACTATGCATAACAACAGACCTGTCATTGCCATTGCACTCCGGTCTATTCCTGTCTCCGCATCTCCACCACAATTTGCAGCTCGTACAGATGACCAGTAAGACATCGTTAATAACTCGAAGCTCACTGCCTGGATAGATAAATCGGCCGGTGTCCCTTGTGGCTGATAAAAAATATTCATTTCTGACTGTGCTGATAGATGACTCGAACAGGCATGACATGGACACGCTCAGGTGAAGCCAGGAAACCTTCATGGGAGGTCTGTGTATCTGTCATTGGGTAACAGACTAGGCTCTAGTTATGTTAATGCAGTGGGTGTGTACCTGGAGACAGGGACATCGTTAGTTATCCAGGTAAGGCTGTTTGTCTCTTAAGACAGGAACGGTGCCTGCGGTCAGTAAGGGAGTAGGGGAATTATGGGATGTATGTGTATATGTGTGGGCATAAATAATATCAGAGAACAGGGCTATTGAATGTTTCCTGTGGTCCTGAATGAGACAGACAGACAGACAGACAGACGGACAGAGACGGGGACATAGAGTGAGATTGTGTGAGACAAATGAAAGGACAGACTGACGTATGGACGGTCAGGCGGACAAGCAGATAGACATTCAAGCAGAAGGAGAGAGAAAGACAAACAGACAGAGAGGCAGACTGGTTGGTAAGTAGGTAGGTGAGTAGATTGGTAGGTTGGTTGGTAAGTTGGTAGGTAGGTAGGTAGGCAAGCAGGCAGGCAGGTAGTTACACGGATGGACGGACAGACAGGTAGAAAGACAAACAGACCGACGGACGAACAGACAAATGTGACCTGTGCAATAAGACGATCAAACAGCACAGTTTTCCCTTTAAACACGAATTGTGTGCAACCACCACGCAGATAATGTCTACTTTGTTTATGTTATCACAGCTGAAATTTACACCAGACTCTATGCAACACCATTCCGCACGCCCCATTGTATGCATGCTAATTTACACCTGTAAAGACATGCTGCATCTGCCGAAATGTAAAGGGCGGCACTACCCATCTTGTTAACTTCGCGCTAAAGTTTCTCATTATAGCGACCGGATTACAACTATGCAAGGAGACTTAGAAATACCTGAATACTAAATACGCATTGAGTTGAGTTGAGTTGAGCTAATAACTGACATTGTTGCACTCAGGATATTCCCATATGCACTCCGTCCCCTCACTCAACAGCCAGCGAAGAGTCACACTACTAATCGTTCCCATCGCTATCCGATTGAAAGTTCTCCTGGTCTTCCCTTTCAGTTTTGAGAGTCGTCCAGAACCTCTGCCAAGTACATATTTTCACTGTTAACATATTCTGTGGGCGCGTTAGTATAATTGACAGTGAACTGGGTTGATAATATCTTAATGAGGGGTCGGACGCCAGCGTTTGTGGTCCGCGAACAGAGAACAAGACTGGATACTCACAAGTTAATGACGAATTGACACAGCGATGAAGGCAAAAGACATTCTCATTCTTCACAAGACCTACAAAATATGATAGCCATACACATCACTAAGCTAGAGGATATGATAGCCCTACACATATCAGACCTAAAGGATGTGATAGCCTTACACATCACAGACCTAGAAAATGTGATAGCTCTACACAACACAGACCTAGAAGATGTGATAATTCTACACATCACAGACCTAGAGGATATCATAGTTCTATACATCAAGATCCTAGAGGATATCATATTTCTACACATCTCAGACCTAGTGGATATCATAGTTCTACACATCACAGACCTAGAGGATATCATAGTTCTACACATCACAGACCTGGAGGTTATCATACCACTATACATCACAGACCTAGAGGATATCATAGTTCTACACATAACAGACCTAGAATATATCATAGTTCTACACATCACAGACCTAGATAATCTCATAGTTCTACACATCACAGACCTAGAGGATATCATAGTTCTACACATCTCTGTTCAAGAGGATATCATAGTTCTACACATCTCAATTCTAGAGGATATCATAGTTCTACACATCTCAGTTCTAGAGGATATCATAGTTCTACACAACACAGACCTAGAGGTTATCATAGTTCTACACATTACAGACCTAGAGGATATCATAGTTCTACACATCTCAGTTCTAGAGGATATCATAGTTCTACACATCACAGACCTAGAGGATATAGTAGTTCTACACAACAATGACCTATAGGATATCATAGTTCTACACATCACAGACCTAGAGGATATCATAGTTCTACACATCACAGACCTGGAGGATATCATAGTTCTACACCTCTCAGACCTAGAGGATATCATAGTTCTACACATCTCAGACCTAGAGGATATCATAGTTCTAAAATTCTCAGACCTAGAGGATATCATAGTTCTACACATCACAGACCTAGAGGATATCATAGTTCTACACATCACAGACCTAGAGGATATCATAGTTCTACACATCACAGACCTAGAGGATATCATAGTTCTACACATCTCAGACCTAGAGGATATCATAGTTCTACAATTGTCAGACCTAGAGGATATGATAGTTCTATACATCACAGAATTAGAGGATATAATAGTTCTAATCATCACAGACCTAGAGGATATCATAGTTCTACACATCACAGACCTAGAGGATATCATAGTTCTACACATCACAGACCTAGAGGATATCATAGTTCTACACATCACAGACCTAGAGGATATCATAGTTCTACACATCCCAGACCTAGATGATATTATAGTTCTACACATCACAGACCTAGAGGATATCATAGCTCTACACATCACAAACCTAGAAGATGTGATAGTTCTACACATCACAGACCTAGAGGATATCATAGTTCTACACATCTCAGACCTAGAGAATATCATAGTTCTACACATCACAGACTTAAATAATAGCACGGTTCTACACCTCTCAGACCTAGAGGATATCATAGTTCTACACTTCTCAGACCTAGAGGATATCATAAGTCTACACATCACAGACCTAGATGATATCATAGTTCTATACATCAAAGACCTAGAGGATATCACAGTTCTACACATCTCAGTCCTAGAGGATATCATAGTTCTACACATCTCAGACCTATAGGATATCATAGGTCTACACATCACAGACCTAGATTATATCATAGTTCTATACATCAAAGACCTAGAGGATATCATAGGTCTACACATCACAGACCTAGATTATATCATAGTTCTATACATCAAAGACCTAGAGGATATCATAGTTCTACACATCTCTGTCCTAGAGGATATCATAGTTCTACAGATCACAGACCTAGAGGATGTCATAGTTCTACACATCACAGACCTAAAGGATGTAATAGTTCTACACATCACAGATTTAGAGGATATCATAGTTCTATACATCACAGACCTAGAGGATATCATAATTATACACATCACAGGCCTAGAGGATATCATATTTCTACACATCACTGACCTAGAGAATATCATAGTTCTACACATAACAGATCTATAGGATGTCATAGCTCTACACATCACAGACCTAGAGGATATCATAGTTCTACACATCACAGACCTAGAGGATGTCATAATTCTACACATCACAGACCTAGAGGATATCATAGTTCTACACATCACAGACCTAGAGGATGTCATAATTGTACACATCTCAGACCTAGAGGATATCATAGTTCTACATATCACAGACCTAGAGGATATCATAGTTCTACATTTTACAGAATTAGAGGCTATCATAGATCTACACATCACAGACCTGGAGGATATCATAGTTCTGCATATCATAGACCTAGAGGATATCACAGTTCTACACATCTCAGGCCTAGAGGATATCATAGTTCTACACATCTCTGTCCTAGAGGATACCATAGTTCTACACATCACAGACCTAGAGGATGTCATAGTTCTACACATCACAGACCTAAAGGATGTAATAGTTCTACACATCACAGATTTAGAGGATATCATAGTTCTATACATCACAGACCTAGAGGATATCATATTTATACACATCACAGGCCTAGAGGATATCATATTTCTACACATCACTGACCTAGAGGATATCATAGTTCTACACATAACAGATCTATAGGATGTCATAGCTCTACACATCACAGACCTAGAGGATATCATAGTTCTACACATCACAGACCTAGAGGATGTCATAATTCTACACATCACAGACCTAGAGGATATCATAGTTCTACACATCACAGACCTAGAGGATGTCATAATTCTACACATCTCAGACCTAGAGGATATCATAGTTCTACATATCACAGACCTAGAGGATATCATAGTTCTACATTTTACAGAATTAGAGGCTATCATAGATCTACACATCACAGACCTGGATGATATCATAGTTCTGCATATCATAGACCTAGAGGATATCATAGTTCTATACATCAAAGACCTAGACGATATCATAGTTCTACACATCTTAGACCTAGAGGATATCATAGTTTTACATATCACAGACCTAGAGGATATCATAGTTCTATACATCACAGACCTAGAGGATATTATAGTTCTACATATCACAGTCCTAGAGGATGTCATAGTTCTACAATTCATAGGCCTAGAGGATCTCATAGTTCTACACATCACAGACCTATAGGATATCATAGTTCTATACATCAAAATCCTAGAGGATATCATATTTCTACACATCTCAGACCTAGTGGATATCATAGTTCTACACATCACAGACCTAGAGGATATCATAGTTCTACACATCACAGACCTGGAGGTTATCATACCTCTATACATCACAGACCTAGAGGATATCCTAGTTCTACACATCACAGACCTAGAAGATACCATAGTTCTACACATCACAGACCTAGAATATATCATAGTTCTACACATCACAGACCTAGATAATCTCATAGTTCTACACATCACAGACCTAGAGGATATCATAGTTCTACACATCTCTGTTCAAGAGGATATCATAGTTCTACACATCTCAATTCTAGAGGATATCATAGTTCTACACATCTCAGTTCTAGAGGATATCATAGTTCTACACAACACAGACCTAGAGGTTATCATATTTCTACACATCACAGACCTAGAGGATATCATAGTTCTACACATCTCAGTTCTAGAGGATATCATAGTTCTACACATCACAGACCTAGAGGATATAGTAGTTCTACACAACAATGACCTATAGGATATCATAGTTCTACACATCACAGACATAGAGGATATTATAGTTCTACACATCACAGACCTGGAGGATATCGTAGTTCTATACATCACAGACCTAGAGGATATCATAGTTCTACACATCTCAGTTCTAGAGGATATCATAGTTCTACACATCACAGACCTAGAGGATATCATAGTTCTACACAACACAGACCTAGAGGATATCATAGTTCTACACAACACAGACCTAGAGGATATCATAGTTCTACACATGTCAGTCCCATTGTATGTTCCTATGTCGGGACACGTGTGTGTTATCTGTGTCACTATACAGTCAAATGTAATCAATCAATGTATTTACAACTGCACTGAAATAATGGACAGACAGTAGTCGTGCAACTTATATTAGCCGACATTATGACAAATTATCCGGTGGCCATTGGTCTGTATGAGTATTGAATTTGGACCATATACCAAATGCAAAATTTTCTGTCGCCCTGCTACTGAGTTGAGTGCGTGGAGAGACACTGTGAGCTGTGAATTTTGTGTGGAGTGCTTTTACATCTGCCCGTGGTTGTTTGTAGCGTGAACTGTATATTCAGAGAAATGGCGCCCGTCTTGTCGTTGAACTAACTGGGTTGCCTTGTGCAGTAACGTGTGGCTGTTGGTATTTTTCGTGGCGGTCTTTTATACTGGCATTCTAGCAGTGGCATTACGCATAGTATACCCGTGTGGGCTTTAGTTTGTCGAGACTTCTGTCTGTTCCACTTTTTGCAGTGAGGGGTATTGTGTGTGATATTCACTGGCAAAGGAACGGAGCATAATGAGGTGACCCTTTGCTGTGAAGTTGGAACCGCGCCAAACTAATCCATGGCAACTCAAGGCGTGGAAGAGGTTTTTTTGTTTTAGACATGGGGATCGAGGTCTAGTTTTGACAATACTGTATAAGTTAGGATGAGGGGGCAGAGAGAGAAATAGAGAGAGGGGGAGACAGAGAGAGAGAGGAGGAGAGAGAGAGAGAGCACTATCAGGAACAGCTATCTCACGTGAGCATGCGAGTAGGTAGGACATAACATGAGCTGAAGAAAAATTCTGGGGACGTGGGACAGTGGAGGGACATGATAAGAAGACACCAACATCAGTCTCACTGAAATGATGATGATGAGAATAGAGGTCAGAGGATGGACATGATTCCGGAACAGGTCTCAAACCGAATGACTCCCCTCTGCTGTGTGTCCACCGTGACGAGGTAGAGGGGCTTGAGCGTCCCAATGACCCCAAGAGCTATGCCGACGGTAGCACAGCTACTGGTAGGGCCACCCATGTCGGACAGGTCAAGGGAGAGGGACCAGACGAAGAGACACACAAACCTGCTGCCTTGTAGGTAGACTGGTGGCAGTCAAAGGCTAGGGAAAGCACCCCGAATAAATGCTTGTCGAAATCGGATGCACTGAGTCACAGGCTTGGTAAAGCAGTGCAACGTAAAACCTGCTGCCTTGTAGGTAGACTGGGGACAGTCAAAGGCTAGGGAAAGCATCCCGAATAAATGCTTGTCAAAATCGGATGTACTGAGCCAAGGCTTGACAAAGCAGTGCAACGTAACTTAATTCATGATGTCACAAATCAAAATTAATCGTTATGGTGCTAATCCCGCGAAGTCCCATCAGGCGGCGATAGTGCCGGGCCCCCTGCCTCGAGGGGGTCCACCCATGACTACTGGTGGTCACCTTCCCCTGTGCTGTGGAGTCAAGGCACAGAGGAGTAGGTTAAGAGCTATTGACCAAATACCCCGGACACTCAACATACTACAGTTGAATGCTGAAGGAGTTTACAAGAAGAAAGAGTCCATAACACAGCGTCTTCATAAAGATAAAATAGATGTGGCATGCATTCAAGAGACACACCTCAACGCCAATCACAAATTCTCAGTCAGAGGATATCAGGCCACACGTTTCGACCGCGAAGGACACAAAGGAGGAGTTCTAATACTTACACGAAATACAATACCTTGCAGCGAAGTATCTGTGATCTCTGACAACCAAACGGAAATTATAGATGTTGATATAATGATAAAGGACATGAAAATAAGAATCTACAATCTGTATAGCCCAGCGGATAAGGACCTTACATTCTCAAACATGAAAATAACTGACACAAACTGCATTATTGTCGGAGACTTTAATAGCCGTTCAGATAGATGGGGATACCCAGATACTGACAAAAGAGGAGATGAATTGGAGGACTGGGAAATAGACTCAAATCTCCATCTACTCAACAAAGCGGATGACACACCGAGCTTCTACTCCAGAAGATGGCTTACCACTTCTACTCCAGACTTAGCTTTCTGGAGACATCCTCCACAAAATCGATCGCCATGTGCTGGACCAATTAGCAGGTAGTGACCACAGACCAATCAAGCTTGTAATGAATATGGAGTATGTCCCACAGGAGCAAAAGTCCTTGCCCCGCTGGAATTACAAACGAGCAGACTGGGACAGATTTGCCATACTAAGAGACAAATATTGTGAAAACATAAATACACGATATGGCAACATAAAATAAATGGTGGAAAGTCTAAACAGAGCGATAATACAGGCAGCCACTGAGTCTATTCCAAGAGGAGCGAAGAAAAATTACAAACCATACTGGACTGAAGAACTACAAAGTTTGGAGGACAAAGTTGAAGATGCCAGGAAGACAGAAGAGAGAGAACAAACAATTGAAGCGAACATCTCTCTCAAAGCCATCTCAGCAAAATATAAAAGAACAGTAAATCAAACAACAAGAGATTGTTGGAGGGAAAAAACAGAAAACCTGAATTTTGACAGGGATGGAAACAAGCTTTGGAAACTAGTGAAAGCCATGAACAATGAAGGACCTAGAAACAAACAAATAACAATTAAACAAGGAAATGCCTTGCTTACAGGAAAAAAGGCTGCAAATGCACTAATGGAACACTATGCAAATGCAAACCACATTGATGTTACAACCGAACAGAAGAAAGCAATCAAAGACAAACAGATACATCATAGAAATACAGAGACAGCAGCAGAATATATGATGGCAAATCTAACAATGGAAGAAATGGAACAGGCAATGAACACCCTAAAAAAGAAGAAATCACCAGGAATGGATGGAATCACAAATGAAATGCTAATAGGACTAGGCACCAAGGCAAAGAAGAAACTACAAGCAGTCCTAAATAACAGCTGGAAGAGAGGAATAGTCCCACAGGCATGGAAGGAAGCTATACTAATACCAGTCCCAAAGAAAGGAAAAGACCTGGAAGAACCAAATGGCTATCGACCTATCAGTCTACTTGGCTGTGTAGGAAAATTAATGGAACGCATTATCAATGGCAGGCTAACATGGCATCTGGAAGAAAACAAACAAGCAGGATTCAGAAAGTACAGATCCACTGAAGATCAAATAACCTATATAGCTCAGGAAATAGAGGATGCCTTCCAAGAGAAAAAGCACACACTAGCAGTCTGGATAGATTTAGAAAAAGCATTTGATAAAGTATGGAAGGAAGGACTGAAAGTAAAACTGCAAAAAATGCATGTTTGTGGAAAAATGTATAAATGGATCAGCCACTACCTTGAGAACAGAACTGCCAGGACAAAAGTACAAGGACAAACAAGCAAAATGATGCTGTTGGAGCAAGGTGTCCCCCAAGGAGGAGTTCTTTCACCAACATTATTCCTGGCATATATAAATGACATCACAGAAAATTTTCCAGCCAGAGTACACACATCCTCCTTTGCAGATGACCTAGCCATATGGACATCTGAAGAATATATTAGTACAGCTAACAGCAGAATACAGCAAGCCTTATTAGCGCTAGAGGACTGGTCAAAATCATGGCTAGTGAAGATAAGTGAGGAGAAAACAACATGCACAGTGTTCTCCCTCTCAAATAAAACTCAGCAACCTAAGCTGGTATTGATTGGAAAAATATTGCGCCATGAAGAAAATCCAAACTATCTAGGAGTCACCTTTGATCGTCGCCTGACATGGAAGACACATGTTGAGAAAAATCGAACAAGAGCAAGGCAGAGAATGGCAATCATGAAAAAGCTTGCTGGTACAACGTGGGGAGCAGATGAGAAAGTTCTCAAGAAGTTATATACTGGACGGGTGAGGCCAGTACTGGAATATGGCATTGCAGCTTTGGCAACAGCAGCTAAGTCAAACTTTAACAAAATAAGTAGAGTCCAAAACCAAGGAATGCGAATCATAACTGGAAGCCTGAAGACAACGCCTATTAATGAACTAGAAAAGATCACTTGTTTACAACCAATGCAGGATAGAAGAGATAGCAGAGACCAGCAGCAAGCAGAAAAATTTAGAAGATTGACAGACCACCCTATGTATAAAAGGCTTAGTGGTTTTGGAAAGGGAAGACTGAAGCGTAGCAACTTTGTAGAAACTGCAAAACGAAAGATTAGGGCAGATCCTATACTTAACATATCAACAGTCAAACCCATTTACAATGCACACAAGTTCCCAGCTTGGAGACAGCAGCAACTGCCTGAGATGATAGAAAACATTCCTGGTATTGAGAAAAAGAACACTCAGCATGAAACCGAAAGAAGAGAAATAACCCTAAACTACATAAAAGAACATTACCCAAGCAGCAATTGGACCCATGCATATACAGATGGATCAGCCAAAAATTCAATAGAGAATGGAGCAGGGGGAATTCTCCTAAATTTAAAAAATGGAGTGAAAAAAACACATTCAGTGGCAACTGGAAAGTTCTCAAGTAACTTCACAGCGGAGGTAGAGGCTCTGAAAACTGCAGCAGAAATGCTCTTGA